>CM075806.1:68090784-68456013 GCA_037975025.1 Excoecaria agallocha | reverse complement strand
AATGCAAAATGCAAAAAGCTGCAAACAAGAATTGATTTCCCTAAATTTAGGTGTTGCAAGTATGCAAGATGACTCCAAAAAGTATAAAGAAACAGAGAATTGCAGGCGGCAATCCACAGAAAATGATGCAATTGTTTTCTTCCATAAAGCTAAACAAAGTGGACCATTGATCCACACTACGCTAAGTAGATATTATTAATTTTATTTTAACACTCGGTTTTTACTTTGTGGGTCCTTAATTTATGATTGAGTAGTTGAGCAGACAAATATACGAGTTAAATACGGAAAAGTAAATTTGCCACCTACAAGTTTTTCCATTTTTATCACGATTTGGATAAGGAGGAACCATGGATACGTACATTTTGGTGAGTATATTTATAAAGATGAGTACTCTACCGATGATTCTATTTCTTCTGGTGTCTTTTTCTTATTTCCAAAGAGTTCATTCTTCCTATAACTATTTGTGGCTAAAGTACTCGCATCATGTTTGATTTTAGTTAAATTAACAGTTCAAATCAGTTAAAATTTAATCCTTGAATAGCATACCCATACCAGTATTTAATGATATTGGCTTTACATCAGCATATTGCCATCCTGGTTGCTGATGCGGTAGAATTACTTTATAATTGAGTATATGATTTTATGACAAGAAACATATATGCATGTTCTGCAAAAGATTATTGCATTTGCCCCCTTCACACCTAATAGTCAACAATGTTTCTAGAGTACACAAACATGAAACTCAAGCAAACCGCCTAAACAGAGCAAGTTTTCTGTTCCAAGAATAGCACATCGATGGTCACAATTTCACACAGATTCATGCAACAAAAAATCGCTCCATTGACAGTTTTGTCATCTAGGAATAAATAAACGAGCAACAAAAAATGCACGAAGGAAAAATAAATAATAGGGTGAATGCATTAAAAGTCAGCAACGATGCACATTCATTTCCACATGGCATGGACCCCTACCAAGCCATTGTATGGCACAATCCATTGCTGTAAAGGTCCCACCACGATTTGTTTTGCAAAACAGCTAGCACAAAAGAAGAAAGGATCTGTCTTCTAGAGTCGGACAAACAATGCACAGAGATCCATCCACTCACAAAGTCATCAAACCTTATGGAGACTTTTAGCTAAAGATGAACTACTAGCTTTGAGAGAACCTTTGTTACCTGACAGCCTCTATGCCTCCTAAGTGGCACGTGCCAGTTATATGAGCTACCCTTAAACTAGTTGCTTAACCAAACTCGGCAAGCCCACCAGCTACACTCTGGCTTAGCCTTGAGCTTTTGTCAACAGCCGTTGATGAGGGAGTGTTTATCACGTGCCACTAGGAAAACCGATATTCCCAAAGAGTCCCTGTATCAAAGAAAGTAAACCATGATGCTGCCAACTTTCCAACAATTAAACATACATGACACATCCACTGGCAATAGAAAGCGAACTGTAATGGTACTATGTCATCATCAAGCAAAGAAAAAGAAAAATAGGGCTAGGGCACCATTTAGTGTACTTTCCGCTTGCTTCAAATAATTGCGACAATGACACCATGCGCTCTAGTGAATAAATAAAAACTCCATATGAGAAATCTACGAACTACGGATAGGCACTAATAGACATGAGGAATTAACATCTCCGAATGGGAGGAAAAGCCAGCATAACTTTTACTATAAAGTAAGCTTAGTTTTGAAAGACGAGAAACTATATTATAGAAAAACCAAAAGGGAATTGGGTTTATATATGTACAAACCATGGCATCATTTATTCCATAAGCCACGCAATAGTGCTCCTGAAAAATAGCAGTTCATGACAAAGTTTAGAATGCAACATCAGCAATAATAACAGAAAAGTAGCTCATTGCAATTTTATGACTGCCTTAAATTAGAACACTACTTGATAATACCCTGCTTTATGTGTGCCTCCAATAGAAAATTCTATTTGGTCTTAGGCCCCACACGTTGACAAGTATTCTCATAAACACAGAATCTATTGCACTTTACACTTTCTTTTGCAACAAGAGTGAGGAAGTATCTTGCCTGCATCATGTGCCACTCCTCAAACTCATCAAATAACTCCAGCCTTTCAATCCTAATGACCACAATATAACATATGAGAAACTTTCCATGAGCTCAGATCTAAAATAAAGAGAAGGAAGGAAAAGCTGCACAGAACAGAACAGATTGCAAAAATATTTATTTACATATAAAAAGGGGGAGAAAAGGATGAACAGCCAAACAGATAAAGGACTTTCTTTATTTTCTTCCCACAATCAACATGTCATAATAAAAAGACAACACATTGAAGGATTCCTCCATTCAGAAGGCAGAATCTAAAAAGGCAGTTAATTCACTACAACACTAAAAGCAGTGACCTCCATCCAGCCTCATACTATTCCCCCTTTCTTCACCAGTGGACTGCCACAAGAACTGCTTAAGTTTCCACTCCCTAAAATATGCTCTAACAGTCAGCTACAGCATATTTTCACCTATGCATATCCATTGTAGTTACAGAACTATACAACTTGGGTTCTATTCACTAATAATAACAAAGGTATACAACTAGGATGCCACTGGTTTTTCCAGAACAGTACCATTCTCTTTCACAGGTGTACCCTTGCGCACAGATGAGCATATGTATAATGAACAGATGAAGACAAATCCTGCTTCCAACAACTCAAAATAATAATTACCATGCTGGCCTTCACCATATCACTTCTGAAGTGCATATGCATGCCACAGACAGCATAGAGACACAACAGGAATTACAGGAGCAGAACGTAGAAATTCTGATAGGATGATCCCATTGGTTACTAACTCAAAGATTAATTAGATACTTAGGATAAAGCAAAGCACTGAATGATGCCACAGGCTATCTCTAGAATCAAATCAATAGTATATATAATAAAAAGAAAGAATGATTTATAATACAACATCAAAGTATTGTCGACCATCCAATATTTATGGGGAAAATACCTGCGCCTTTCTTGAGCATCAATAAAATCACTATAAACTCTCAGCATGTCCCAGGCAACAGCTTTCTGAGACCTCACAGAGCATGCCAGAAAGAAATACAAAAAAAAAAAATAAAAAGCGAAGCATTAATTTAAAAAAGATCAGTAGATTGAAAACAAGGAAGGCAGTGAAAGTAAGAAGAACTTGTCAAAATAATTAAATTTGCTAGAAAGCCCTAACAACAAATTTTAGTCTTCGTACCAAATGACTGAAACAAGAAAAAATGTTTATAAACTATAATATGTATTTAACAACACTGCATAAACAATTCATATTATTTTGTTCCCAGTGAAGAACATAATGGGGATTAGTTTCATAAAAGAGAGAAACTCTTAAGGAGGTATACCTGCCATCCTTGATCAAGAAAAAGTTTTTCCTTTGCAAGTAAAGTTGGTGTAGCATAAATCCCCAATAGTGCACAACCACGGCTCTAAGGACCAAAGAAGGGAAGATATTAGCATTTTAATTAAAAGAACAATATATTCACATTAATAAACAGTGCCACCAATATAATTTATTATGTGCCATTAAGAGTATACTCTCAGAAATGAGCTCCAAACTATATCACTGGGTTGCTTAGTTTTCAATGATACTGTAGCTAATTGAGCAGTAATATTAAGTAGACAACATTCATATCTCAGTTTCGACTTTTGAACCTAGACAGGCCAGAAATATGGAGTATTTGGCTGACCTTCAATTTTTCTTTAGAAATTTCATGAATTATTAAATATCATCCTGCTCACATTATATCATAAAATGATGAACTTGAATTGAAAGAGAGAAGCGTTTAACTCCTAAATTGTGGAGCTGAAAAAAGTGAATGCAAGCCACTTTATTTAGTTCAATTCCTTCATTGAAGATCTACTTGCATTCTTCAACCATTAAAAAATTCACAGTACTAAATTGAACTCATGAAGGTCTAAGCTAAAAGGAACATTACCAAAATTACTTATATACTAAATTGGACTCATGAAAGCCTAAGATGAGGGAAGAAAAATGGAAACCTCTAAATTTCTGATCATTTGCTGCCCGAAAGCATCATCAGGGTGTATCTGTCACCATAATCAAGAAATGCTTATAGCATACAGAGAGCATGTGAATATACATGTCAATGAAGAGTACATCAATCAATATACAGGTAATCGAAATTGGCTTCAGAAGGAATATAACCTGTTCATATAAGAAAAATACTGCTGTTGAAAATGTCTTTGATGCCCAACCAACTATAGCTTTGGTCGAATCTGGATCCAAGTATATTAAAACGCATTCTGCAATTATAAATGTTGGCAAGCTGATGCCAGTATTAGAATGAAGCAGATTTGCATTATATCAGGAAGATATGTAACCAGTGTTAATAAGAAAATTGTACAGGATAACTATAAACAGCAAGCTGCTGTACCCAGAAAAGGTCATCTGATGTTAATAAAAATGTAATTTCTAGCTATAGAACTTAAACAATAAAACACAAACTCTGTCAAACTTCAAAGTTGGAGTGTGTATAAAGGAAAATGGAGTGCCTTAGGAACCTAGATTTTAAACGAACCCAAAGTGCCAAATAAGAGAATTGACAAAATTTGGTCAAACAACAGGCAGAGACGCTTAACTAGGATTCAGTCCACATACCTTTTATCCATGTTAGCCAAGGATATGATGTCATCTAGCTTTTCTATATCACGTAAATCAACTGGTAATAGCTTGTAATGGTCACTTAGCACTTCTCCTTTCTCTAAAAATTAAAGATTCGAGGTAATGAATATTGAAAGCAAAGCATTTGAAATCTTCTCATCATTACAATTCATTGCACCAAGATAGTCACGTAAGAAACAGGTGAAACCTAGATCTAAGGAGTCCATGTCATCAGCCATTCACAAAACTTACCCACTGAGATTGATGCTGTAGCATCAATTTTGTCCCTCAGCTGATTGTAGGATTCCACAATTGCTGCCTTTTTACTTGTCACCTAACAAATACTTTATGTAAGTTGAGAGCAAATAGCAGAACCTTGAGGCAACAACCATAAATAGGATAACTATGACTTTAAAGTCTCTTAATCCATCTCAGTAAGTCATAACCTCACAGGAGAAATATAAGTGCATTGCTAACTAAACCCCTGGGATAGTAAAAGGGTTTCAAACTCAGACCTCCTTGAAATCCAGCTCCACATATAAAGATGGTGCTTTTCCCTCATCCTGTCAATGAACGTATAACTCTTAGAATAAGCTATCAACATCAGTAACTTGGCACACAACAAGAACATGACAAACTCAGGCCACAATCTCAACATATTCTCCTGTCCCCATGCCCACAACACACACACACACACACACCCCTTGACATCATTATAAGATTCTTGGCCTCTTATTGTAAAACTATCTATATTCACTGTCGTAGGATACAAAGATATTGTTTTGGTTGGGTTATTGGCTGTCCTTCTTTCCAGCATAAAAGAGGTGATCATGGATTTTATCATTCATTTTCTGAAAGGTCCTAGACTAAGTTTTTTTTAAAAAATAGAATGTAAATCCTATTCAGCATTGTGTTCTAATTTCTGAGCTAGTCAACAACCTTGTGTCCTAAACCAACTTGTTGGTTTAATAAAAATCAAGGGAAGATCCACAAAAAACAAAGAAAATGTATTGAACATGCTAATGAATTTAGACAATACAAACTATTCACATAACGTATAACCAATGTGGCCACTTAGCTGATACAAATAAAACTTCAAGCAATTTGGTAGGTTTTTATGAGGAAATAATGAAGCAGAAACTACTATTAACAATGTGCTCACTCTCCCTTGGCTCAGCAATGAATTATCTCACCTGCAACTGAAAGTATGTTGTATCAAAGCCTGCTCCAATTGACAATATCTGCTTCTTGTTGCGGCTTTTTCCATCGCTACTTGTGTCACAGTCAAGAAACTGGTACAGAAGCTTCCTAAGAGCAGCCCAGCGTGCGAAGTAGCCTCAATTAAAAAGAAGCAAAGCAGCCGAAATAAGTGAAAACTTCAACGTTATAACGTTAAAGACTTGATATAAGTTCTCCAACGAAACCATACCACGGTTGATGATTGGAGATCTCTTCACAGGTCGTCTAACAAAAAAATGTATGTAATCATCTTTCATGTATCCCTTCTTAACGCAAGACCTTTAAGATACAGAGTAATATGCAGCAATCATCAGAAGGTGGATTAATTTCAAATCGATAACTAAATCTCCTGCGCTAGCACAAAAGTAAAAAAGGCTAATTTCAATAGAGGAATTTTTATTCCTTGTATTTCGTTTTCTCAGCAATCAAACAGCAAACAGTAGATAATTAACAAATGTAGGAAACCAACTCCAATCGAAAATGAGAGTGAGAAATAAGAAAAGAATCAAAGTGAGAGCTACACGCACAATTTACTGGCCGAAGCGTCGTCGTTCGTCGCTTGAACGGCTGCTCTATTACTGTGGGAATCAGCCATCGGTATTGTGCTTCTACAGAGAGAAACCCGAGCAACGATGCGAGAAAATCGAAGACGATTTCGAAGCGTCGGATTTAAATTTTAATTGGTAACCTTCAATATTTTATGCAGCTGTGCTACCCGATTCACCACGGGCCAGGCGTGGAAAAACTGTGAAGGCAACAGTGCAATGAGACCGAAATATAATGATGTTCGCCATAAGAAAAATGAAGATAAAAATGGAGGTGAAATTAGGAAATTAAATCCGGACTCATTATGGGCCGAGCATGTTCTGCCCAACCTCCTGGCAAGGCCTTGGGTCATATTCATATAGACGGGCTTCATTATTCTTGCAAATCTGGTTAATTCTGAACTATCCTTAATAGAAAGGGAGTTTTACAAAACTACCCAAAAAAAAGGTGTTAAACTTAAATATACCTCCTTCTTTTTTTCTCTTTCAAAAATACATTTTTTAAAATTTTTATTTTTAAAAATACCACTTTTTTAATTTAACTTAAATTCTCCACTCTTTTCACACCTCCTCATCCTTCTCTTCCTCCTTCTTCTTCATGTAAGGCTCTACTGGTTAAGAAGCATAAGAGTTAATAACAAGACTCCAAAAAAAATCCCTTAATTAGAAAGATTAAGGTGAGCACAGTTGGATTATAACTAAAAAACAGAATCGAATTGAATTAGTTTGGTGGGCATTTTATTTCTGAAAAAAATATGCCCTCTCAACTTTGGCATTTAGTGTCAGATGCATTCTTTGAGTTTACTAGTTTGTTTCTGTGTAATCCTGTCCACTTTCTTGCATGTGATTCTTTATCTTTTTTTTTTCTTTTCCTCAAACTTTTGTTTCATATTTTCATGTTTTTAGATAAAAAATAGTATTTATTAATTTGACGACATGGAGGAAAGATGTAGGAAATATAATTACCTAATTCAAAACAGAATATAAAAGACATAAAGGGAGGTAATTAACAAGACATAAATCGTTGCAAGTGGCAATAGCAACGTCGATGGTAGCAAGAAAACCTGTTTTAGCAGCACAATGAAAGTGCAGCTACCAAGATTAAAATCCCACGGGTTTCATCAAATTGTAAGTCAACCTATAGTTTGATATTGTTGAACTTGGCTATGCGAAAGGGAAAGTGCAGCTACCAAGATGTCCACCTGGCACCCATTTATTTGGTCGGCATAATATTTTATTTATTTCATTCCTAATGTGCACCGTCTTGTGGGCCCATTTTTCTAACTTTCACATTACACCATTTATCCACCTGTCGGTGATTCGCTGCCACGTCAACATCTTCGAACGAAAATGGTTTAATTTTTCAATATTTTAATTTTATTTTTCTCACCGTTCAACTGAAACAAACGTGGGTATATTTTAATTTTAATTGATGCTTTCTATTATTACTGTTAATATCTTTAATTTTGTCAATTTTAAAGTATTATTTTCTTAGATGTTTAGAATATTATTTATTTTATGAGTTTGTGTTATGTCTTTTCTTGATTATTAAAAAAATTATGTTATAAATTTGCATGCAGAGTTCTGATATTAACATTTAACGTATCTAACATTAATTCAATATTAATGTTTTATTCCAAAAAATTCAATATTAATTCAGCTTTCATGCTTCTATACAAATCTCAACAGTCAAGAAGTGAAAAAAAAATGAAATCAACATTTTTTAATGATAATTAGATATTATTTTTTTAATAAAAAATTAATTTTACACGGTAAAATAATATTTTTTCCATTAACTTTTATGTATCAATTTTAAACAAAATTTAAATTATATTTATCTATCATTTTTAAATTTCTAATATATTTAATTTTTTTTCAATTCAATTTTTTTAATCAATAGTTAAAAAAGTCTATTATTAATATTTAATTTAATATTTTTAAATGTATAACATAATTTTAATTTTTTTTAAACTGGTATACCACCGATATACCACCTGGTATACCCGAACTACTGGTGGTATACCTTCAATTCTGGATTTAGGTATACCGATGGTATACCTAGTATACCATCGGGTATACCGGTGGTATACCAAAATCCAGAATACCATTTTCAATTCTGGATTTTGGTATACCAAAATTCAGAATACAATCTCAATTATGGATTTTGGTATACCGCTGGTATACCAAAATCAAGAATAAAATTTAATTTTGATTAACATTCATAAAAAGTAAAAACAACAAATAAACCTCCACTCTCTACCATATCTTCCATTCTATCACATCATTTTGATTTAAACATGAAGTTGGTTACTACTTTTAATTAGCAAAACACAACAAGCATGAGAATAAGAACTTTTAATTCTAAGGATAATAACAGTAATTTATCCAAGATATGGTCTTTCTCAAGAGCTTCTACAGATTCGGACAGTGACACTGGCAATCTTTGTAGCTGTCTGTCAAGGTTTGAAGTATTTACGTCTATTTCAAAAGTAAAAATTAATTAGATTTGCCAAGAAGATGAGGGATGCTATATGAACATAATTTGGCAGCATCATTTATTAAAAATATAGAAGCTGACTTCCAATGTCAGTTAGAAGAAACTGTAAAATCAAATTATTTTTTTTAGTGCCTTCAAATTGGCAGTGGTTTCAAGCATTTTTCGGGTTTCTTATATGGAGAATGAACACATAAAAGAGAGAATTTAATGCCTCAGTAATGACTGATGACCGGTATAGATAGATGATAATGCAGGAGGTGAAATAATATGTGATAAATGGCAAGGGAGTAAAACTACTGGTGGTCAAGAATCAATAATTACCATAAATCAAGTAAGATAATCAAACAAAATTTGGTGCAGGGACGAAAGTAACCTAGTGCAGATAAAGATTTTTCATCTCTAAGTACTGTATTGCTAAAATTTTGACAAATTGTCCGTTTGATATTGACAGAAAATGTTCAACACAGATGGTTGGGTTCCACCAGAATGTAGGGAAAGAGAAATTAACAAAAGTTCATAAGAAACTTAATACATCTAACTTTAGTTTATACCAAAAGGCAAGAAAGTGAAAGAAAATGATAAATTTACACACAAAAATCAGACATCAATTAAAAATTTATTCCTCAATTATTTAGCAATGTGGTAACGATATAGATACTAAATTTCCCTTTCCTTCAATTAGACAACAATCTCAAAAAGATATAGATATCAGCCAAAACCAACCAAACAAGCCTAACTACCAGTATACAAAAGAACGTCAATGAGAGTTACAGAAATAAGGAGCACAACAGCATGTAGACTCTGATCCTTTTCAAGATAAAAAAATCTGCAGCATCTCAGCGCAGGCATACCTCCAGCAGCAACCTCCATCCTTACAGCCCCAGTAGGTAATACGACCTCACCCAACACAGGTAATGCAACCTCCAAAAAGAGCTGCTACACTTCGTTACCTTCAGCAGGAAGAGAAGGACCTGTTGGAACTGAAATACTGACATCCAATAAAAATAACAGTAATGCAAACCCAACAACAAAACATGAACTTAATCAAAGTAAAGCAAAGAATTCTTCCTCAGAACTATACTGCTGAGCACTAGACTTGTTAATTAATAAAAAAGAGACCATAGTGATTTCTCACAAGTTAAATAAGAAATTACTAACTCGTTTGTGGCCATCGCCGGCATCGGTGAAGCGATTTACGGACCCAGGCTGTTGAAATCCCCAGTAATGCTCGGCCAAATGAATGCATTCGGACACCGGCTGATCCCACTGTGCGGCTCTCTTTCACCTCCTCTTCCTTAGCTGTCAATTTTAAATTGGAGAGAAAAGAGGAAGTATTGGGATACCATTGCAGACCCAAGCATTAAGGCCATCAGTGATGGAGAGATTGAAGTGAGAATCGAACCATATGCCTTTGACGAAAATTGGGTTGCTTGCAATTTCGAGCTTTAGTCAGGTATGCCTAGCCGCTTTTGATGGTGCTTCCATTTTCTCCGGTTCTCCAATTTTTTAGAGCGTAGCAAAAATGTTATGAAATGGACGGTGGACAGACATATAAAAAGAGCAAATAAGAGATGGGTGGGTACTTTTAAAAACAAAAAATTAAAAAAAAAGGTATTTTCAAACTTAATAAAAGGATGGCTGCATTTTTAAAAAATAGAGTAAAAAAATAGGTAAATTGTGTAAATTCCTCTAATAGAAACTGTTCATTATTTTATTTATTTTTTTATTTCTCACATTATTAAATAAGTTGCCACATGAGCAAACACACTCAAAGGGCTAAATCACGATCCATTTCATTGCCGTACACTAAACCCTAAAACCTTTACCTGTCAATTGTGATTCATTTTAATTCCTAAATACACTTTCGAATTTCTAAATACACTTTCGAATTTCTTTCCCTCGTCCTTCCCTTATGTCCTGATACCTTAATTTCCGCAAACCCTGTTCAGTTTGCCGGGGATTTTGCGGCTTGTAATTATTGAAAAATGGATATCGAGCTAAAACAAGCAGAGCTAATCGATTACTTCGTCAAGCAAGCATCGGCTCTTAAAGGCTCTGCTCTTGGGTGTCTTATCACTGAGGCTACTTCTCACTCCTCCCTCTTTGCTTTCTCCGAGATTCTTGCTGTACCTACCGTCGCCGAGGTCAGAATTCAATACATTCTTGTGTTATCGCCATTTTAATTGGACGTTTAATTATTTTTATTTTCAGATAAGTGGATGAATATGCATATAATTTCATGTTTCCTAATAATTTTATTTGTATGGATTAAGTTATTTGAGTTTGTGAAATTGGGTTTTCTCAGCTTGAAGGAACTGAAAATTCCGTGTACCTTGATGTGCTTCGGTTGTTTGCGCATGGCACATGGACTGATTATAAGAGTAAGTTTATATGCTCTTGTTTTTGTTTGGCTCTACATCGCTCTCTGTTGCTTGCTTAGGAACATTTACTGGGGCTCTTTCGCCATGGAAAAAAAGAAAGAGCTGTTTGCTGATGCACTCGAATATGGGATGTTTACATATGGGTCTCTTAGTCTACCTTAAGTTTCAATGAAAACATTAATTTCTATTGTTTACTTTTTCTCTTTTAAAAAGTTCAAAGAAGTGATGTGTTTGTATTTTTGTTTCCTTCCCAAATTCACTGGTATATTTGCGGGGCAGCTTGCTTCAATCTTATGTTTCTGAATGAGATGCTTGAGGAACCAGATATTACTCCATTATTATTAAGGTGTTTGTTTATTTCTTTGTTTTTTGCATTTTAGAGAACGCAATATCAAATTTTAGATACTAAAAAATGTTAAACTAGTTAGTTTTTATATTATCTATTTGAATTGATGAAAGCCTTTAAAATAAATAATTAATTCAAACACATCCTAAGGGGAAAGCTAGTAAAGAAGAAAGAAACAAAAATTCTGAGCAAATGCTGCCTATAAAGTAGATATTGTGAATAGGGAGTGACATTAAGAGTGTTTTTGGATGATGATTTTCCATTATTCTTAATGTATTGTACACCTGAAATTAGTGGTTCAAAGGATTGTATTGTTTTCCATAATTTTATTTCAAGGTTATACAACCATGAAAAATAGTCAGTTTTTGAATCATCAATTTGATAATTCTCCATTGTACAAACTTTTCAATTTGGTAACATTTTATTTCACTTTCCTATTATAACTCTCTTTATTGTTTATAATTTCTAACATATCCATAATAATCCCTAACATACCCTTTAAAAACTGTTATCTTGTAATAATTGATATGTCATTTTATTGTAAAATTATCTAATATGATACAATCAAACCAAATAAATACAGGTTATAAAACGACAAAGCACCATACAGTCTTTCTAAACATGATTTCTTGGAAAATCATACAGCATTATACTATACTATACAGTAGAACACTATGCATTAATGAATGATGGTGAAACACCATCAAAACATACTCTAATGTTCACAAGCATTCATTTTTTGTGTGTCCTGGTGTTGATTGTTGAATTACTTGAATATAAAGTCCCTCGCTCTTGACCCTAGCTTTTTACTTTCTTTTGAAACTTTAAAATGAATTGATATTAAATTTATCTCTTTACAGCTAATGCTGGCTGTCTTCCACAACTTGTTCCTGATCAAGTTCTCAAGCTTAAACGACTTACTGTGCTTACACTTGCTGAAACGAACAAGGTATCTTAGGTTTTTACAATTTTTTGTTATGCTCATCTCATTTGTTATTTACCTGCCTAGAAGTTATCATCTAATGGCTTGACCAGAAACTTTGACCAAGAATTTAATGACACACGTAAGTTGCAATTACCAGTAGCTAACAGCAAAAGAAAAAAGAAAGTAAAGGCGTAGTATAGCCTAGTTTTGAAAATTTAATCCATAATAAGTGCAGTCAACAAAGTATCGGGGCTGTAACTGTAAATCTGTCTTTCTTTATTCTGAACAAGCAAATCTGATTGAATGACTGGAACTTGTACAAAATAAAAATGAAATTGGCTGTGTTCTGTCTTGAGTTTGCGGTAATTAAAGACGCTTGATGAGCAATACTTCCAAATGACATGAAGGCAAATACATGATAGTGATTGAATAGTGGCTATCTAAATGTACAATTAATGAAGGGATATTCTTCAACTAAAGTTTTGATGATGAACAATGTTTATATGTCAGGGATGTGGTACCAATCTTAAATATTGGATTTTGTTGATTTATCTGCTTATTTGTCACTTGGAATCATTGTAATTCAACTGATTTTTCATGTGAGGTGGTTTTTTTCTTTTCTTTTTTTCCTTCCAGGTTCTACCTTATGATCAGCTAATGCAAGAGCTCGATGTTTCAAATGTACGTGAACTTGAGGATTTTCTTATCAACGAGTGCATGTATGCGGTATGTTTCTTCAAGTTGGGTGCCATTCACTGTGCAATTTATTGTTGTTAAAATAGCCATTTTGTTTATAGTGCAAGTAATTTAGAATGAAGATTTTAGTAGTAAATTCCTTCCCAGCCAGAATTTATGCTTTTCTGGGAGATGGATGAATTGTGGGAGAGGGGAAAATTGGGATGGGACCTGCAAAACTTTTTCTTAGCATGTGGAGCTCATAGCCATTCTCTTCTTGATTCTGTTCCCTCTTATTTTCGTCCCTCCCCTTATTGAGGCCAGTTCGTACCTTAATCCCTCATTTTTATTGATCTTGGGCTGGTTTTGCAGTTAGAAGTCATGCTTTTGTACTAATTAATTGAGAAATACATGAAAGAAGATTCTGATGTTACTCTTTTTTCCTTGTATTTTTAGGGAATTGTTAGAGGAAAGTTGGATCAGTTGCGGAGGTGCTTTGAGGTCTGCTAAAATTGTGTCTTCTTGCATTTAAGTTGTGCTGCTCCTCTCCCTGTAAATCATATCAGAACTTTCCTGGCATTTTGTAAAGTACAGGTCCAATTTGCAGCTGGGAGGGATCTGAGGCCTGAACAACTTGGGAATATGTTACAAACACTATCAAACTGGTAAAATTGTTGATCCATAGAGTTGCTCACATGCGCACACATGCGTGCGCATATATATATTAAATTTTCTGTTACCTTGCCATGATTGTCTTTTTCTAAATAACCTCTACTATCAGCCGAGTAACAAAAATCATGCTGCATCTACATTTGTAATCGCAATCCGTCTGTAGAAAGCATAGAACTCTGTAACCTAGCATGTATAAGCATGTTAAAGAATTGTGTAATCACTTTCTTCCCTTCATCCAATGGATGTGTAGGTTGGCTACATCTGAAAATTTACTTGTCTCGATCCAAGAGAAAATAAAATGGGCTGATACTATGAGCGAATTGGACAAGAAGCATCGGAAGGATGTGGAAGATAGGGTTGAAGAAGTAAAGAAGTCCCTCTCCCTCAAGGTCAGTTGATTCCAGTTTTATATTCAAGTTTAATTTATTAGATAGTTAGTGGCTGAAGTAAAGCATAAAACTCTTTCCATATGGCTTAAATATTTAGCAATGGAATGATTGGGACATGGACTTTTTTCCTTCTCCTCTACACCTCGATCTCTTGCTGTGTCTGTATGTCTGTGCTTGGAACCTGTGGTTGCAGATGATTCAAAAATTCTATAAAAGAATGAAAAATTTATTAATTTCTGGATGGATAGGGATACATGTCTAACATTATCTATGTGCTACTGAGTCTAGTGGGAAGAATTGTGCACAATGTGCAGTATATCAATTTGAATATTCTGCAGCTACGATTTAGGAGAGTATCAGGATTTGCTTTTTGCACATTTTTGCTTGTGAAGATGTCAGTATCTTCGATATTAGTAGATGAATGAGTTATTCAGTTTCTGGGATATGTCGGTCGATGTGTCTTACTTACGTTGTGGCAGAAGTTACACACTGTAAGCAGGCCGACGCTGACTTCAGAGGGCACGAGGAGATCTACTCTGAACCTGGTGGAGTGATGGACTATGAGGAAGACCGAAGCCGACCCAAAAGGTATTGTGATACCACATTGTTACATCGTATTTAACCTTGGTATTTGATATAACATAGCATTTGCTCATCTCTTTATTTGATTTTTGGTGAATGGAAAGAATAATATATATACTTCATCTGCTGTTATGGAGGTTATTAAATTGTTATTGTCACGTCTGACTAGTGCTAACAAAAATTGCAGGAGGCGGCATCCAATATCATGAAGGTATAGATAGATCAAGAAACTCATTGGATGGATTTTTTGCGCTTCGTGCTGCAATCATCATTCATGGCATTCAGGCAACAGATGATTTCTGTTTTTTGAAGACAACAATACTTATCAGATAGTGTTATTTCATTTCATCGTCAATTTAGATTAATATTTGAAAACTGTTGCCATGTGTTGAACCTACCATTATTCATATCTGAGTTGGAAAAAATGGAAGCAGATTTGGTGGTAGCTTTTGGGGCTGAAAACTTTTCAGGGTCAGAAGCTGGATACCATGATTTCTATCACCCTTGCTTTTTGATGCTTACTCTTCCACTTGCGAGGAAAATAGCTGCATATGTTGTATTTTTAGCCCTTTCGCACTTGGAAGGTTAACTGCTCTCATTTGTAGTAGATTATTTCATTGACAAATGATGAGTGTTATCTTGTTGCCACATCAGTTATATTATAGTACATAAAAAATCTGAAAAATCAAACAGGATTTGGAATTCAATTATCTAAGGATATTTGGGGATTCGGATTGGAGCATTTTTTTAGACAGCCGAGGACGTTTTTCTGTTAAAAAAGGAACGTTTGAGGAATCCAATGGATTATGGCTAGTTGTTAATTTCTGTACCAGGGCGCACGGAATTTCTCAACTTTTTTTTTTCTTAAATTTTTTTACGCAAAATGGTTCTTATTTTCCTGGGCAATGACTAATTTGTTTCAGAATTGTCAGACCAGGTTTGCACATTCGAATTTATTGTCCCATTTGATTTCTTAAAACTATTATTATTTTTTATTTATAACACAGTATTTATCTTGAGTTTTTATACGATAAAATAATAAATAAATATTCTTCGGCAATGACTAATTTGTTTGAGAACCAGGTTTGCACATTCGAATTTATTGTACCGGACTCCTGGTTTCATCGTAAATTTGAGTCGATTTATGAATTAGGTCGGGTTATTATAAGTTCCTCCTAAGATACGAATATTCATGTCCGTTCGTGATCCCTTATTCGGTCATGTTGATTGGAGGCGTCGCTTCAGTTCTGATCAGGACATTGAAGGCAGGTCATTATTACCTTCTCTTTTGTCACGTAGCGATTGCTATTTATTGCAGCTATTATTCGTTTCCTGTGTTCTGTCATAATGACAGGACCATTACTGCAGATCGCCCGCCACGTGTATGGTCCGCGATGAACTCCTATTCCATATTTAAACCCTTTTCCTTCGCCATTTCTCACTTTTGCCTTTTGTCTGCGTTAGCGTTTTTAGCTTTGGGCTGAGTTTTGTGGAGATTTCGAAGTGTGAAGGTCTTCTGCTTTCGCGATTTGCTGCTTCCTGCCCCCCTCTCCCTTTTTTTTCTTGGCAATCTGTCAACTTGAATCAAGTTTGTCCCTTTTCTCACCTTTTTCTTCCTTTCTGTTCGGCAATGAGTACTTATGAGGAGTCTGGTGAGAGAGAGGGAGAAAGGGTTTTGGTTGACAGCTTTCACAGCATTAGCGGTGGATCTGCTTCTGGTGAAGTCCCGCCATTTAAGTTTGGGCCGTCGGTAACTTTGTCTTCTTCGAGAAAGACTTTTCGTCGTTTGCTTGGAGTGAGTAGTGTGAGTTCGTCTGTGAGGGAGGATGAACTCTTATTCCTTCAAGAGCGATGATTTTAACACTTTCGCACACATGGTGTCCTGTGTGCCAAGGGAGGTGACTCCCCTTTATGGGCTAAATGCCAAGCAACTTTTCGCTGTTATGAAGAGGCATCAAGTAGAGGTGAGTTGTAATACCTTTTTAGCTCGTTTATTTGTCTTGTGTTTGTCTATACTCTCTCATTCCTTTGGCATAATTTGTAGGGGTCGATAATTGTGGACGCGGTAATCGCCAAGTTTAACACTTTCATCGGCAAGTGGAGGCGAGTTGATTCAACCTCTGCTGATCTCCGGTTTAAACTGAACGAGTCTCTCCTTAAGACTTCGACGGTTGAGAAAAGGGTTGATGAGGCTGTAAAAAGGTCTTCCGTGCTGGAGGCATCTGCCACCCAGGAGAAGAGAATGATCGAGCCCTTGCTGCCAAAATTGAGAAGATGAAGGAAGAGAAGGCAGAGTTGGAGAAAAAGTGTTCGAAGTTGGAGGGTCAGTTGTCGGCCCATGAGGAAAAGGAAGTGGAACGAGTGGCTGAAAAGTGTTTGGCCTACGACACTAAATTTTCAAAGGTTGTAAAGGAAAAATATCCTGAGCTGGACTTATCCTGGATGGATGAAGTGTATCCGAACGAGGAATAGCTCGGTTTTTGTATTCCGTATATATTAATGAAAACTCGCTCCTTCTTCTTATTTGTCGAGCTTTTGCTATTCTCTCTCCTTTTTTTTAAACACGGGGACCAATGTTCCTTGAAGATAGAAAAAATTTGCTTGACTAGCGTCGAGTTGTAGGCTTGATAAATAACTTGATCGGCGATTTTGCCTAAAATAAATAAGTGAATAGCGATTTTTTTGAATCATATTAAAGTATAAGTGTAGGGCTTGAAAGCAAAATATCGTTGGCTTAGTGATCCGGATAAATTTCACTGAATGTGCTTGGGGTGTGGTGTTCTCCGATGAGCCCAAAATAGCACAACTGCCAAGATTAAAATTGAAATGGCGACAACACCAAACTTGGCTCGATAAATAACTTGATCGACGATTCTGCCTATAATGGCAAATTTATCGAATTGTATTAAAGTTTAAGTACAAGACTTAAAGCCATAGTATGATTTCGAATGACTTTTATTAAATGTGCTCGGAGGGCGGTGTTCGCCGATGAGCTCAAAGGTACAATTGTCAATATTAAAACTGAAGTGGCAAAAATGTCGAATTATTGTAAACAAATACAAAAAGGATACTTTCAAGCTATTGATAATAGAGCTTAAGGCTTGAAACATTCCATGAGTACGACAGAATTTTGCCGGTGGAGTCATCTAGTCTGTATACACTGGCCTTTGTAGCTTCGCGAATGATGTATAGCCCTTTCCAATTTGGGTTGAGCTTGCTGACTCCTGCTGCCGTCTGAGCAGATATCACTTTCTTCAAAACCAATTGTCCCACACGGAATGACTTCGATTTTGCCATTCGATCGTGAAACGATGCCATGCGCTGCTTGCAGGCGGCGAATTGTATTTGGGCGTGCTCTCTCTGTTCTTTTAGCCAATCTAATTGGTAAAGTAGATTGGCTTTATTTGCATCATCATGTTGGGAGCTCCGTGATCTCGAAACATCGATCTCACATGGAATGATTGCTTCTGTTCCATAAGTGAGGGAGAAGGGCGTTGCTTCAGTTGATGTCGGGGGTGATGTCCGGTATGCCCATAGCACGCTGTTAAGTTCATCTGTCCAGAGTCCTTTGGCTTTCTCTAAACGTTTCTTCAGCCGGATAGGATGGTTCTGTTGGTGATCTCGGTCATCCCATTAGGCTAGGGATGGTAGACTGATGTGAAGCATAGCTGGATGTTCAATTCGGAGCAGAAGGTTCTGAAAGCATGAAAATCAAACTATTTACCATTGGCTGAGATAATGGATGTTCAATTCTGAGCAGAAGGTTTTGCAGAAAATTGATGATGTTGGACGAGATGATTGTGGTAAGGGGCTCGACTTTCACCCATTTGGTGAAATGGTCAACAATGATAACCAGGAATTTCCTTTGACCGATTGCTAGAGGAAAATGTCCCAGTATATCAATCCCCCATTGGGCAAAGGGCCATGAGCTGTGAATCGGCTTCTGTTTCATCGAGCTGCTGTGTGTGATGTTGGAAAATCTTTGGCATTTGTCACATTTTCGAACTAGTGCCTTGGTGTCTGCCTCTATCGTGGGCCAGTAATATCCCAGTAGGAGTGCCTTTCGAGCTATGGCCTGTGCTCCTTCATGAGCTCAGCAAATCCATTCATGGATCTCCTTCAAAATGTATTCTCCTTTTTTTTGCACTTACATATAGAGTCTAAGGATTTGAGAAAGATCACCTGTATAACTTTTCATTGAGCATAACATATAAGCTCGCCTTTTATTCTATCTTTCGGGCCTGTGTACGGTCTTTCATCATAGTGTCTGCTATCAAATACTGATAAATGGGGAGGCGCCACCCGTCCAATGGCTATTGTACTCAGACCTGATAGGTTTCATAAGTTGGATGCGACATTGTTAGATAAATAATGTCAGTATTATGTATCCTGCTATTGAGGAAAGCTTGTTTTGCCAGGTTGTTCGCCTTTCGATTCTCTGTCCGGGGTATCTACGTGATTAACCAAGTACTTCCTCCTATTTTAAGCTTGGCCAGGAGGCGGTCATCAACTCTTTGTACCGGACCATAGAGCTCTCATTTGCTTCGAACACTCCCTTTAGCTGGCTTACGACTAGCTGTGAGTCAGAGAAGATATCTAGTATGTCAGGTTTTATCTCTGTTGCCAGTTGTAGTCCAATACATGGGGCTTCATACTCTGCCAAGTAATTTATAGTTGGAAAGGCTAGATTTGCCATTGCCCTGATGAGGATTGTGCCTGGACTCATCAGTAGAACCCCGGCTCTAACCCTTTCCGAGCAGACGGTCCCGTCAACATGCAACTTCCACGCCTCCTTCACTTGCTCGGGAATCGGTGTGTGTAATTCTGCTATGAAGTTAGCCAAGACTTGTGCCTTCATTGCTAGGCATAGCTCATACCTGACATCAAACTCACCAAGGTAACCTACACACTCTATCAGCCTTTTCGAGGCCTCCGGTCTTTACAACACCTTTTTTAGGTTGGAATTGGTGTGTACGACGACTGTGTAGTCTTAGCAGTACGGACGTAACTTCATCGTGGAGGTGATTAATGCGAAGGCCAGCTGTTCTAGGATGGGATACTTCAGTTCAGCTCCTCACAGGACTTTGCTTGTGTAGTAGACTAAGAACTACTGGCTCTTTTCTTTCTATACTAGAACTGTGCCTACCGATCCCTCAGAGACTTCCAGATAGACATACAGGATTTCACAAACCTTTGGTCTACTGAGCAAGGGTGGTGTCGTAAGGAATTGCTTCAAAGCTTCAAAGGCTTGTTGGCACTCTTTTGTCCATTTGAAACCCTTCAAATTCTTAATCACCTGGTAAAATGACAAACATCGTTTGGCCGAATAGGAGATGAACCTCCCCAGAGCTGTGATTCTTTCATTAAGCTTTTGTAAATCTCGGACTATTTTTGGGGACTCTATATCCAGGATCGCCCCAATCTTCTCGAGATTGGCTTCTGTTACTTGCTTCGATATCATGAAACCAAGAAATTTTTCGGATTACACTCCAAAGGCGCACTTCTCTGGGTTAAGCTTGAGGCCTGCTCTACTTAGAGTAAAGAAAGTTTCTCTGAGTTTGGATGGTAGATCCACAGAGACCTTGCTTTTGATGATCATATCGTCTACGTATACTTCCATGTTCCTTCCTAACTGGTTGACAAAGAGCTGGTTCATCAATCTTTGATATGTAGTACCTGTATTTTTTAGTCCAAAAGGCATAATTCAATAAAAATAAGTACCTCGATGGGTGATGAAAGCTGTTTTCATAGTAGCCCACCGATGCATCGAGGAAGGTGTACTCTTTAAACCCAGCTGTGGAGTCTACCAAGAGATCTATATTTGGCAAAGGATAAGTGTATTTTGGATATGCTTTATTGAGGTTCGTAAAGTCTACACATATGCATCACTTTTCGATAGCCTTCTTGACGAGTACTACATTAGCTAGCCAATCCAAATAGAAGACCTCTCTGATAAATCCATTCTTCAGCAAGGTGTTTGTCTTTCGCTCCACGGCCAACTATCTTTCTGGGGCGTAGTTTCTCTTTTTTTGCTTGAATAATTTACATTCAAGGCGAGTGTTCAGACAGTGAGTTATCAGATCTTTCAATATGCCCTTAATGTTTAAGGGCTACCAGGCAAATATATCCATGAATTTCCTGAGCACGAAAAGGAGTACTTCCTTGTTCGAACCCTCTTTATTGGCTTGAACACTTTTCCCAGGAGCTAGCTTGACTACTTGTAATACTTCCCCTGGTTCGACCTTCTGATCCCCTGTGTCCGCTGTGTCCATCATGTCGAGGGAAAGAGCTTGGTTAGCCTTCTTCAGCATGGTCATGTATGTTTTTCGAGCCATTTTCTGATTTCCTTTTAATATCACTGTCCCCTCTCCCGTCGGAATCTTGAGCACCAAACTCTGTATGGACATATACGCATCGACTGCAGCCAACAAAAGTAGGCCGAAGATTACATTGTATGACAAAGAAATGTTAACTACCATAAAATCCGCACTGTATGTCCGAACTATTGCATCATCTCCCAGTTGGACTGGCAAATTTGCTAGTCCTTCTATCTTGACAGGTTGTCTAAAAAGGCCAATGAGGGAGGTGTTGACTTCCTCAAGGTGATTCTTTGACACTTCTAGGGCTTTATATGCCTGTAGGGTGATCAAGTTGACCGCACTCCCTATGTCAATCAGTATCCTCTGGACTAAGAAATCCTGAATGATTGCTTCGACCACTAGCGCGCCACTATGTAGATATTTAACTTTGGACCCATCGGTTGCTGGGAACTGGACTACTTGGACCGGGGTGTGAGTGCTTCTTTTGACGGCAAACACCTCATTTGCTCTTCTTTTTTTGTATTCATCATATTGTCCTCCCTTTGCTATTACATGGATTACACCAGCTGGCATTTTTTTGCTTAGACCAGCTCGGTTCCTATTTGATGGGGGTGTGGGTGTAACACCCTTATCACTCCGATTATGCGGAACAGTACATTGTATATCGTAAAATTTTTTTTTCTTTTAATTAACATTTACTTAATACCAAAATTCGATATTACCAATTCTTTGAGTATTCATTGACCTATAACTGTTCTGGTTTACTATTCACTTAATAAAATTTCGGCATTATAACGGCTGTAATTGCCTAGCCTCCTGAAAAATCAGACAACACACAGCCTCTCAGAGGCACAACACTTCTATAACAATCATTCCCTTACTCCAAAGTCTCCATCAAAACATCCAATAATTCAAAACATCTCATCATCACAAACATACGTATATGTTTACATAACTTTACATATCCAAATATTTATACATATTTGTCATTTATATACATGCCAAAGTCTACATAATTTACATAATAACAAAATTGCTTGTCCTTTATTCTGTGCATCACTGCCCCTCCAGCGCTGTACCTGCATGCAGTAAAAACTACATGCTGAGCATAAATTATGCCCAGTGGTGTCTAACAATCCTAATACTTTCTTTGCAATATTTATTTCTTTAATATACTTTATTTAATCATTTACTTTCGAAATAAGAACATTTAAACATTTTCATTGCGTTCAAATGAAAACGGTAGTTTTTCACATTATTTACACTTATTCTCATTTATTTCCTAACGATTGACTAATTTTCCTTTTTAGTCCTTAAACTTTTGCTAAATTACAAAAATCCCTTTTTCTTTAATATTTATAATTTTGCCCTTATAGTCATTTACTTTCATTTTCTTTACATTAGTTTCACCATTATTCATCATTTATTCATTATTTCACTACTTTTGGGTAAAATTACGGTTTAGTCCATGTACCATAATATTTCATCTTTTGGCACTATGAAGTCTCCAAAATTACTATTTTGCCCTTGTTAATCATTTCTCATTTATTTTTACTTATTAATTACTCATTTTGGAAAAATTACCATTTTGCCCCTAAACTTTTATTTTCTTTCATTTAAGTCCTTTTTTCACTTTAAACTTCATTTTTATCATACTTTTCATTTCTTTTAACTTATTATCATTTTCATTTCATTTTATGCCCCTAGTACAGTACCAACAGAAATTCTCAGACTGGATACTCGGGACGTGGACCCCCATGGGCCACATATAGACTGAAAAATGATCTCAGCGACCATTTTTTCACGTAGCAGATACCAGGTACAACAGAAGCTATGGTGATCAGTGATCCTACCATAACTAAGCAAGTCGCCGTGACTTGCACCGCGGTACAGATGTCCCTATGGCTAGCCAATTATATCCTGAGCTAGGCTTTTACTGCCAGACTATTTCTAAGGGTGAAATTTCATCAAAATTTCAATTAAACTTTACATTTTTCATTATTTCATTACTCAAAAATGCTTTTAATCATTTCTTTTCATTCGAAATTACTCGTAGTCATTTCTTTTCATTCTTTCACATAGATTGTGAATTATTTTACCATAATTCACTAAAATCATTCACTTTCTCATCAAATTGCATTTTATTTCATATAAATGCCATATTTTCAATACTTACATAATTGAAAATATTCTCTAAAATATTCATTTAATTTTAATAAATTCCACAAAAATTCCTAAGCATGTTATTTCATTTCTAGTATCATTTAAAAGCTTAAATTCATCAATATTCACAAAATACACTTAGGTTTCCTTTAGTGTGAATTTCGGCCATCAAAGTAATTATACCATATAAATATTCAATAATTCATTTAGACATTTAAACATGCTTATTCAAGGTCTAGTTACACTAATTCATCATTAATTTCAATTAAATCATCATTTTATCACATAAACCCTAACTTACATAAAGGGTATTTAATTTGAATCAAAGAAATTACTAAGATTTATTAGCCACTAACCTTGTTTTCTTGTTCTAGTGTGCCTAAGCTTCCTTTTCCTTGCCTTTAGCCTTGGAAGCTTGCAAATCTCCTTGAGTCCCTAAGTGAACCGAAATTTCAAGCCATTATAACTCTAATTTTTCAAGCTCAAATGCTAAAAATAACATCATAATTGAACTCTAGGCACCCAAAAACATAAGTAGGCACCTTAGATAAATTTTTAACTCATTAATTCCACTTACCTCAAATGAAACCCTAAACTCTCTCTCCAATTTTTTCTTGATTTCCTTCCTTGATTTGAAGAGAGGAGGTCACAATACTTAACTAGAGAGGCTGAACTTGCTATCGGGTGGCTTGATTTGGTGTGAAATGGAGAGAGAAATGAAGAAAACTCACACAAAAATGGTGAGGGAGAGTTCGGCCAAGGGAGGGAGAAGAGGAAGAAGATGATGTGCTGGCTAATTCCAGAGTTTTCTCCCCTTAAATAGGCTGGGTTTTGGGCTTTGTGGGCTTGGATTGGGTTAATGGGCTTAGTTAATTAACTAAAGCCCAATAACACCTAATTTAAAGCCCAAAATTATTTCTCCCATTTTCTCACTCCAAATCACTCCAATTTCAATTCCATAATTCTTATCACATCAAAATTAGGTAGTACACCAAATTTTGGCTCAATCGGAGTCCGATTCAACCGAACTGGTTCGATTCGACAACTGTCGACATCGCCGAAAAATTCATTTCTTTATACCAAAATATTCTACATGAAATTTCATGAAGATCTGCAAAATATGGCAATTTTTGGAGTTCATTTACTATTTTTAAAAATTTATTCAAAATCAAGTCTCCTTCCCTACTAGGGAAATTGACTCGCTACCTTTTTCGTATTTTTGACTTTCGGACGTCTATTGGACCTCGATTTCACTTCAAATTTCAACCCCGGACTCACCATGACCAATATTTCCCGATGGTCAAATAAAATATTTTTCACTTTCGGGTCCGTTTTACGGCCCGGGTGCACTATTCACCATCGGAATTTACTGTTCACGGCCAGACCGGTGTTAAGGCCATTACAGTGGGAGACCTGTGCCTTTTGGCTTTATCATCCTATTTCACAAATTACACTAGGGTCCCTCTCCTTACCAAATGTTCTATCTCTCATTTCAGTTGCCTACATTCTTTTATCACATGCCCCCTATCCCTGTAGAAGGCACAGTAAAGGTTCTGATCTCTGTTAGGATCTTTCCTCATTGGTCTGGGCCAAGTAACTTTTTCTTTTTGTTTTATCTAGGCAAGGATATCTTCCCTGTTCGTATTGAGGGGTGTGAACCTCTCTTCCTTTCTATCTCCAGATTGATGCTGGGAAAATGTGTATGTACAGTTGGACGAACTACTTTCACTGTATGTCCTGGATTCATGTCGACTGTTCCTTTCTTGGTTTTGAGCTAACCTTTCGGGATCCTCTCTTTCTTTTCCTATCCCCGAGCCACCGTGCGAGCTGCGGTGCATGCATCGGGCTTCATCCATCCAGATGTATTTATGGGCATGGGATATGAGCTCGAGGAAGTCATTTGGGGGCTTCTTGCTCAAGAAGTCACTAAAATCCTGATACCTCGTATTTCTGATGAGTGCTGTGATGGCCACCTCTAGATTGAGGTTCTATATGTCCATTGCTTCCATATTAAACTCTCCACATAGGCCCGTAGGGATTCTCCCTTCTCCTGTATTACTCGATTCAGATCGACGGACACCTTGTTCGGCCTGATCCTTGCTACAAACTTCTCGATGAACATATCATTGAACTGTTCAAAGCTTTTAATAGAGCATTCGAAAAGGTTGCGAAACCAGATTTGAGCCGAGTTTTGTCAAGGTCTGCATGAAGATCTTACACAGTGTGGTATCGTGTGCAGTTAGGACTAGCATGGTCTATTGGAATTGGTCGATATGTGCTCGACGGTTCGCATTGCCATTATACCTTGGCAAATTTGGAAGGAGCATTTTAGGGAAGGGAACGGCCAGGATTTCCCAGGAAAGTGGGGAGCAAAAGCTGCTGTGATATTGCAAGATGTTCCTATTATGGTCTTCAAGGAGCCTCTCGAACTACTCGTTTGTTAGGGTAACTGTTGATCGTGGAGCTGGTGGGACCACTGGTGAGAAGGGATCTCTGTTCAATGGTTGTAAGGACCGAGCAGGCGGGATAGGTTGAGCTGGTTGGGAGGAAGGATTGGCTTGGGCGACTATGGCTGATAGTTAGGCTAGCAGGTCCTATGCTGCTTATGGTGGTTGCACTGGTGCCGCTACCTGAGGTGGTCGTTCTAACCCTGCCTGCAACTTTTGTTGTACATACTCGGTTATTAGGTTAAGAAAAATTGGCTGTAGGGCCTGAGGTGGCACTACTGGTGGTGGAAATTATTGTTACGGGGCCACATGCTGCCTAACATTACTTGATGTTTCACTCCCACCACCACCATAATCTCTTGGTACACAACCTTGCTCTGTCGACATCTTTCACTATAAAACAAAAGGAGCAAGTACACATTTAACACTTTCCACTTTCAATTGGCATGTATATACACATAATTCAATCATTATTACCCACTTCGATCTTAGAACCGCTTAAACTTTTGCTCTAATACCACAAAATGTAACACCCCTTACTAATCTCTTGATTTACATATGAGTGATAGACTAAGATATTTTTTTTTTGCTTAATCTCAAATCCATTTTTCTGAACAATTATGACTTATTTATTCGATCAATAATTAGATATTCAGTTTGTTACGTGTCAATTGAAAATTCGGCAACACGACGGCTAAGTCTTGCCTAACCTCTTTGAAAGGCAAACAATTTCATACAGCCCCATGGGGCACAACAATTCAAAGATAGTAATTTATACACCCAACTACTCATAACATGTCTCATGTTGCCGATCGTATACTCAAACTTATTATATACATTGTTTTACACGAATCTCAAACTTAACTGCTACTAGTAAAAATATATACATGCCAAAATAACTTCAATGCTAGATAAATATATACATGCCAACAAGGGATAAAATTTTCAAAATTGATCCTTCTTTTTCTTAACTTCAAGCTCCCTTGTATACTTGCTCCACCGTTACGTCGGAACTTACACGCAGTAAACACTACGCGCTGAGCATTAAATATGCTCAGTAGTGACTATAAATCTAGAAATTTCCTCGCACATGCATAATCACATTGTTCATGCAAAATTTTTATTCTTTTATAATCAAATACATAGCTAATAATGTTTTTATGCTCAATTTAATCTAAAAATATTTCTTTGGGAAAACTTTCATTTTAATCCTTAAATTTTTCTTTAATCACAAAATTAACTCTTTTACTCTTTAACTACCAAATTACCACTAAACTACTTATTTTCATTTCACATTTGATCATTGGCTTACAAAATTACTAATTGGTCCTTGTTTTACCTTTTTCATGTAAAATTTTAATTTAGTACTTCCAATTTATAAAGGTTTAATTCCAACCTATTTGAGTATTATTTCTTTTCACTTTTACTCCTAATTTACTTTCTTGTCATTTTACCTTTGAAATACATTATTTAGGACAAATTATCATTTTGACCCTAACTTTTATTTTCTTTCACTTAGGTTCTTTTTCAATTCAATTCATAATTTCACTTCACAGTTTGCACTTTTTAATTCATTATTACCATTATGCCTCTAGTACCACTTCGACAAAAATCTATAGACTGAATATATGGGACTTAGGCCTCATAAGGCCACATCACTACACTAGGAAATGATCCGAAGGACCACTCCAACACTTTCACTGAACGCTTAACACTGATCTATGAAAAATTATTACAATTTTATCATAGTAAAGCAAGTCGTCATGACTCGTACCGCGGTAAAAGTGTCCTTATAGCTAGCCATTTATATCCTGAACCAGATTTTGACTATCTGACTACTACTAAGGACAAATTTTCATACTCAATTGAACAATCCTTTGCAAAATTTAATACTCTCACTCACTTTTACATTTCAATACACTAGTCACTCAATTTATACATCAATTTTGCATAATTTATGATTTATTTTGCTACAATTCAGTAAAATTCACTTTACATAATATTAATTCACTATCAAAAATATTCATATAATTTCAATAAATTCCACATAAATTCGCAGGCACTTAATTTCATGAGTATATTAATTTAAAAACATTAATTATTAAAATTTGACAAATTACACACTAATTGCCCTTAGTATCCAATTCGGCCAAGTGAAGTTCATTACCTTACCATTACTTTTAATTCAATATAATTAGTTCAATAAACATAATTAAGGTTCTAAATCACTAATCTAAAGTTAATTTCAATTAAACATGCATTTCTCCCAACTTTGCTTGGTTACATAATGCATAATTAGGCTTTAATTAAAGGAAATTGCTGAAATTTATAGTCACTAACCTCTCTCACTTGATTAATCTTCCTTAGACTTCCTTTTTCTTACCTTTTCCCTTGGAAGATTGAATTTCCTTATGAGAAATAAGGGCCAAAAATTCAATTAATCAAAACCCTAATTTTTTAATCTCTAATGCTGAAATTGACAGCAAAATTGCATTCTAATCATCAATTTATACTTGTAGATGACTTTAAAATAAAATAAATCCTTTAATTTCTCTTACTTAACCTTGACCTCCTTCACTTTCTCCTTTAATTTCAGCCTTAATTTCCACTTAAACCAATGATTAAAAATACCAAACAGCAACTAGAGACATAGAGCATGATATTTGAGGCTTGGATTTGAGAAAAAAAGAGAGAAGAAATGAAGAAAAATTGAGAGAAAGGGAGAAAAGGGGAGTTCGACCAAGAGAGGGCAGAAAGGGGGCTAAAGAAGATGAGCTAAAACTTTAAAAATCTGATTCTTAATTTCCTTTTATAGTGGTCCAATTGGTTTGGATTTTTGGTCCAACCAAAAGCCTACCCAATTAAACCCAAAACTCCATTTTTTTAGCCAAACTTGTAAATTTTTAAAATTATCTCACTTTCCAACTCCAATTGACCACAATTCAATTTCCATAATTTATAATATATAAAAACTAGACTGTACATAAAATTTCAACTCAATCAGAGTTTATTTTTGGTTCGATTCAATTATATTAGTCCGATTCAATCACTACCAGTGTCACTGAAATTTTTTTTATAGATAAAATTTCTAAATATTATTTTATGCAAATCTGCAAACTTTAACAATTTTTGGAGCTCATTTACTATTTTTAGTGACTCGATCAAATTTAAGTCAATCCAGATAAAATTTCAGTATTGCACCGCTTTTTTTTTTTCATATTTTTGGCTTTTGGAAGCCTATATGACCTCGATTTCACTCCAAATTTTAACCTCGAACTAATCGTGACCAATATTTTTCGATGGTCAAATAAAATATTTTTTGCCTTTCGATGAATTTTTATTTTATTTTATGTCCGGAGTCACTATTTACTGTCAGAAAATACTGTTTACAGCTAATGCAATGTTAAGGCCATTACACGTGGAGGAAAGGGGCGGTTACTGGCAGAAATGGCAGGATTCGTCGAGAGTTCGATGCCGAGCTCTTTGAGATTCCGCAATGGACGGGCTCTCAAGGATGTGTAGTTGATCTGCTTTGCTAGCCGAAACTATCCAAACCGTGAGTCTAGCAAGGTTCGAACAATAGGTACCGAACTTCCGACTTCGTCGCAAGTTTGGGCCGATTTATGAGTTAGACCAGGTTATCACGGTAAAAAGAGGATAGTTTTTCTAGTATTGAAGTGTGTGATCATACCTGATTTACTTCTCTTATATTTCCCTTCATTTTCTTACGTGGGTAGTGGGGTGAAATCCAACTATTTTTGGTTATTTTTCCCACTTCTCCTACTTTTGGGGAGACATGAGGGAGAAGGGGCAGTTAATGTCAAAAATGGTGGGATTCATTGATAGTTCGGTATTTTGAGTGGTTATGGTTCTTTGAGACGTGTAATCGGTCTGTTTCGTTAGACATATTTTGAGTGTGATATTGATCTGATTGTCCGATCTCTAAGCTAGGTGAGTCTCAAACATATCTCACCAGACTCCTGGGCTTGTTCACGGGTTTGGCCGAACTATGAGCTAGGCTTTGTTATCATATATATTATGCAAACATGACATCTTTTAAACTTTCTTTTATCATGTGGCATTATGCAATTGTTTTGACGGATGAGCAATAACCTTCGCTCTGGCTGTTTCTTTTGCCGTTCTTGCTCACGGAGCCAATAACCTCGTTGAGCTTGTATTTTGGCCTATTAATGATGTGGAGACTGGGTTCAAGTGTGTTTCAGGCTTGTATCAGTTCTGGTGAGCTTATGAAGCATGATATTGACGAGTAACTTACTAATTCAAATTAATTTGGTAAAAAGCGAAAAATATCAAATGAAGTATTCATGGATGGATTTGAAGATGTAATGGCGTTAACAGGCAACATTATAGATTGACCATAGTTAACAGTTACCACCAACATAGATCTATATGAAAAATCGGAATAAAAGATTACAAGATGTACAAGAACTTATTTCGGATGAGTTGCATGGCACTATTAACTCACCCAACCCAATTACTCAACGCTCACTTTCACTCCTATGATCAAATCCACCAGTAATATGTTAGGAACCAATAAAGACAGCGAAACAAAAATCTCTGCACAAGTAAAAAGAGTACAACATACGTAAGCTTCTGAAAAATAGATTGATAAAAAAAGTTTGGATGCTATTCTCTGAACTTGGACAATCAAACTGCTCAAATGAATACTTAACAATGCTATATAAAGGGGCAGAAATCTCTAATCTGATCTTTTTCTAAAATCACTTTTGTTTCTGTTTAACTGTCAGAAATGCATCAGTGACCAAAAAAAACTCGGCAGATTGAACTGTTGTTTATAATTTGCAGACCGAACTATTAGCAACAACTCAAATTCTAAATAGAACTCACATAATGAAATAACGAGAGATTTCCCAAGAATAAACCAAAAGTCTCACAAATATATTATACAATAAGCATTTGCAGCAGTACGTAGTCGATATTCATTGAACTGTTCACCTGCCTGGATCTTACTCATCCTCCACTGTGAAATTTATTGGATTTGCACAAACTTTTTCTATTTGGGAACTTGATCTCGCATTTAAAAACTAACTTACTATAAATTCAAACTCCATCTACTTCTTTCTTTCGCATAAAAAGTAAAATGATGGATGCATCGTTTGATTTAGATGCAATTGAATATAGTTTAAAGTTTAATCTGATATAAGAATGAGATTGCGAGTTTGCAATATCTATCTTTATACACTTGAAAGGTTATAAGTAGTTAACTACAGAAGACTCTTCCTAAAGAATTATTTTCATTAATTACCATTAACCAAATCAATCAGAAATTAACACACCTACTTGACCGCAAATCAGCTATGCCAGGCTTGGTTCTAATTTTCCTAAAAAAAAAAAAAGAAGAAAATGCTAAACAGTTGAAAGAACAAATAATGATAGAATTCCTAAGAAGAAAAAGAAAACGAATCCAACTCATTTAATCCGTTTAGGGGAGGAGCCGCCAACGAGCACTACAGGATCCGGCGACCTCCGTTTGGGGCTTACTCTAATCGTACCCTGATAATCAGATCCGATTAGATGAGGAAAATTTAGCTTAGCTTTAGCGCCTCGCATCTTAAAAGCAGCCTGATCATAAGCCACAGCCGCATCTTCCGGTGTTTCATAAGTTCCAAGCCATACCCTAGCTCCGTTCTTCTTCGGATCCCTAATCTCCGCCGCATACTTCCCCCACGACCTCCTCCTCACTCCCCTAAATTGCCATCCTTTAGAAGGCGCGTTCTTCTTATGCTTCTCCTCAACTTTTGGAGTAGGAACAGCTATCTCCGGACTTGCAACTTCGTCATGGATCTCCGGTTTGCTCTGCGTGGTCGGTGTTGAATCTGGCGATAAATGACTGCAAATGGTCATTTCGTGATCCGAATCGTTGAGTTGGATAGATAAATGATTGTTGGGAAGATGAGTGAAACTGGATTCTGGAGCTGAATAAAACTCTGGAATACTGTTTAGGGTTTGGAATTGGAAATCATCTTGGAGAAGAAACTGCTGAATTGACTCTAAGAAAGTCAAATCATCATCTGAGGTATTTTCTCCCCACATTCTGTCTATTTAACTTGAGGATATAGAGTTTTGAAATGAATTGACTGCTCAACTGGGATCTTATATAGAAAGATTAGGAGAAGCTTTCAAGTAGTTTTCACTTTATCTAGAAATCTTTTTCTCCTTCCATGAAACTTCAGAAAAAGCACCGATTTTTCACATGCCTTATTTTTTTTTTATTATTTTCCTTTCTTTAATCAATCTTTTGGGGTAACGTGGGACTATTAGGGTTAATGCTTAGGGTGAGCTGAAAAGTACAATTCAGATTATAAAATAATTATTAATTTATAATAAAGTGGACAAATTACATGAGGGATATGTGAGAATTTTTTAATTCACTGAAGGTCCATGTGGCATAAATGTGAGCAATAATTTAGGAATACAGATATTTAATTGTTACACGTCATCTTCTTTAACCTGCATGAAGGAAGGAGTATATAACCCTTAATTATTGTTAGTATTTTAATTGGGAATTATGGGTGCCTGGCGGAATCATTAATCACTAAAATTATAAGATGGTGCCAAGAACAGTGACCTTACAGCTGAAGAATCTTCTCTACTCTCTCACCTCTTTGTAAGAAATAGAAAAAAAATGAAAAATGTTTATGGCTATAGATAAATCTATAAATTAAGTTAATAGAAGAATAATATATAGGATTAAAGAGTTAAAAAAGTGGATAAATAGTTAATTGGTTTATTTTTTTTAAATATTATTAACATTTATGAATCATTTAAAAATACTGGTATATGTTTGGAATTAAAGGGGAAAAAAAGGTGAATGCTGGCCTAATAAAATATTAAATGTAATTGTATTGACAATTTATTAAGATATGTTTGGCTTGACTTGCCCATATATTGAAGAAAAACTAGGTTTGATTTGACCGTAAAGATATCCTCAAATATAGGAATATTCAATTATTTGGTTAATATTTTGTTTTATTTCTTTAAGCACATGCAGTTTGTTGTTTACAGAATTATTACATTATTTTGTATTTTTTTCCATGCCATAATCCAGTCTCTTATGTTCTCAAAAATGCAAAAAATGTGCTGTATACTTTCTTTGACAGAATGTACAACCCCGCGGTAAAAGAAAGGGACACAATCTACGACCCTTATTTACCTGAAATTTCTTCCATTAATTACATAAACCAAATAATAATATATATTAGCAGGTCAATAAAAAAATAACATAAATGGTTATAGTGCAAATTTGGCTTTTTATTTTTATTTATTTATTTTATAACAAGACAACATATTATAGTGAGTTCAGTAAAATTGTAAATTTTTATTTTTAAAAATTCAAAAATTATTTTTAGTTTTTATTATCTATTTAAAAAAAACTATTGTATATATTTAAAAACTATATCATACTTTTTTAATTATTCATATACATTATTATAATGGTTTCGGTGGTGGCAAAGGCGAAAGTGGCAGTATGGTGGCAGTGACGACAAGGGTGACAGCAATGGCGATAGTGACGGTGGTGTGGTGGTGGCAGCGGTAGCGGTGTTGGTGTTGGCTGTGGCGGCAGTGGTGGTAGCGGCAAGGGTGGTTTGGTGGTGATGGAAGAGGCAGTGATGATGGCAATAGTAGCGGTGTGGTGGTGGTGGCAACAGGAACGGTAGTAAAGGCGGCGGCAGCTGGTGGCGATCTGGTGGTAGTGGCAGCAGTGATGACAGTGACGGTGTGGTGGTGGTGGTAGTGGTAGCGGTGGTGATAATGAAGATAAAGTAATTAAATTATTGATAAGATTTTGTGTTTACAGAATTATTACATTATTTTGTGTTTTTTTTTTCCATGTCATAACCCAGTCACTTCTGTTCTCAAAAATGCAAAAAATGTGCTGTATACTTTCTTTGACAGAATGTACAACCTCGTGGTAAAAGAAAGGGACACATTCTACAATCCTTATTTCCCCGAAATTTCTTCCATTAATTACATAAACCAAATAAATTATATGTTGCCATGTCAATTAAAAAAAAATTTATGTAAATGATTATAGTACAAAAGTGGCTTTTTATGTTTATTTATTTATTTTATAATATGGCAACATATTATTGATTTAATTTATGAGCAATTTCAAGGATCCAATCTAGTCAAAAAATTTTCTACCTAATTGGCAATAGCTAGTGAAAATTTCTTTGCTGCAATTTAGTTTATCATTCTTTTTTTTTTTTTTTTGAGAAACCCTTATCTTACCATGAAAAATTGCACTATCTAATTTGAAAAAATTCTATGTAATGAAAATCATCATTAGCAAAAGTATTAATGTAAGTTTTCTTAAATTAATTTTAAAGTGATTCAACTAATAATATTTTAATTTAAAGTTTTTTTTTGCATTTAAATAAAATTAACATCTTTTTTTCTGAGCAGGGACATGAATTTAATATCATCAAATAAAAATTCATAGATAATTTAACTCTTTATTTTTTTTCTCACATTACTCAAGAAAATATCAATTCAAATTAGTAGTACCGTTGACAAGCTGTTTTTCTATTGCATTTATGACCGAAATCTTTGTATATATATATAAGAAATCTTTTTATAGGAATATAAGAAAAAGATGATTGGATCACAAAACTTGACAAAAAAAAAATGTAACAACTTTCTTTCTTCTCTTAGATAATGAATTATCGAGAATATATCGTGTTTAAGTGATCAAGTATATAGGTGAATATGAAAAGAATTCATAAATTGATCCAATGAAAACATTTCACGTTAAATAAAATAATAAAAATAGTAGTAAGGTAGTAGTTACCATCCAAATGTCGTATTTCATTATTTGTTTGAATTTATGAAAAAATTAATTAATTAATTATTTGAAAATGTGAGTTTTATTTTTAAGCTAGAGCCTTAGAAAATCTTATTCAAGTGTCATTAATTTCATTGCTCTTCCAAGGGCGTCCTATTATATCTAATTAAAGGTTTGAATCATTTTTTGAGTTATTTCGTTAAATGTTCAAATGGTAATTAGCATCTTCACACTGTAAAGGAGAAGATTAGAAGAAACTAAAATATGTAAGGCTGTGTTTACTTTAATTACTCTCCATTACTCCGATCCAAATAAAGGCTAAAGGAGATGTAAAGTCCTCTTTGAATTATTTGCAATTTTGTTAAGTCATATGATATATACTTATAATTAATCAGTAAAAATACTAATGAAACTAAGCATCGAACTTGAGTGGAATTCAAACTTCATTAGGTCCAATCGGGTAACTTAATTTATAAACTTCAAAATATGTAGATCAGGGTGATTCTTGATTCAACTTGAAAGTAGTAAATGTTTTCTTTTCTGTTTACCAGAAAAAAACACTAGCTAATCAAGTATGCTTTTGATGCGCAAATCATTAGCATTTCTTGTTTACAATCGATTGGCTCATGGCCATGACGATTGAATAGTCAATTGGCCAAACTAGTATACATTTTCAACTCCAGCTTTACCCGCATTGCCAAATCCTTTCCTTCTTTTCTTGGGATCCGGAGAAGTATAGTCACAATCCGATGAACTTGAGGAAGAAGACCGCTCCGGCGAGGAGCGCTTGTTAGTTACTCTAGGGGGCTCATAATTAGTGGAGCCTATTAAATGAGGAAAATTAAGCTTGGCTTTGGATCCACGCATCTTAAAATCGGCTCGATCAAAAGCCATAGCTGCATCCTCGGGTGTCTCGTAGGTACCGAGCCAAATCCTTGCACCGTTTTTTTTCGGTTCCCTAATCTCCGCCGCATATTTCCCCCACGGCCTTCTCCTCACTCCTTTGTACTGTAACCCTTTCGAAGGCGGGCTTTTCTTACGCGCCACCTGTACATTATCTGAGCTAACCACCTCTGCGATTTCCGGCATGGTTAACGTTTCCTCAACATTTGAATCAAATTGAATTGATTCATTAGAGAATGCACAGCTACTGTTTGAATCTTGGCTTAAATCGAGTTGTGGGGTATTTATTTCCGGCATGGTGAACGTTTCCTCAACATTTGAATCAAATTGAATTGATCATTAGAGACTGCACAGCAACTTTTTGAATCTTGGCTTAAATTGAGTTGTGGGGTATTTGTTAGGGTTTCGGAATCATCATTGAGTAGATATTGCTGAATGGAATCCAAGACAGACAAATCATCAGGCAATGAGTAATTATCTTCAAGAAGGAATTGCTGAATTGAGTCCAAGGAGGAGAAATGATCAGGCAGAATGTGATCATCTTCCAGAAGGAACTGCTGAATGTCTAGAACATCCAAACCATTGGGCATCCAGGTATTTTCTTCCCACATTGTTGGCTTTCACTTAACTTGTTTCTTTCTTTCTTTTCAAAATTTTGTGGGATAGTGTGGTTGATTTCTTTACTTTGGTGATAGTGGCTGCGTGTGTGTGTGAATATATACATGTTATTTTTTTCTCATGGGAAGAAAATCTCAGGGTTCTTTCCAAGAAATTGCATCGGTGGGGGTCTTTTTCACGTGCTAAATTTGTTAACCTTTTTAATTTGTTCTTAATTGTTTATATTTAATTTCATAATCTCCAAACACTTATTTGCTGGATTCACATGTGCATGTTATATATATTGTTCGTGGAAAATAATTAAATAATGTAGAGTTTCTCGTGGGTTTAATGGTCTGTATTGTTTATTAATTTTAGACGAGGATGGCCATGAGTGTGATTAGAGAGTAGAAACTAAAGACAATCGTTTGCTGGTTGCGTGTCGCCTTAACGGGTTGTTTAGAAGCATGGGCATTCAACTGAGTATTATTAGGGGCTCCCAACAGTTATTTATATATTTACATTACGTAACTTTTTTTTTTAGTCAATAAAAGAAAATTCCGTTGCATCTGTTGGAATCTAATATTTGTTATAAGAAAGTGAAGTTTACAAATGATAGAAAAACAGAGGCAAACAGAGTCTCACTGAAAACAAACTCCCGTAGTTAATTGAGAGAGACGATGCCTTAATATAAAGGCTTACATCAACAAAAAAAAATAGGAAAAGTTGTTACGTTAACAAAGTGCAGCAGTAAAGAAGCAACTGCCTGCTATTATTTAGCAACTACAAAACAACCAGAAAAAACGTTCAAACAGAGAAACTAATAGCAGAAAAAATAGGCTAAATTTACTGCAGTGATTTGAATCATTCTCTAACACTCCCCCTTAATTCAAAATCACAGACTCCAAGTAAAGTCCTCAAGTGCTTGTGTTTGTCCTTTGCAAGAGCCTTAGTTAGAATGTCTGCGATCTGCTCCTTTGTGCTGCAAAATTTCAAGTTTAATTTTCCATCGGCTACTTGATCTCGAATGAAGTGTGCTCGAATATCAATATGCTTCGTCTGCCGTGATATATTGGATTTTTACTCATAGAGATTGCAGATTGATTATCACAAAAGATATCAGTAGCTCCATCTTGCTTTTGCCCAATATCTTCCATAATACTCCTTAACCATATCGCTTGACAGGCTGATGAAGTGGCTACCATGTATTATGCTTCTGAAGAAGATAGGGCTGTGGTTAGGGGTGAGCATTTGGTCGATTCGGTTCGGTTTTGGACCGAACTGATTGAACCAAAAACCAAAATTTAGAAAATATAGGAATCAAACCGAAATCGAACTATATAGAACCAAGAACCGAATAAATCGAAATAATTTCGGTCGGTTCGGTTCATTCAGTTTTGGGTCAATATGGGCTTATTTTTTTATTAGACTTTTAACCTATATGTGTCCATAAATTAAATTAATTTATATTCAACAAAATAGATTCATTTAAAATAACTAAAATGAAAATAATATACATAAATTTATTATATTATGTCTATAATAAATACTAATCAAAATATTTTATTGAATTTATTAAGAATTAATTAGTTGAGAATTAATTCGTAAGAAATATTATAATAAAAAGATTTAAATAACTATTATAAATATATTTTTTTTGTGTTCAATATTATTCAACTTTATTGAAACACAAATTCGCGTTTTCTTTTCCCTATAAAATTGAGTTAGCATGAGAAAATTTTATTAGGATTAAGTGTATTTTTATAGGATTAACCAAAACTAATTTGATTTAATATAAAATTGTATCTATATTTAGAGTTATGAATATATTCAAACTTTACAAGATAGGAAACTAATGTAAACAAAGGTTAAAATTCAGGAATTTCAGGTTGTGTTTTTTCAATTAAAAAATTTATATTAAGTTATTTTACTTACTTTTAATTTTGGCCGGATTAAAATTTTAATTGACAATAAAACAAAACTTGTAAAGTTTAAAAAAAAATGAAAAAAAAATTAAAGTAAAAAACAAATGTTAAAATCCAGGAATTTCAGGTTGTGTTTTTCCAATTAAAAAATTTATATTAAGTTATTTTACTTACTTTTAATTTTGGCCGGATTAAAATTTTAATTGACAATAAAACAAAACTTGTAAAGTTAAAAACAAATGTTAAAATCCAGAAATTTCAGGTTGTGTTTTTTCAATTAAATTAAAACTTTAATTGACAATAAAACAAAATGAAAAAAAAAATTAAAGTAAAAATCATAGAAAACTGTAAATGTGCCTTCACTGGGATTTGAACACGGGATCTGTTACAATTATACATGTGTTCCACGCTACCCATCCAAAGCCTATTTTCTGAAATTTTAATACTATAATATATATATATATATATATATATATATATATAAACTTCGGTCGGTTCGGTTCTTTCGATTTTTTAATTTTAAAAACCTAATCGAACCGATAAAACCAAATTTTAATTTCGATTCAGAACCGAACGAACTGAAAACTAAAAAACCGAATCAAATAGATCGAAATCAATTCGGTTCGGTTCAATTTTCGGTTTCGGTTCGGTTCCGCACACCCCTAGCTGTGGTGGCTTGCTTCTTTGAACTCCAAGATACAGCTCTTGATCCTAGGCTGAAAACGTATCCAATAGTGCTCTTTCTGTCCTCTATGCAGCCTGCCCAATCACTGTCAGTATATCCAACCAATTTAAAATCAGTTACATGACCATACCAGATGCCAAAGTTTAACGTTCCAACCACATAACGCAAAATCCTCTTAGCTGCACCAAAGTGATGTTTTGATGGAAAATGCATAAATCTTGACACTACTCCAATTGAATAGGCAATGTTGGGTCTTGTGTGTGTTAAATAAATTAAACCACCAACTAGACTTCTAAATGATCTCTCATCAACATGTCCAGTTTCATCATCAATCTGTAATTTTTCATTCATATTCATTGGGGTAGCAGCAGTTTTGCAATTTGACATACCAAACCTCTTAAGCAGATCTGTTGCATATTTCTGCTGTGAAATTAAAATCCCTTCTTCCTGCTGCTGCTTCACTTCAATACCAAGATAGAAATGTAGTAGACCCAAATCTGTCATCTCAAAGCTTTTCTTCATGTTCTCACGAAAAACATTAATAAGTTCATTTGAGGACCCCATGTAAACCATATCATCTACATAAAGGCAGACAAAGAGAAAATTTTACCTTATCTTTTTATGTACAATGTAGGTTCATTCTTGCTTCTTTCAAATCCATTTTGCAGGAAGTAAGAATCAATTCTGTCATACCACGGGCGTGGTGCTTGCTTTAAACCGTAAAGAGCCTTTTTTAACTTGTACACCTGCATTTCTTTTCCAGCCACAACAAAGCCCTCAAGCTGTGAAACATACACCTCTTCCTCTATCTCACCATTCAAAAATGCAAATTTTACATCAAACTGGTATACAAGCAGATTTAATTGAGCTATCAAGTTTAAAAGGATTCTTACTGTTTCGAAACGTGCCACAGGAGAAAAGGTGTCTTCATAATCTACACCTTGCTGTTGTGAGTAGCCTTTTGCAACCAGCCGAGCTTTGTGCTTCTGTATACTCCCATCAGTGTGGAACTTAGTTTTAAAAATCCATTTAACTCCAATCACTACAAGAAAATTGCAATTTAGCAACGAAAAATAGCAACAGAAATTAGCAACGAAAATTTCGGTTGCTAATTCGGCGGTTGGTATTTTTAGCAACGGAATGTTTATTCCGTTGCTAAATTTAGCAACCGAATTCAAATTCCGTTGCTAAATTTAGCAACCGAATTCAAATTCCGTTGCTAAATTTAGCAACGGAAACTAAATTCCGTTGTTAAATCTAACCACTAACAATATGTAAATTGGTCAAAATTAGCAACCGAATTCAAATTCCGTTGCTAAATTTAGCAACCGAATTCAAAATCCGTTGCTAATTTTAGCAACGGATATTATTTTTCCGTTGCTAAATTTAGCAACCGAGTTGAATTCCGTTGCTAAATTTAGCAACTATTATAAAAAAATTTGTGACGGTTTTTTCGTCGCTATTCCATCACTAAAATAGAAAACCAACAAATTACACTAAAACAACAAGCTGTTTTAGTGTAAAATAGAAAACCAAATGACGTCCTGATCAAATGAAAGGAGAAAACATGAAAAACACAGAAATTCATGCAAAAGATTACCATACCTATGCCCAGCATGTCGGAAAAATAATCCTGGTGGAGCATTCGGTAATTTCAATCCACCAGACTCTTGCTTTTTAGCAACCTGAAGATGATGAAACTATCAAGGTGCAACTTTAAAAGATTATGAAAAATGCCAACTCTACAAATTTAGTTATGTCCTTTTCATTTTTGTCGTATGAACTAAATATGCAAAATATGCAAGATTATGAACTAAATATGCAATGAAAGGCTATAACTAGAAGAGGAGAAGCAAAAGCTTTCCAGTACAACATATTCTAAACAAAGAAAGAATTATCAGTAACACATATAATTGTTGGTAAAGAGACTTGAAGTCAAGAAAATAATTAAGAAGAAGAATTTCAAAATCCATTCAGTTAACATTACAGCTCAAAAACCTACGCAATCTCACGCTGCATGTTCGACAAAGACAGATGGGAGGCAAAATGTAAGTCAAAATACTTGAGCAATTCCCATCTACCATGTATGCAATGCGTTTTTGTCCTGGTACATTTTATGGCATGAACATTGGCCAAAACACAAACCATCTGTGAGTATAAACAGCTCAGAAACATAGGTCTCTTATGTGATGAAGGCATTTTTCAGTGTTCGTCTTCCTCAGAACGCTTAGAAACCAATGTTAGCATCAACGGCATATTTGTACCCAGTACGCACCATCTAAAACATCATATCAATGAAACAATGCAGAGTTAATCAAACAATGCAGCTGAAAAAGTGAAAGAAAAAAGACAGCAACCAAAAGGAGGAAAAGGATCCATCATAAGTGCAATGCAAGTGGAATAGATCTGCAGTAACTTCAAATTCTTTGATGCTTAAATATACCATCTAGCAAGCAGATATGCTATTAGACAGCAACTTTATCAATTATTATCTTAACAGCATAACCCATTTAATTTGATAAAAATATATATATATATATATATATTTTACCGTAGTAATCCAAATAAAGCTTGGAATGCTCCAGTAAATAAGGTAACAGTAAAAACCAAATTTCTGTAGGCAACAGGATTAGTTTCAGGATCTTGTAAGTTCTGAACCATGGAAGAAAGAAGCATAGAGACCACAGCTACAGGTCCAATAGCAATTTCTCTTGAACTCCCCATTACAACGTAAATCAAAGGAGGAACAACACTGGTGTCTGAACCCAAGAAATTTAGATTATATTCAAGCAAATGTTGTAAAATATCCATAATATAAAATAGAAGAGCAACTTACATAGGCCATACTGAGGATCAAGCTTTGCTAAATTGGCATACCCAATGCTCTGCGCAAAATTGTTATAAAATCCATTACTATAATCACTAAATTAATAAGCAACATTAATTACATAACAAGACAAATGTGTAGTGTACCTGAGGAATGCAGAGGCTGGCAAGTGTTAAGCCTGCCATTAAGTCATGCTTAAACTTGGAAAATGTGTAATTTCTGCCCCAATCTAGGATTGGGAATAGGCCTTGAAGAAATGAAATTACACGTCTTCTGGGTCTAGTTCGTTTAGAAGAAGTGTTTTTATAGGGGAAAACAACTTCCTTAACTGAACAGAAGAGCTCCTGCAATATGCCTGGTGGATCAGGAGAATTTACTATCCATTTTGCTCTCTCAATCCGGCCAATCTCCTCCATATCAGCCTGCTGGAGCTCCTCTACTCTGGAGGTTTGTGGTGGCTGTGAAGCCATGCGTGATTGTTTCAACTTCTTGATGCAACTTGCTGAATAAAATATGTGATGTTTAAATTTATTTATAGATCTTTTTTTTTGGGTACGGTGATTAATAGATCATTTTTATTCGGTGCCATGAGTGGATCTTCTGGTATTAGATTTTGGGTAGATAATTTATTTTTGGTCAAATAGGGATACTTCTAGCTAGAATGCTGATTGGTTGGTGCAGGTAGGTTTTTCCAATAAATATACTCCTTCAATGTTATTAATTAATGAAAAAAGCATACTCTTTCAGGGACCCAGTGTAATTAAATTTTGGGAAACTAAATCTCAAATAATTTCAAAATATCAAGTTTTATTAAATTTTATATTCTTATTTAAGGATTAGATTATTTACCTAATTTTAGAGAATAAACTTAACAGCAGAATATTAGACAATATATATATATACATACATAGACTGATCGTGAACTACGACTTGTTTATTTATTGTTTTGACAAATAAAGTTTATGAGTTTGTCAGGAGAGAAATGAACATTGATTTTAAAATACTGCTACCTGCTCTCATACTTTATATCAAGCACCCATATTATGAAAAGGAAAATTCTTATAAGAGATATAGTAATCGATGCTTAAATATGCTACCTGCTCTCATACTTTTTTCTAAAAAGGAAAAAAAAAAGTACCCTGCTAACGTTAAAACAAAAGCTAAAAAAGCATGACAATATGGGAAGAACAGCAAAAAGATGGTCACACTATAACTCAACAGTTGAAAAGTAAACAAGGAAAAAACAAACATACCTGGAGCTCGAAACAAACACTGACGTAATGCATTTACTTGTTCTGTAATAAATGGCAGCCATTTGCCCTCCATTTAACGGCGGAGTTGGGTGGCTGTGCCTCTCCTTCATTCACTGTTTCCATACACGAATGAATGGCTCTGCTGCAGTCACTAAACCCATAACCCATCATCTTCTTCTTCAATAACTCGTACCCCAATCGGCTCTTTTGCTGTGCTTCTAGATGATAAAAAACAAAGGCTCCGACTGCTTTATATACTATGCACTGGGAGGGGAAAAACACGCACAAAATGATATACACTAATCTCATAACACCACCGAAAGTTGGTCAAATGCCAATACTTAATAAAATTATAAAAAATTTTCATTACAAAAAGAACTTCAACAATTTCTTATCTACCAAAGACGAAGCGATTTGAAATAAGAAAACAAAGAATAGCGTGAAAAGAAGCCAATAGAGACTGAGAATCTGAAAGGAAACAATCTTACCACAGAATGCGAGAGAAAGTGAAATGAACAGAGGAGACGGTGGAGGAGGTGGATGGTGGTGGTGGTCGGTGAAGAAACCCTTGAATCGATTAACGAATCCAAGAGCTGGTTTTGGTGGTGAGAGGGAGAAGAGGAGACGGCGGCAGGAGAGGGAAAGAAATGAAAGAATGAGAGCCTAGGGTTTTTAATTGGGTATTTATACTCGATGGCAAATATGTAAATATTCAGAATAAATTTAGCAACGGAATCATTATTCCGTTGCTATTTTTGCAACCGAATTAAATTCGGTTGCTATTTAGCAACGGAATCTTAAATCGATTGCTATTTTAGCAACCGAAACAAAATTCCGTTGCTAAATAGCAACCGAATATCATTCGGTTGCTATTTTTCTTTCAAAGTGAAATTTAGCAACCGAAATATCATTCCGTTGCTATTTAGCAACGAAATACTATTTCCGTTGCTAAATAGCAACGAAATTATATTTCGGTTGCTAAATTAGCAACAGAAATATAATTCCGTTGCTATTTTTCGTCCCGCCATTTGTTGCCGCCTTAATTAGCAACGGAATAAAAATTCCGTTGCTAATTTTCGTTGCTAAATAATGGCGCCGGAAATTCCCTCCACTTTTAGCAACGGAAGCTAACCAAATATTTTTCCGTTGCTAATTTTATAAAGTTAAACCAATTTTAGCAACGAAATAATGTTTCCGTTGCTAAATTAGCAACGGAATATATTCCGTTGCTATTTTTCCGTTGCTATTTCAGGATTTTCTTGTAGTGAATGACATTCTTATTTCTAGGAAGATCCACCAGTTCCTATGTTTTATTTCTCTGAATTGCAGCAAGCTCTTCCTTCATAGCTTCTAACCATTCTTTCTTTTCCTTGGCTTCTTCGAAAGTGACTGGATCTGCTACATAAAGAGCATGTGTAGTTTCATAAATATCCCTTAGTGACCTGTAGCCTTGTGGTGGTGAAGTCTCATTGGATGACCTTGGAGATGATGTAATTGGATTGTTACTGGTGCTCGAAGTCCCACTATCAGTTGGAGAGTTTGGAGCAGTTGGTTGGGGATCTCCTGGTTGTCCATTTTCTGCAGGAAGACCGTCTTCCGGTGACATTTCAAACTGAATTGCCCCTTTTCCATCTTCATGGCAGGTCAATCTATCCTCTTCATTAAAAACAACGTTCCTGCTAATAATAATCTTGCCACCAAGAGGATCATATAGTCTATATGCCTTAGTTTTAGAACAATAATCAACAAAAACACATTTAGTTGATTTCTCATCTAACTTACTACGTTTGTGAGAATCAATTAAGGCATAAGCTACACATCCAAAGGTTCTTAAGTGGCTTACCGAAGGTTTTCTTCTAGTCCATGCTTCATATGGAGTCTGACCTGAAACTGCTTTGGTTGGTGACAAATTCAACAAATATACTGCTGCAGCCACTGCCTCTCCCCAGAACTGATTAGGCAATTTTTTCGCCTGCAGCAGGCTTCTTGCCATTTCAACCACTATCCGACTTTTCCTTTCCGCTACTCCATTTTGCTCCGGTGTATATGGGGCTATCAATTCTCTCTGTATTCCATGTTCTTCACAGAAGGAATTGAAGCTGCTGGATGTGAATTCACCCCCTCTGTCAGACCTCAATGCCTTAATGCTTCTTCTGTTTGCTTCTCGACTTGTGCTTTGAATTTCTTAAAAAATTTAAATGCATCTGATTTTACCTTTAAAAAATAAATCCAGCTCATTCGGCTAAAATCATCTGTTATCAGCATAAAAAAACTTACTGCCTCCAAGAGATTCTGTGTTCATAGGCCCACATAAATCAACATGAATTAGATCAAGAGTACATGCTGCTCGCCAAGATGTTTCTGCTGGAAATGGTCTTTTGCTTTGCTTTCCATAAACACATGCTTCACAAATCCCAACTGAATTGATTGCTGGCAAACCCAGAACCATCTCATGTTGTCTCAACATCTTCAAGCTCTTTTCATTCAAGTGTCCAAACCTCTTATGCCAAAGCTTTATTTCATCATTTTCCTTTACCACAATAGCTTGTCTTTCAAGACAAGAGACCTCAAGTGGAAAAAGCTTGTTTTGGAACATTCTCACTTTTGTAATTTTTCTTGTGTTCCTTTCCTTAATCACGCATGAATTATTCTCAAATAAAATAAAAAAACCGTTACTCATCAGCTGCCCTACACTCAACAAGTTTTGTGATAAACTAGGCACAAACAACACATCATAGATGAGTTTGGCTTTGCCATTACCAATATTTATATCTACTGTTCCTTTGCCTTCGACTTGCATTTGTTTGTTATCTCCCAGTCGAACCTTCACTTTGTAAGCTTCATCTAAGTCCTTGAAAAAAGATCTGATGCCTGACATATGGTTTGAACAGCCACTGTCAAGAAACCAAACATCTTTACTTGTTTGTGCATCTTCAACAGTTGCCATGAATAGCCTGTATTCGTCATCTTCTGCCTTTATTTCTTCGACATAATTGACTTGATTCAATCTTTTTCAGCAGTTTGCTTTGACATGACCATATCGTTTGCAATAATGACACCGAACGGACTGATTACGCCCTCTTCCATGTCCGCGATATCCTCCTCTTCCTCTTTCAGTAACCCCGTTCAGACTCTTCAAATTTGGTTGCAACTTCTTTCTGTGTAAAAGCTTCGCCTTTTATGTGAAAGGCTTTTTCATCTAACTACTCAGTTGATCTATTGATCCTTGCCTCATGTGCTTGCAAGGAGCCCATCAGTTCTGTAACACCCTATACCCGGCCAGTTAAAAGACCCGGATACCGGATGTCACACTCGGGTTCGGATCTCAATTACTTGCCACTTCAAATGCTATTAATTTTACTAAGCAATTAAATAAAATTTCGGCAGCATGACAGCTAAAAATTCATGCTATTCAAACCTGCAAAAACTTAATTTTTCACTCCCAAAACAATCACAACCACTCAAGTACAGTTCCACTACATGGTTTATACAAGTGTTAAAAATTTCTTTATATACATGTTACATTAACACAATTTATATAATTGGCTTCAACATAGAAACTTAGTTCACCATAATTATAAATATTTACTTATATACACTATTATATAAATAAGAATTTTGTCACCAGAATTCAACGGACCTATTAACATGCGCATAATCATATAAACATAATTTGGTTCGGACTTGAGATATTAATTCTCAAGCTTCCTACGTATCCCATTTAGGAAATCAGAACCACGTAGTTCTCCAATCCTAAGACTCAATATAGTACTTTAAATAAGTAACCATTAAATTTGATTTAGGTAAGAATATTGCTTGTCACTTTTCAAATATTTACAGATACATAATTGTATTCTACGCATTCTTAATTACACCATACTACTCCAGATTGTGTAACACACAATTAATTACAATATGAATATATATATATATATATATATATTCAATATCAATCATCATTAGTTGTAATTAATTATAAGTCAAATTAATCACATACAACAATTTATAATGTATGCATAATAGTCATAAGATTCAAAATTCAAAATGCATACTTACATAAGAATCAATGGGGAAGCTTCATATATAATTAAAATAAACAAGCTCTTTAAAAATATACTCAATTACTTATAGCTTATTTAAAATTAAATTGGTAACAAAAATTATCTGCTCAAGGTGAAAATCAACTCTTGATTTACTTAATTTATTTGCTGATTAAAATCAGACGGTCACAACTAACAAATCTTAAAACATTCACAATCAGTTATATACACGCGCATACTTATATATATAGATATATAATTGTAACAGCCCGAATCGCTGTCGCTAGTGGATATTGTCCGCTTTGCCACCTGTCACTCCATATGTCTGCTTTCGAGATCGTGCCGGAGCTAGGCGACGCACGGTTTTATTTTTGAGGTACCCCACATGTCTGCTTTGGAGACCATGTCGGAGCCCTCAAAATGCGTCTTCCAGTGCCTCCACATGTCTGCTTTGGAGATCATGCTGGAGCACTAATCAATATTGTCCTCTTTGGGTGTCACATGTCTGCTTTAGAGATCATGCCGGAGCACTAGTCAATATTATCCTCTTTGGGCGTCACATGTCTGCTTTAGAGATCATGCCGACCCCTCAAGGTTTTCATACAATCTATTTAATGTAATATATTTACTATAAATTTAAATACATACATATATATATACATATATTTATATATATACATATGTGGACCGAGCTCTCGAAGCCATTCTATTCGGTGATTGTCAATTAATACATATACTTCATTAAAACTGTATAGCAAAGTAACATACTATTTTCTTATAATTACGGTTTCACAAAGAAATAACATGAAACCACAAGCTAAAATGAAGTGCGTTTAATAGTAACAAAAATGGTTCTAGTTTGTTAACCTTCACAAACTACTAACTAAATAAATAATATAAACTAGCTTGCCAAGTAAGAGTTACTTACCCAAACACACCTTGTAGTCTACTGATTTGTTAACTTAAGATTATTTGTTCTTTCAAATTTTGTTACCTTTCCAACTAATCATTAAGTGCATAAACAACACATTTCATGAATTAAAACACATGAAAACCAATCGTTTAACTCAAATAAAATAAAAATTCCTATTCAAAATCCATATACATAATTTAAACAAGTCTTTGAAAATAAATTGGGTAGTCACGTACCTATTAGAGCCGATTTCTAGCATTTTCCCTCATTTTTACTCATTATCGTACTCGCCGAATCCTCGTCGGAGCTTGATCAGAGCTTCATCGGAGGGACACAGCCGCTGCAGCCATAGAGATCAAGGCCCCGGGATTTCACGGTGGTTGGTCGCGCGCCTTGAGGGAGCCTGGTTTGGCCGAAATCCCTCCTGAATTGCAGACTGCCTCATCTCACCGATCTTACTATTGCTGGTGACTTGGGGACGAATGGAGGTACCGGATCGAGCGCCTCTTCTCAAAGATCTTGCCACTGCTACTCGCCTCCTCAGATGCCTTCGAGAACCGCCGAAAAGAGAGAAGATAGAAGCAATCTTAGAATGGAAACCGCCTAAGAATGTTACAGAAGTCAGAAGTTTCTTAGGATTGGCTGGATACTATAGAAGATTTGTTCGAGGATTTTCCATTATTGCAGCGCCTTTGACTAAATTGCTTCAAAAGGATGTGAAGTTTGTATGGGATGGCAGATGTCAAGAAAGTTTTGAAAAGTTAAAAGCTATGTTGACTGAAGCACCTGTCCTCACACAGCCAAAGCCCGATAAAGACTTTGTGATTTATAGTGATGCCTCTCATAATGGACTTGGCTGTGTACTTATGCAAGAGGGAAAGGTAGTTGCTTATGCATCTAGGCAACTTAAGCCCCATGAAAGGAATTATCCGACCCATGATCTTGAGTTAGCAGCCATAGTCTTTGCCTTGAAGATTTGGAGGCATTATTTGTATGGAGAAAAATGTTACATCTATACGGATCATAAAAGTCTTAAGTACTTGCCTACCCAAAAAGAATTGAATCTAAGGCAAAGGAGGTGGATGGAGTTGATAAAAGATTATGATTGCATCATTGATTACAGCCTGGGCAAAGCTAATGTAGTAGCAGATGCCCTCAGTAGGAAATCATTGTCAGGTATGACTTAACTGATTGAATTAAGTTATTAAATGTACCTTGTTTTCAGTAAAGTAAGTGTGAATAATGGTCTTAAATGTTTTCTTCTCAGCTTTAAGAGCCATGAATATCAGATTGTCTATTTCCAGTAATGGTGCTCTAATAGCCGAATTGAAACTAAGACCTACTTTGGGGCAGCAAATTAAGGAAATCCAAGCACAAGATGAAAAGTTAACCTCCATTGTTGCACAGATTCAAGAAGGGAAAGACAGTGAATATGTAATCAAAGATGACGGCTGTTTGTATTTTAAAGACAGAATTTGTGTTCCTAATGTGGAAGAATTGAAGCAGAACATTATGAAAGAAGCTCATAGCAGCTCATATGCCATGCATCCAGGAAGCACAAAGATGTATCAAGACCTAAAGACACATTATTGGTGGCCAGGTATGAAAAGAGATATTGCAGAATATGTCGCTAGATGCCTAACATGTCAACAGGTTAAGGCAGAACATCAAGTTCCAGTGGGATTGCTTTAACCTATAGCTATACCAGAGTGGAAATGGGATAGAATTACGATGGATTTCGTAGTTGGGCTGCCGCAAACTAGAAAACGATATAATGCTATCTGGGTAATTGTGGACAAATTGACTAAGTCAGCTCATTTTCTACCTGTTCGAACTGACTATCAACTTTCAAGATTAGCAGAATTGTATATCAACGAGATAGTACGGTTACACGGTGTTTCCTCTTCCATTATATCTGATCGGGACCAAAAATTTACTTCAACATTTTGGAAGAAGCTTCAGGAGGCATTGGGTACCACGTGCAAATTTAGTACAGCCTTTCATCCCCAAACAGACGGTCAATCTGAAAGAGTAATCCAAGTATTAGAAGATATGCTGAGAAGTTGTGTTATTGATTTTGAAGGAAGTTGGGATAGATACCTTCCATTGATCGAATTCGCGTACAACAACAGCTATCAAGCTAGTATTCAGATGGCACCCTATGAAGCACTATATGCCAGGAAATGTAGGACACCTTTATGCTAGACAGAACTCAGAGAAAGCAAACTCGTAGGCCCAGATCTCATAAAGGAAACAGAGGATAAAGTGAAGATCATTAAAGAAAGATTGCCTCCGATCGTCAAAAATCATATGCAGATTTGAAGAGGAGAGACATTGAATATGCAGTGGGTGATAAAGTCTTCTTGAAGGTTTCTCCGTGGAAGAAGGTGCTTCGATTTGGTAAAAAGGGTAAATTAGCTCCAAGATTTATTGGTCCTTTTGCAATCATTGAGCGAGTGGGACCAGTAGCCTATAGGCTAGATTTACTGCGAGAATTGGAAAGAATTCATAATGTCTTCCACATGTCGATGTTAAGAAGATATCGATCTGATCCATCGCATATTGTGTCATTAAAAGATATCGACGTTCAGCCGAATTTAACTTATGAAGAGAAACCAGTGCAAATCCTAGCCAGAGAAACCAAGCAATTGAGATATAAGTCGGTGCCATTGATAAAAGTCCTGTGGAGGAATTACAAGGTAGAAGAAGCTACCTGGGAGCCTGAGGACACAATGATGAAGAATTATCCAGAGTTGTTTTCTTCAGGTAAATTTCGAGGACGAAATTTTATTTTTAGAGGGGAGGAATTGTAACACCCCAATTTGATAATATTATAGATATTGAATAATTTTGGATGTAATTGTAAAGAATTAAAAAGATTTGGGGTTAATTTGTAAATATAGTATAGTTGGGGGACCAAAATGAACATTTGACCAAAACTATGTAGTTTTAGCCATGTCCATTTCTTTTAATTCTAAAGGAACAAATTGTTCCTTTAGTTTTGTCCCAAGAACCCGACGCCACCCTCTTCCCTTCTTCCCCTTCTCGGTCCGGCCAGCAGCCACCGCCACCATCCTCGCCGTCGCCGCCAGCAGTCGCCGCCGTCGTCGCCTCCTTCTCCCCTTCCTCTTCCTTCTTCTTTTCCTTCTTCTTTCCTTTTCTTCTTGGCGTGGCAGCACCCTTGGTTGGCTCCTCCTCCACCAAATCTCTCTCTTTTGGTTGCTTTTCTCTCTCTTTGGTTGGGTAAGTTTTTCATTCCTCCTAATTATTGGTTTATGGTGATAAATTTAAGTAAAAATGATTTATTTTATATTTAGGGTTTTGATTAATTGGGGAAAAATGGAATTGTTGGAAATTAAGTGAAATTATGGTTATATAATTTTTGGAATTTGCTATAAATCATGATTTGGTGGATGAATTATTGAAAATTCTTGTGGATTATGAATTTTTGTAGAGAGAGGAAATGGAGTAGATGGAGAAAATAGGGAAAGAGAAGGAATTTGATGTTGAATTAAGGTCCTAAAGGCTGAAATTTTGAGAAAAAATCAAATAGCAAGTAAGTGTTCAAGCAAATTTATTTTTCCTTTAAAATTATGCAATATGTATGTTAGTGAATTTATGTTTTGGATGGATTTAATTATTGTTAATTCTCTTATGTTTAAAGTTATGTAAATTGAGTTTAAGATTAAGTAAAGTTATGATATAAATGTGATTTATAAAGCAAAAATTAATAAGCATGTATTATGCACAAAAATTATAGTTAATATGGTTATTGTGCAAAAAGCTTTTAGCTTATAGTTGAGTAATTATGAATAACCTTATAAATATTGAGCTTAAAAATTCGACTATATATATATATATATATATATATATGAAATTGTGGTAAATTCAAAGATTAATAATTATGTTTTACGATTAATATAAATTGAATGTGACTTCAGTTAGCCAGTGTAATTGAAAAAGCTCTACTGGAATCATAGTTGGTGATGCATATTAAGTTGATAATTGAAGATATCTTGAAATTATCTAAATTAAATAAGTAAAGTATATTTGTTATGAAAATTTCTCATTTGCCCTTAGTAAAGCCAGATAGGAATTGGAGAAATTGGATAGATTGGCATGCCAATTAGGAAAATTGTAATGTGGCGCCTTAATATGTAACATCGGATTGGATGGCTCCGAGAGCTGAATCCGGTGTATGTAATTTAATGGAGTTGTGAATTGGATGGCTCCGAGAGCTGAATCCACAACTGCATGTATATATATATGTGTGTGTATATAGAAATGTATGTAAGTAATAGAAAAATTGCATATGTGGAATAAGAAATTGTTAAAGGGGATTGGATGGTTTCGAGAACTGAATCCCCCGATTATATCCCGTTCATCCAGCTCGGTGCGATTCTGCTGGATTTACTTGGGGCAAATACAAATCGCAAAGTTTAGTCTGACATTTGATTTAGTTAATAAATAATAACCATATGTATATATTTGTTTAAATTGCATTCATCAGGTTCTTTACCATATGTAAATGCTTGATTGGTTAAAATGTGTATTGTTTAAGAAATTTAAGTATGTATATGTATATGATTTACTTAATTTATCTGTATATATATATAATGTGAAAAAATAGAATTGCTTGAACACCACTAAGCAATATTCTTAGCGCGTGGTTTTCTTTCAGCGCGTAGGTTAAAGGAATTTTTGGAAGGAAAGCCGTGGGTGAATCTGCATCAAAATTTGGATCGCAATATAGAAAAATTTTGAGGTGGATACACTATAGATTCTTTTACGGTTTTTCTTAGTACTTTTTGGGTTGTACTTAACTTATGGACATGTAATATGATGTATATAGTTTTGGACAATTTGGTTTTGTATCTAAAGTAAAAATATTGTAAATTAAGGAATATGAATGGTTTAATATTTGTTGGTTTATGATTTATTGGAGGAGGGGCATTGATTGTGTTTTGGAGTTTGAAGGGAGATTGGATGGTAGGATGAGAATAAATAGGAGTGTTTTGGATAATTTTATTTCAGGGAGCAACTTGAATTTTAGGGGATACTCTGCCAAAATTTTCATAAAATAAATAGTATTTTATTAAAGGATTATTTTATACGTCAAATTGCCTAAACCCGATTGTGACATCCGATATCCGAGTCTTCTCTTTGACCGGGTATAGGGTGTTACAAACAAAGTGCAGCAGTAAAGAAGCAACTGCCTGCTATTATTTAGCAACTACAAAACAACCAGAAGAAACGTTCAAACAGAGAAACTAACAGCAGAAAAAATAGGCTAAATTTACTACAGTGATTTGAATCATTCTCTAACAGCATCGATGCCTCCCAAGACGTAATACGTCTATCTATTTTGACTATTGATAATAATTATTGAAAATTCTTTATTTTCTTCACAAATTTCACATTTTATTTTAATTTAGTTGGTCTGAGAAAAGCAATTTAATTTCTTATAGATTGATGTTTATTAGGAATATCACAAAATCTTCTCAAATTGATATTACATTATGCATATTTTACTTATTAGAATGTTTGTAAGGTGTAGTTGTAAATCTCACTTTTTAATTCCGTTTATGATTTTGTGGAGTTTCATCGATTGGCACCCTAATGAAAAAAAAAATCTATTAGAATTTCACAATATAAATAAGAAATTTTTATTTTTTCAAAGACATTATAGATTTTTTATATGAATTATTGATCTATAGGTTAATTTATAGTTTTCAAAATTTAAATTTTTTCCTTTGATTGTTGCAAGATGAACAAAATAACAAACAATTAGGAGGACTATGAACATTTTTTTTTTTGTGAGAGCATATATGTTTCTAAGAGAAAGAGAATTTTGTAAATATTTTAGAAATATATAGTTATTTTGAGAATTTTAAATTACTTTAAAACTGTAATTTGATTATCATCTATATAGTAGTTTAAAAACTCAAGTCTCAATCATTACAATTATTGGCTTGATAAGTTCCAAAGCAGTCCAATAAAGTAGGTTAAGTTTCTTCGAAAAATATATTGCATAAGAGGGAATTGGTGAAAAGCATTCTCTGTGATATATGTTTTTTTTGTTAATTTTCTTAATAAAAATATCAATTATTATTATTATTATTAGTTTATCATGGTGGGTGTCGAAACCAACAAAAATAAAATTTTTACTTAAAACTAACTTGTAATTAGTGATGAGCAGGATCGAATCCACAGAAATTGATCGAGTTTTAATTCTTTAAATAACTAAAAAATTAACAAACTAAGAATAAAAGATGGGGAGATTTTATAAACTAAAAATTAAATAAATAAAAAACAAAATTAAAACAAGAAAATAAAAATACAAAAAATAAATAAAGATAAAATCAATGGATGAAAAATTTCAGTTAAAGATACTTGCAGCACAGCATTCAATCAATTGATTATCGATGAAAAAATAATTCTTAAAACCAAACAATGGATTAGTTATAGTCGCCGGTTTCGCGCTCCCGACCTAATCTTTCCGTATTAATGAATTAATCAAGTAAAACTGTAATTAATCCATAACCAATAAACAACCCTTAACAAGCGAAATACTTTAATCTATTGACAGTATTATGAATTAGAAAGACCCGATCTAAGCCAACCAATCTACAAGCGAAACCGATTTAGACCAACTCATGCATTTACTTAACATAACTGTAACACCCTACTCTCTTTCATATATCCGTACATAATATATAATGATACCAGACAGATACATGTGTATCTCTAATAATCCAAACTCATTTACTAAAACAATAATAGCTCTGATTATAAAAATATCGAGCATTAAATATAATATTGATCTACCTCAATTTATGCGATACCACTATCTTTACGTACATGCCGATCAAAATTTCTTCTTCATATCCCAAAATCTTCTGTTCCTGCGTGCAGGCAACAACCGCACGCTAAGCAACTATGTGCTTAATGGTGGATACAATTACTCAAAATTTCATTCGATTACATTTTTATTTCCAATTTTTATTATTTTTCTTTGTTTAGATTGTCCTTCTTTTGTTACTTTATTAAAATTTCTATTTGGTTCACAATAATTTATACAGTAAATTTTTACTAGTCAGAGTTCATTAGTTGGAACATTTCATTTCTATTTTCTTTCTAATATTCTTTTCTCATTCGCTATTTAATATTTTGTCGTATTTCATTCTCCTATTAGTTTCTCTTTTCATTTTATACTTTCCATTAGGTACTTACTTTTGATCGTTTTACAATATAAATTTTTCTGTCTAGTTAAATCAATATTTTGTTAATTATTTACTCAAAACTGCTAATTTATCCTTCGTTTCTCTTTGAATATTTCTCGCCATAAATCTATTATTTTCTTTTTAATTTGTTCCTTAATTTCATTCTTTGGTTCATTCCACAGTTTCATATTTTATTTACTTATTTTTGTTCTTCCTTTGACCATATTATGATTTCATTCATTATTTATAAAAATTCATTCAAATTCTCTCTTTTGATATTAGTTACAGTTTAATAATCATATCATCAATTCTATTTATTTTCGTTTTAAGTCATTTGACCTTCATTACTTGTCTTTATCTTTATTATATATTTTTCTTGTTTTATTACATTTCTTTCCTCATTAAATAGAAAATCACAAATCAAATCCTTGTAATCTCCTTCTATCATATAACTCCATAATTTATTCTCAATATACTCATAATTTACTTTAAATGTCTTTAACACTTATTCTTTCTAATTAATTTTCCAATTTTCCTGAAATTGGCTTTTTCTTAACTTAATCAATTTTGATCACAATTTTAACTGGTTTAACTTCCTTTATCCTTTAATTTAAATTAAGTGCATAAATTACAATTTAGATCCTAAAATTTATCTTATGATGACGAATTACATTTTGATCCTTAAGATTTTTACTAATGATGATTTTATCCTTCTTAACTTGTCTATTCAATTTGATTTCTCTAATTGCTATATTAATTTTTCAATTTACTATTTTCTCTAATTAACTTACATTTTGACTCATTGGTTTTATTTGACCTTTATTGAATTTCCAATGTACAAATTACATTTTGATTCTTTGAATTTTTCAAAAATGATAAATTTATAATTTAGTCCTTTAATTTTTGACTAATTACATTCTTGCCCCTTTCTATCTTATTTAGCCAATTTAAGTTTCTTATTACTCTTTTTGGTCAAACTAACCAATTTACCTTTATTTTTCACATTATTTATTATTTATTTACATTTATGGAATCCAAATTATCCTCACTATTCTTTTATTTCAGTTTCATACAAGATTACCATTTTTCCCCTAATAAAATTCATTGGAATTGCAACGAGCCGGATAAACAGGATATAATCGGGGGATTCAGTTCTCGGAACCATCTAATCCCCTTTAACAAATTTTTCAGTCAATATACGTAATTTTTTTCTATTAAACATATGCTTTTCTACACACACACACACACACATATATATAAATGCAATTGTGGATTCAGCTCTTGGAGCCATCCAATCCACAACTCAATTAATTACACACATATATATATATAAATGCAATTGTGGATTCAGCTCTCGGAGCCATCCAATTTACAACTCAATTTAATTACATACACATATATATATAAATGCAATTGTGGATTCAGCTCTCGGAGCCATCCAATCCACAACTCAATTTAATTACATACACCAGAAGAGCTCTCGAAGCCATCTAATCCACAACTCAATTTAATTACATACACCGGAAGAGCTCTCGGAGCCATCCAATCCGGCGTTACATATTAAGGCGCCGCATTACAAGTTCCCTAATTGGCATGCCAACCTTATTCGATTACCCCAATTCCTATCTAATTTTACTAAGGGTAAATATAATATCATAATTAAAGACATTAAATAGTATCATCTACATGTATTAGCATTATATATATATATCTATGGTATCTGTCATTTTCCTTATCTTTAATAACTTCATTTCATCATTATTTCTTCTTTGTTCCATCAACAACATCAATTACTCACTTCATATACCATTATATACAATTCAACTAACATATAGTTTTTAACACTCACGAATCTCTTCGTACTTTGTTTTATGCCATTTATGTTTCTAACATCAATGTATATTAGTATATATATCGATTATCACTTAATTTATTTTTATGTCTTTTTATTAACTTCAAAAAAATATCATTATGTTTTATATATAATTTTATATCCATATATTATCTTTAACTAAATTTCATCATAACACATATATTTATCACTAGAAGGTTATATTTATACTTAATTCCTAATAAATCACCATATCTCAATTTAGGATTTTCATGGGCATTATTAGGCACCAATTAGCTTTCCAACTAATTACTTAATTTATTCTCCTATTCTCATCTATTTCATGTTATCTCACTAATTTCTATTATTATCTCAAATTATTTCTCATTAATTCCTAAATTCATCTACTTACATAATATAAAATTCACCATAAAATTCAAAATTAAATGAAATTAAGGGTAGTTTGTATCCACATACCCGTTAGTGTCAATCTCCGCATTTTTCTGCATTTTGTCATCCTTGGGGCTCATCGGACCGGTCGCCGGAGCTTCGTCGGAGACTCGCCGGAAAATGCACCGACAATGACCACTTGAAGATCCAAGCCCGAGGACTCCACGGTGGGTGGTCACGCACCCAACAACCACCGGAGTTGACCGGGATCTTGCCCGAAATGTTAATCTCTTCCTTGCTCCGATCTGCCGGTTGCCGATGACTGAAGGGCGACGGAAGGTGCCGAAATGATCACCTTGACTCGGGTGACGCGTCGGTACCACCAACCTCCTTAACCGCCGTCGGAAACCACCGAAAAAAACAAGGAAAGAAGCTCGATGGTGGTGGAGAAAAAAAAGGAATCGGAAGGAACAAAGCCACCGACGGCTGAAGAGACCGGAGATGGCATGGCAGCGACGGTCTGAAACTCCCTCACCGACGTCGAACACGGTGGTGGCTGGACGGCGGTGCTCCTCCCTTCCCCTTCCTCGGTTTCTTGGTTGCTCTCCCGTTCTCTCTTTTTAAAAATCCCCTTTTTTTTTCTTTTCATTTTAACCCCACACACACAACCTTTCAATTCCAACCTTTTCTCTATTAATTTAAACCACACACCTACCCTTTCCTTTAAATCCCGATTCTTCTTCTTCTTTTTTTATTTTTATTTTTATTTTTTTAAATTTTAACACCACCTAACCGTTTTAAATCCTACCTACTTCTCTTCTTTTCTTTTTTATTTATTATTTTATTTTATTTTATATGTGATCTCAAGAGTTCTTCTAGAAGAAATCTAATATTATTATTATTATTATTGGGGCGTTACAATAACAACCATTATGAGAAAGCTATACTAATCGCTACTTGTTATTGACTTCGCTAAATAATTACGGATTTAGCAAATTCAATTAACAATATAGTACTTAATTAAATGCACAACGAGCTCAAATTGCACATCTAATAAATAATAATCGGGATATGGTTTTGGTCTTAAATTAAGAACAAAAATTAAGCACAATAATCTCACGGTAAAAGAAATTTTGGTCTTAAATTAATCTTTAACTGAAATAAATATTTAGCCACTCATGGTTGTTACAAAACTACAAACAGAAAATGAGAAAAACTTCAATTCAGAATTCCCGAACCAGATCCGACCTCTCCCTTTTATTCCTAATAAAATTCCTAAAGAAGTAGTTTACTCCTACCCAAATAAGAAAAAAATAAAATAAAATACTAAATAAAATCTAAACTTCCTAAAACTACTACCTTTTATCTCCTAAATTAAGATCTTAATATTCCTAAATATTAGCTAGGGTAAAAGTGGCGACGAGATCAAATTCTCATAGGAAACATATTAAAATTGTAACTCCACTATCAACTCCCTTGGGTAACTTGGGCAAGAAAACTGGGCAAGGCTTGACTTTCTGCTTTGGGCAACTGGGCAATTCCTTTGGGCAAGACAACTTTCAGAATTTTCATACATTAGCTCTTTGCTCTAAATTTGCTCCAAAAATTCATTACTTCTCCAGATTATCTTCAATTAACCTTAAAAAATATAATTTCTTCAAAATTTGCTTTTACAGTCATCAAAATAAATAAATCAATGAAAAATTCCTAAAACCGATTTAAAAGAGCACAAAATAATAAACAAAATTCAATCAAATATATGCACTTATAGCAACTTAACAAATTCCCTCGCTAATTTTTTTTTTAATATGGTTCGAACGTATATATTATTATAAATCAGGGAACATGGTATGAAATTCGATTAATCAATTTACTGTAATATCAAAATTTAAACGGAATTCGCACTTAGTTTTGCTCCATGCCATAATTAGATAGACTCTTTTCCGATTCTTTTTGATACAAATGATCCGAAACTCTTTCCTGATTTTGTCATCTTTGTTTTGTTGATTATATCTTACGATTACAAAATACATTCATATTAGGCAAGAATTTTGTAAAACATAAAAAGTGTTTTAAAGAACAACATGAGACATAATGGCAGTAAATTACAAAAAATTCACGTTAATTAAGTTTAAAGTTAATTTTTACGTTGCAAATCTAGTCATTTTAAATCCCTCGCGAAACTTGAAAACGATTATGCCAGTCTAACATATCCCGTAATTTGCGATGAAGGATCTACTGGACGGTGATGAAAATACTTGGAACTGCAAATTAGATTCTGATTCGCATAATAGATTCTTATGCTTGAATTGCCCCATGTCGACCCATGTGACGCAGGTGCTGCTCACAAAACCCACCAAAGGAACAAATAGTTACATTCACTCCCTCTCTCCCTACACACAAATACATAAATAAATAATTTTGAGCAGAGTAAATAAAATTTTCTCTCAAAATTGGAAGAAAACTTCTTTTACATCCAAACTTTATGAATATTCTATTGCACATCTAAACTCATAAAAATAAAATACACTATTTTTTCTTCTTAAAAAGATCAATTACAAAATAATTTTTTCATATTATTTACATGATTAAAATAAAATGGATAATTTTTTTTTTCTTCTTTCAGACTTTTTTCATTTTTTCTTCATTAACTTTATCTTTTTTTCATTTTACACAATCTCATTTTTCTCTTACCATATATATATATATATATAATGATTTTAATTTGGTTATTAAAGGTCCACTTGGAATAAATCAATTTCATAAAATTTTATGGGCTTCATTTGTAATTCCTATTTTTATGCATGGAATGCAAAAAAAAAAAAAAAAAAGAATTCCATAAATTAAATTCTATGGATTTCATTATACATTCATCAAATTCAATCAACATAGGTAAAATTTATAAATGAATTATTTTTTTAAGAAGCCAAATTTTCAAAGATTATAATACACTTATTATATTATATATATTGAATTGTTATTCTCAAATCTTGTTACCGAACACTACTCAAATAATAATAATAATTCATTATTTATTTTTTAATTTATATTTTTATTGATTTTTGATGATATAGTTATTTTTATTTCTTAATTTAATTTATTTGAAGTAATTATTATCAATATAGTTATAATAAATATCATCATCATCATCATCATCATCATCATCATCATCATCATCATCATCATTATTATTATTATTATTATTATTATTATTATTATTCAAAGTAGCAAAAATAAAAAAAAAGTAATCTTGTTGAATAATAATAATAATAACAACAACAATTTATTATTAATTATTTAATATAAAAATTTAAAATTTAATTTTCTAATAAAGAATAATTTTTAATTAGTTCTAACAGAATCATGAATAAATTTATTTAATTAAATTTGTCTATAAACATTAGAATTTTAATATAACTACATTTTAAATTCATAAAATTTTGATGTTAAATTAACTCAAATGTCAATAAGGATATTATTTTATTATAGTAAGTCACTTGTGTGTTATAAATGTGATTCAATACTAAAAATATCGGCTATTTATGCAGTAAATGTACAATTGACTTGGTGTCATGTGAATTTTATCTATTTTTTTGCATATTATTGAGAATTATTATCGAAAAAAGACATTAAAATTGACATTGAAAATATTTTAGAAATTAAAACAGAAATGAATTTTTGTATTCATTTATTCTAAGAATAAAAATAAAAAATTTATTTTTAATTTTGTATTTTAATTATTTTATTTCAAATATAAAAATTTATTTACAAATTAAATTTTTTTTATTCCAAATACACCGTAAGAGACTTGAAAATTTTAGATGTGAAAATTTTTTATTCAAAATTTGAAGAGAAAAATGTATTGCCCTAGATAAATTTATATGATATGGTAAAGTTGCAAATATTACAACTTGTACTATCCTACTTAATTAACCAAATCATTGATTTGAGCAAGGATGAACTCAAACTTAGAATCCAGAAATCAAAATGCTACTTAATAAATTTTTTATGGTTATTTATTATATCATAATTCATATGTACATTTGATTGAGCGATAAGTGGCTGCCAATTGATTAAGTAACAATCTCCGCTTGGGCTTTGGAGAAACAGCATCATCTTCCGATTGCAACGAGGAAGAGGAAGAGGAAGACGACGGCAACGGACAAGGAAAAATTGCAGACGGCTCCGGCGAGCAGCGTTTGATAGTGATTCTGATTGGTTCATAATCATTGGATCCAATTAAATGTGGAAAATTGAGCTTGGCTTTGGATCCACGCATCTTTAAAGCGGCTCTATCATAAGCGATAGCAGCATCTTCAGGTTTCTCATAAGTTCCGAGCCAAATTCTCGCTCCTTTCTTCTTCGGATCCCTAATCTCCGCCGCGTACTTCCCCCACGGCCTTCTCCTCACTCCCATGTAACTACTCTTCCTTCCGTTCTGCTGCCTCTGATTCGCACTTCTTTCGGCTTCTGATTCTCCGTTGACCTCCATTAGTATTGAATCCGTTTGATTCAAGGAAGCCAACTGCGGTAGATCTTCAGTGGCCGTCGTTTGAATAAAGGTATCTGTTTGTAGGAGAAAATTACTCCACTCTTCCGTCGAGAATGGGCTCTCAGAGCTCAAAGTCCTGCTGAAATCCGTCGAGATTCCTTGTTGAATGTACGCCGCATCATCTTCCAGAAGATGATTGCGAATGGAATCTAGAAAAGCGAAATCGGATGGGAAAATATTTTGATCCAACATTTTCAGGTATGTGTTGAGATTTTGCTTAAGGCGATTGAACACTGTGGGGTGTGAAGTGAGCGAGTTTCTTCAGATGTTTGAACAGTTATATATATAGAGGGAAGGAAGGAAGTTTCCAATTAAACATAAACTTTTCCACACTTAATTTGGTCTCTCAATTGCTTAATCGCACTTTGTTGCTTCAATGAACTTTCATGTCTTGCATATACAATTTTTACTTTTATCACATGTTTTTAGTGTCTCATAAATAATTGTGTTTTTTTTTTAATATAACTTAATTGTACGAGAATAACTTGAAGAGGTATAACTTAATTTGTCCGTCATAGATTAAAATATAATTAATCTCTCCTCATTGTTTAATTTTTACTGCCGTGAAATTATTTAGTCATTAATCCTTTTATTTTTGCCTGAATAGTAAGGTTTACTAGACTGCTATTTGAATTAAATTTGAATCAGAACGTATTTCTTAGCTAGTCGGATAGCTGAAAATAAAGAATTCTGACGGAATTTTCAGTTAATGAAAGTTTCAACGGTCAAGTCACCATAAATTTTAAATAACATTTATGAGAGTAAAATTAGCTAAAAAGAAAAAAAAAATACCTGAGATTCAGCCTATTTATAGAGATACGAGTTCTATTTCAGTTAAAATTCAGTCTTCTAACAGAGATGAATTCCTATTATCAACAAAAAAATTCATTTAGAAAGATGTATAATCTGATCAGAAAGCTGAGCTAATATTCTGATATAGAAATTTTATCCATTTTAGATAGCTAAAAGTCATTATTCAGGTATAATTCCCTAAAATGATCTCATCAAGGTACTAATTCGGATCTGTAATGGACTGAACAATGAATGGCCGAGCTACTCAAGAGAGCTCGACTAAGCAGCCGGTTATCATTGTCCCTTAGTCAAATGATTAATAATGGACGCTATTTGTCTCAAAAGGCATCTCAATGGTATATGCTGTGTAATTTTTAGTTCAAATTGTTGCTTTTTCTTTTTTTCTTTTTTTATATAAAAGAATATTCTATATTTATTCATGATTTCTTGAATTTCATAATATCTTCATTGATTAAAACGATAAAATATTTCATACAATAGTTATATATAATTATGTATTGTTTTAATAGTTTTCAAACAGTTATATATAAAATACCCATAGGTGATGGAATTATCAATTAATAAAATTGATAATTCCATCAGCTATGGGTTTTTTTTCCAGAAGATTCAAATATTTTAATCATTATTTATGGATGTGAAAAAAGCAAGATATATACTACTCGGTCCGTTCTTTTTTATCAGTCATTTTTTTGTTTTCACTATAATTAAGAAATAATAAATAAATTTAAATTTAATATTAAATTACGTGATTAAAACTAAAATATTAAATCTAATTGATTCTGATTTTATTGAAAAAGAAAAATAAATTGAAAAAATAAATTAAATTACATTGAAAGTCTAAAAGTGATAGATAAATAGAATTTAAATTTTATTCAAAAGTGACAGATAAAAAAAAATGGAGGAAGTACTTTCTAACGAAGAAGTAAACCGATCAATTAATTATGAATTGGTGGATTAATAATTGGGTGCTAATGATAACATAATACTTTTGTCTTGGACTTTGAAAAGTTGGAAGCATCTTCTGATTGAGAGGAGTTTGAAGACGAACAGGAAGAAGTAGAAAGGTCGAACGAGCAGCGTTTGGCAGTGACTCTGACTGGTACATAAGTAGCGGATCCAATCAAAAGCGGAAAGTTAAGCTTGGCTTTAGTGCCACGCATCTTAAAAGCAGCTCTATCATAAGCAATGGCTGCATCTTCTGAATTCTCGTACGTCCCCAACCAAATTCTTGCTCCATTCTTTTTCCGGTCCCTAATATCCGCTGTGTATTTTCCCCATGGTCTCCTTCTCACTCCTATATAACCCCTCCTCCCCCTCTCCCACCCTCCATTTGCACTCTTCCCATTTCTTTCAGATTCGGAATTTACCTCCTTCAAGCCAACTCCGATTGCGAGTTGTTGGACCCCAATAGATCTTCATGCACCATTGTGTGGCTTGAGTAATCTGTTTGTAGGAAAAGATTACTCCACTCTTCGGTCGAGAGTAGATTGTCCAAGTTCAAACTCTGACTAAACATTGCCAATATTTCTTCATTATTCTCCGGCTCATCATCTTCTAGAAGATGACGGCAAATCGAATCTATAAGAGCGAATTCAGGTGGTGAGATATTCTGACAATACATTTTAAGATTTTTAGTGAATGACTTGAGATTGAATGTCAATGATTGTGAAATCAACGAGTGTGTGCGCTTTTTTTGAACCATTATATATATATAGTTAAAGGTAATTGAGACCTATTTCATGCATAAATTTAAGATATATCTTTCGTCTCATTTGTTAGCATTATGTTCATTAAAATACTTCATCAATTTTTAAAAATAACAATTGCACCATTACCTTGTGGTTTGTTTTAAAATATAGTTAACGTGCTAATATTTTTATCCTACCCTTGATCTGTAGATTTTCTATTTAATTTTTTACTAATCAATTATTTTTCATTTAATTTTTTATATTATTTTTAAATAAAACTTAAAATATCATCATATGTAATATACTTTAACGTCTCTTTTTATGTAGTTTGTTTAGGATCAAATTGATTTAAGAAAACTTACATTTTCAACATTATACTAATACTAGCTATGTTGGGTTTCGAAATAATAAATTAAAATTCGCAGAGGAAAGGGAAATCCACCACGGATCCAAGCGATCCAATTGATTCAATAAAAAAAAGTGTAAAGATTATCAACCTCTTGAAGTGCAGATAAATCGAATCGTACGTGCGACTTCAAGCGAAACGATATCCTCTACCGATATCCACACGCGAATGCAATGAAAAGAATCGTCCAGGGTGCTAGGTCCCTTCTTGGCGACTACATTTTTTTTTCTCTCTCTTTTGAGATTACAGAAGAAAAACAATTTTTCTTTTTTTTTTTTGTTTCTCTATTAAGTGGCGGCCACAACTTATTCTTATGCTTAATTAGGATTTTATATATACATCTATATATATATATATATATATATATATATATATATATATATATATATATATATAGTTGACCTAACCCTAATTAAGAGAGATAAAATTTCGGGCCCATTTTTTTATTAAAATAAGAAATACCTTATTTCTTATTTAAAATAAGAATAATAATAATAATAATATTAATCTTAAATATTATTATTATTATTATTATTATTGCTTATTTCGAATTTTAATTTATCACATAATGAAATTCGAAATGTCCGAATTAACCCTTAGTCATTTCATCACATTTTATGGGTGCGACCCAATAGATTAATATTATATTAGCAATGGGCCCCAATTCCATCACGGACCCACAAGTTATAAGCGGCCTCTAACAAGACATTATGACTACCCAAATAATATGAATATCGATAATTTGATTTTAACCTAATAAAACATGTTATATTCCCTTTATCACATGATATCTTGTTTGAATATAAGTTATGGTCCATGTCAAACTTATATAGTCCAAATATATAATTTCTCGATCACTAAGTAAACTGAAAATATCAAATGATATTGACCGTTTCATCAATTCATTTGAGCACGGCCATGCATTTCTCAGTCTTATTTATCGAGGGGCCCAATAGATATCTCTCTCATAATAGAGGGATAAATTTCTTCTTGATTATTCACTATCCTCTGCATGATTCTCATTATATCCAATCATAATCTTTATAATTATCCAATTAAAGATAATGTTTGATTATGTCAAAACATAATGTTCGTTATGTAGGATACTGTGATAATTTCGAGTCAAATGATCAATAACATAACTATTATTAGATCACTAATGACATTAACCCATGTAATATCTTATTACGGGTTTATTCAGTACTCTGTTCTCTAACAAGTACTTATAAGTTTAATTTATATCACCATATATAATCATCCCATGATTATCAATCAAACTTATACTAGTCTTTATTTATCATTGTTCATTTAATGATAAATGACTAGCGATAGTCAAAATAATATTAGATTGCTATTTACAAATATTATTATAACGTAACATGCCAACAATATAATAATATGAAGAAAATTCAATTTTATAAAATGAAATGTGACATTACATAAAGGGCCTAATGTTTGTCCTAGGGTATAACCACTAACAAGCTAGTTATTATTTTGATTCTTACAACAATTACCATACATGATATGAATGAAAAAAATAGGATTGGTATACATGATTTTAACCCTTATCCGTAAACTATTAAAATAGATGATTTAACCCTTATTTCCTATAACAATATTTAATCATAGAATATCATATATCATCTATTTTAAAAGTAAAATATATCCATTTTGATAATTTTATAAGCAAAAAATATATATAGATTTTAAGAAATATAAAGGCAATCTTTCCATTTCAAATAGTTTGAAAGTAATATTGAACAATAAAATTTAGGAGCAAAATCACTATAAAATAGTTAAAAGGCAAAACAGCCATTATCTCTAAATAAAATTGTATCAAATATCAATAAAAACTATTTTTTTGAAAACTATGTGAAAATGAAAGAACTATTATTTTGGGATAACGGAGTATCGATTTTATTTAAATAATAATTAATCTCTCATTGTCAATAGCTTTCAATCAATTAAGCTGTAAAAGGAATAATTTAAAATGGAATAAATTGGTGAGAAACATAACTTATGGGGTTGGTGGACAATTATGTTCCTCTTCAAGATTAGAATTCAATCAGTGGGGTTTATTTTCTATTTTTTTAATAATTCAACTGAAGCTAGCTAGATGTCTTTTAGTTCTTATTATTTATTTATTTATGTAGTTATTTAATGAACGTGAACAACCATGTGTCCTTTTTTTAATAAGATAAATCTAAAAGTTGATGTATGATATATAAAGATTATTACTCATTTTGTTTGATAATAAGTTCATTTCATTGGATTATTATATGCATATAAACTAAATTAAGTATTTCAATAAATGGTATCTCTCTCCATTGGATCATTTTGTTGTGTATAATTGCATCATTTCTTTGGATTATTGTTGTAGCGATAAAGATAAAATTTAAACCTAAAAAAATATTATACTTCTCAAATATGTGAACTTGAAAGTTTTATCTTAGGTGAGTATGGACTTGTTAGAGAGATCCATTAATAATTTTATTAATCATTATTGTCTTTAGTTAATTAGTATATTGATTTTAATTTTTAAATAATTTTTTGAACCAATTTATTAGTTAATCAATAAAAATTTTTAATGTATAAATTTAGTAAATTTTATAAATTGTAATGTTGTTTTTAATGAATAAAAATACTTCAAAAATGAAAAATACAAACCAGTAATATGAATAAAAAAAATAAAAAATTTTTACAATTAATTTTAAGAATTGAATATATTCAATATAAAATTGATTAACAATAAAGTATTTATTATGCACATTTAATGAGTCAATAATTATAATAAAAAGATAATTTTCGTTGCTATTTCTCAATTTTCTTGTAGTGTTAGAAGACGATTCTGGTTAATGAAAGTCTTACTTTTCTCAAAAAAAAAAAAAACTTTAAGTGTAAAAATTACCATATAAATAGACTAATTGTTGATTAACAGTTAACTATAAATTTTCGAATTACATGCATATATGTGCATGTACATGTGAGTGGAGAGATTAATAAACTGAATATCTTGATTTGGTAAAATTATCTTGATTCTGTATTAGGAAAAAAGAGAGAAAAAATAATAACTTTTTCCACATATTTTTCTCATATAAGATCAAATTTGTGGGGTCCTATTAATAAAATGAATGCTTTTGCTTGCTTTATTTTTATTATCCTTACTATTAATAAATTCGAAGTCCTTTTTGTAGATAATAGAATATAAGTTATTTTTTTATGGTTTCGAAACCATAATAGAATAAAGTTTTTTCACTTCCCTCCCTTTAATTTCTCTTCCACAGTAAAATTGTATGAATTATATATATTAATTTTATTTTATTGATATATTTACAAGCTACGTGCAATCAAACAAATATATGTCAAGGTTATGAAATTAATTACTTAGAACACCAACGAGACACTGAAAATATTTCGGATATATTATTTATTTTGCAGGAAAAAATAATCATTTATCTATACAATTCATAATTAATTTTATTTATAAATTGGAATTAGTTTGACTTAAGATACCAAATGAATAATTACAAAAAAGGATGTATCGAAAACAAATAACTAATCCATACGTCAAAATCCGAATTTTATTTATAAATTGGAGTTGTATTCGTTTTTCTTCTCTTGGCAAATTAGATAAAATTAAAAATAAATTATCATACATATAAAAAGTAATGTAGTATTTTATAAACATATGGATCTGTTGTTTGTTAAAATAAAATAAAATAAAATAAAGAATATGAGAACTAGTTAGACTAGAAAGCTCCATGTTTCTATGAATTATGTCAGTGAGACTGCCATGCAAGTTGTTAGCCTTTTTTTTTAAATTCTCTTTTATTTGATTTTTTAATCTCACCATACATGTTTTCTTATTTTATGATTTCTTCCATTTCGTGAATTATCGAAAAATTTAATTGCGCTTTTAATATTTAATTATTTTGCTAACTTCCATAGGATCTTGCTGGTTGATACGGGTCACGGTCGCCGCCTGATGCTGCCAAAAAGGTCCACATGGGGTTCTCGTCACCTCCCATGTAATGACATTAATGGGGTTTTATGGGACAAATTATCTGTAATATATTTCTGTATTTAATTACTTTGGGGTTTTAATAATCAAACCTTCAAATCATAGATTTATTTACTAAATATAAATTCGTCTATGCTTATATATCCTGACTAATTAGATTCAATCGAAATCTATTTACAGTAGAAATAAAAATCTCTGAAAAATAATATGATCGCATCATGCCCTATAAATTAATATTGTATTTATGAAACTTATTAATGCTCTATATATTAAAGTTTTTTTTTATCTCTTAAATGAATGTCAAAATAAAATTGCCTAGTATATCTCTGAAAGTAGAATTGATTTATCTTTTTTTTTTTTTGAATAAGAATCATATTAGATTACTTTTATTTAAAAAATAATTAAATTAAAGTACGAGCAAATTATTTTATTTGTCTTGCGCACTAAAAACAAAAATCCAGTATCACCTAGGAGAGTTAAATGCGCAACTAGCATAGATGTGAAGGGAGACCATCGCAATCAAGATTTCGATTGTAGAACAATTTAAAAGCCAGTAACGGATACTTGCACATGTAATTTAATTATTATTTAATTACAGACTGTATTTTCTCCACTAAATCGGATTTTATTCTTTAAAGAATCCCTTTAAACTTTGCTTAAAATTGTAAAAAGGCAACTGATTTTACGACGTATTATACTGTCGCGGCTTGGTTATAAGGAAATAAATAATTTACAGTAACGGACAACAGATACAAAACACCTGGCCGAATTTTTAACCGTTTTAGACTTTTGCTTCCATTATCATTCTTCTAACACGTGGAGTAGAAAAGAATTAAAGTTTTAGACTAAAGTAGTAAAGTTGGTATATGCTAAAGAGAGCTTAATTTAGGAAAACGTGCCGTGAATATTTCAATTTTTATTTTTATTAATAATTAAAGGTCTATTAGTAAATATGAAACTTTTATTTTAATGTACACAGACTACTTCTGAATTGATTTTAAAATTAAAAAATGATTGTTTGCTTAATTTCTCAGGCAAGAGAAGGAAAATCTCCCTCTTTCCCTCTCCTATATTTTTGATCTAGGGTTTGCAAATTAACTTGCCATTCCTATCCCTTAACCACGGGCATTTGACACCACAATAATCACACACCCATCGAAAACAGCCTATATATGTAGTATTACGAAAGTATCAGTTAAGGGTGAGAAAAAAAACTTGGTTAACCAAATAACCAAATTAATTTTTAGGTTAAACAAACCGAAATTTTAAGTTTATGCTTTTTTACTTTTAAAAATCGACGGTTAATCAATTTGAAATCAAACAGATTTTATATATATTTTATAAATTATATTTTTAAATTTTACACTTATATTTTTCAATATTTGTGTAATTTATAAATATTATTATTTTATAAATTTTCTAAAATATTATTAAAATATATATTTTTAGTAAATAAATATTAAAATTATCTTCTTCTTCTTAGTAGAGGGAGAGGATCTTGTGTAGGAAAGAGTGAGAGGCTGAAACGCTCTGGAGGGCTGGTTCTGATCGGACTAAAGCGTATGAGCCCCAGGTGCTTGCTCGGTACAACTGGGCGTTAGCACTCCGATACTTAAGTTAGCAATTGAGAGAAAAATTATTTAGAGAAAGAATATGGATATAACTTAGAGAGAGATAGTGTGTGTGGATTTATAGAATGAACTTCTTATTTATATATTAAAATTTTTTAATAGTTAACCGATAAACTGATCCAAAAAACTGAATTAAAAATTGAAATCGATATAACGATTAACCGAAATTAATGAATTATTTTAATAAAATTATTAATGGACCGGTTAACCGGTCCATTCTCATTCCTAGTATCAGCAGCATTAATTAAATTTCTTGAAATTAGCTTTCAGTAAAATTATCATGGGGATAAAAGACTCTCGTTAATTAGTTTACAAGTAACTCCCCATTCTCGTCTTGAATCCCAAAAGTGATAAAATTTCTTTGGATTTTCATCATTTCTCAACTATAAATGTAGCAATTAAAAAACAAGTTTAATGGTGCAATGTTTACCAATAATAAAAAAATATGAGCGATGGATTAGTTATATATATTTTTTTTAAAAAGCAATTTTCCTCATCGTTTGCTTGTTCTTCTGTTGGGTACCAACACTAACAGGTAAAAGACTTTCAATATCACAATTGGGATGATGTTGATTACTGTCTTAATTAGACTTTTAGCATCAGAATCCGATTATGATAGGGCCTACTTAAATAAAACAAATTATATGTAAAAATATTACTTCAGGCTAAATAAAGTATATGTATTAAACCAATAGTGAATTATTATTTATGCATATTAATTATTATTTATTTTTTTAATCAATTTTATATTGGCGATAATATATTATTGGTTTAGTTTATGTAATTTGTTAGACAATAAGGATTCCGTAGGAATACAAAAGATTTACTTGTTTACAACACATGATTTCCATTGCAACCAATTAAATATCATTAAAAAACAAGAAGAATAATTAATTAACGTGTCCTCTGTCCTCAATAATCGTCACGTCCTCTATAATTCTAACCCTAAAACTAAAGAAGACTGTACCGTGTAGTATTGCAACCCTAAATATCAATTAAGAGCCCTAACTTCAGTTAAAAAAAATGCAAGAAAACATCTCAGAATCTGTGCTCTTAAACCTGCTGGAGTCGATAAGGCTGCATCTCTTCACCGACGATTATGAAACTCCTTTTCGGACTTCGCTTGCCACGTGTTTTACTCCTCTACCTGATGATCAACCGGTGGACTCCACCGTGATGACCGTTAAACGGGGATGTGATAAGAACTAAACCAAAAGAGAAGGAGTACAGGGTAACACAGAAGGAAATTGCAGAGAAATGCAGAAGGGAGTTGTAGCAAATGGAGAAAAAGACAACAATAACAATTTCATTAACTTTGATAATTGATTCCTCACATACGCTTTGCACACCCTTAAATCCCGTGGTGGCCTCATGCTTCATCCTCTCCTTCCGTTACACAATGGAAGGCGTGAAAACAACAGAAACAGAAATAACAGAAATAACAGAATTAGTCTTTTGTAATTAATTCCACACCAAACGCAGCGTTTAAGGCTTAGCTTAAAACTTAGCTCCTTTATTCTAAACGTCACCGTTCAATCTGCATCATTACCCCCCTCTCTGATTTCCTTGTCCACAAGGAAAAATGCTGGAAAACGCAGTCGGAGATCCTGGTCATACTCCCATGTAGCTTCAGCTGGTGATTGACCTGTCCAGTGAACTAAGAGTTGAGTAGCAGCAGCATGTTGACGTTTCACCATCCGACGGTCTAAGATAGCCTGAGGGTATACAGAGGCAGCACGCAGGGAGGGAAGTGTAGGTGAAGCTTGGACCTGTGCATGAACTGGTTTAAGCAACGAGACATGGAAGACATTATGAATTTGAGCCTCTGGAGGTAGATGGACCTTGTAGGCAACCGCCCCAACTTTGTCCTGAATCTGGAAGGGACCAAAGTATTTTGGGTGAAATTTCTGGTTACCTTGGTGAACCGACAACTGCCTATAAGGCTGGAACTTAACATAGACCCAATCTCCAATTTGGAATTGCCTCTCACTGCGGTGTTTGTCCGCCATGGTTTTCATCCTCTGTGAATTTGACTGGAGGTGATGCTGCAGGAGTTTAATGGTGGTTTCTTTATCCTGGAGGTAAGAGTTAACAGCTTCTACAGAGGAGTCATGTGGGAAGTAAGGTATATGGAGTGGTGGAGGGTACCCATAAAGGGCCTCAAAAGGTGTCATCTTGATAGTAGTGTGATAGGAAGTATTATACCAGAATTCAGCCAAAGGAAGCCACTGATACCACATGTGTGGGATGTCTTCAGCCATGCAACGCAGGTAAGCCTCCAAGCAGCGGTTCACCACCTCCGTTTGGCCATCCGTTTGAGGGTGATAAGCCGTAGACAACTGCAACTCCACCCCTTGCAAAGTGAACAGCTCTTTCCAGAACTTGCTAACAAATGTAGGGCCTCTATCGCTGGTGATGGTCTGTGGCATTCCATGGAGCTTGTAGATGTGCTCTAAGAAGGCTTGTGCAATGGTGTGGACCGAGAATGGATGAGAGAGACCAACAAAATGAGCATATTTGGTTAATCTGTCAACCACCACAAAAATAACAGATTTGCCTTGTGACCTTAGGAGACCTTCAATGAAGTCCATGGTGAGGTGGGTGAAGATACATGTTGGGACTGGCAGGGGTTGTAACAGCCCTGGCGTGGCTACATTTTCTGGTTTGAACTGTTGACATATAGAGCAGCTGCGAATATAATTTCTGACATCCTTCCATAGTCCTTTCCAATATACACGGGTAGCTAGCTTCTTTGCAGTCACCATAACACCGGAATGTCCCCCCAATGCTGAATCATGATAGAGTCTCAGTAGCTTATTTTTCAATGCTGGATCATTGCCAATGACAAGTCTACCTTTAAAAGTGAGTTTCTGCTGCCTCCATGCATAACGAGGATGAGTGTCAGCATCCTTTTCCTTCGCTGAGATGATGCCCTTCAAAACGGGATCAGTAGCCCAAGTATTTTCGATTTCATGTAAGAACTCCGAAGGCAAGAGAGCTATGGAGCAGTGGAAAAACTCTGACTCAGGAAGGCGTGAGAGAGCATCAGCAGCAACGTTCTCTTTGCCCTTCCGATATAAAATCTCATAGTCGAATTGCATGAGTTTTGCCACCCAAGCTTGCTGTGAGGGAGTTGTGATTCTCTGGTCCAGTAAGTACTTCAAACTCTGATGATCAGTCTTGATGGTGAATCGCTGGTTAGTGAGGTAAGGTTCCCATTTTTTAATGGCTAGCAAAATAGCCAACATTTCTTTTTCATAAATTGAGAGCAGCTGATTCCGTGGGGATAAAGCTTTACTGATGAAGGCAATTGGATGTCCCTTTTGCATGAGAACAGCACCAATGCCAGAACCAGAAGCGTCAGTTTCAATTAAGAAGGGTTGGTTTGGCACAGGCATTGCTAAGACTGGTGCCGTAATCATTGCCTCCTTTAGCTGCTCAAACGCCTGTTGTGCATCTTTCCCCCGGTGGAATGCATTCTTCTGGAGCAGTTCGGTTAAGGGTTTGGCTATCTGTCCATAGCCTCTAACAAACCGCCTGTAATATCCCGTTAAACCCAAGAATCCCCTTAGCTGCTTGACATTCCTGGGGACAGGCCATTCCTTCACCGCCTGGATTTTCTGTGGGTCAGTTTGTACTCCCTCTGGTGTAATGATATGGCCAAGATATTCCACCCTAGTGCATCCAAATGAACACTTACTTCTCTTAGCGAGTAGCCTATTGGATTTCAATATATCGAAGACCAACTTGAGATGCTGCAAATGCTCTTGCTTGCTTCTGCTATATATCAAGATATCATCAAAGAAAACTAATACAAACTTCCTCAAATAGGGCCTGAAGATTGTGTTCATTAGATTTTGAAATGTGGACGGAGCATTGGTTAAGCCAAAGGGCATAACCAAGAACTCGTAATGTCCATCATGAGTCTTAAACGCTGTCTTTTCTATCGACTCTGGATGCATTCTAATCTGCCAATAACCAGTCCGTAAATCAATTTTTGAGAAGACCACTGCACCACCCAATTCATCCAAGAGTTCCTCAATGACGGGTATTGGGTACTTATCCTTGACTGTGATGGCGTTTAAGGCCCTGTAATCAATGCACATGCGCCAACTTCCATCTTTTTTCTTCACTAGTACAACGGGACTGGAGTAAGGACTGGTGCTGGTTCTTATCACCCCAGTTTCTAGCATCTCCTTAGTCATTTTTTCCACAACGTCTTTTTGTAAAGCCCCGTGCCTATAGGGTCGCACATTGACAGGGTGAGCACCTTCTTTCAAAGTAATTTGATGGTCATGGTCTCTAGGAGGTGGGAGACCTTCTGGTTCCTTAAAAAGAAATACATACTGCCCCAACAACTCCTTTAGCTGACGCCATTCCCCCACTATATCCGTGACTTGCAGTTCATACAATGCTGCCAGTGAGTGTTCAGGGGCCTGCATAAGTAATTGGACCGAGGCTAGTTGATGGGGTTTAGTTAACAGCTTATTGAGTTGGTCTTCATCAACAATTGTCAGCTTCCTATCTTGCTCCCCTCGTAACACATGCTGCTGTTTATTAACCCAAAAAGTCATGCGCAATTCTTTGAAGTTTCATAGAATATCTCCTAAGGTGGCTAACCATTGTGTACCGAGTATCAAGTCATAGCTGGTAAGGGGGAGGGTATACACATCACTTACAAAAGATTGGCCCTGTACTCGCCACTCAAAGGCAGAGCAAAGTGACGAGCATTGTAAGTTTTGGCCATTGGCCACTGTAACCTTGACACCCTCAACTGGTTGCAGCTGACAATTCAACCTTCTGGCAGTTTCTTCACTCAAAAAATTGTGGGTGCTTCCTGAGTCTACCAAAATGAATAGTTTCTTGTTCCTATGCGCCCCCACCAGCCTCATAGTTCTGGATCCTGGAGACCCATGTAACGCATGTAAGGACAACTGCATCATATTAGGTTCATCGACTGTAACAACATCTTCCTCCAACTGCTCTTCATCGTGCCCTTCCCCTGTGTCGACGTGCAATTGCAGGACAAAAGCTTGTCTGGACTTGCAACGATGGCCAGGAGCAAATCTTTCATCACACCAGAAGCAAAGGCCCTTTGCTCGTTTTTCATCAAAGTCTTTATGGGTCATATTTTTGGAATTCCTTGTAGGCTGCCCAGGCAACTTAGGAATGGTGGGTGTAGGTAAAAGGCCAATTTGGGTTTGAGGTTTTGGGTAGGTTGATGTGTACGGATGTGGGCTGGACTGGTTAGAGAAGTGTTTGTATGGATTTGGCAATGGGTTAGATGGTCCAGGGGTTTTGGTGTTTGGTTTAGGCTGGCCCTTAATTGCAGCTACTGTGAGCTCTTGCAATTTGGCTAATGAATAAGCTTCAGCCAAGGTTTTTGGTTTAAACATACGCACAACATTTCCCAATTCATCAACTAATCCCGATAAAAAGAAACTAATGGCCTGATCTTCTCTAATTTCAGCCCTAGGATACTTCTCATCAAAAGCATCAAGATAATCTTGCAGAGAGCTTACCTGCCTCAAGTTTCTGAGATCAGCCAATGGATCATCATAAGCATGTGCTCCAAATCGGGAACTCAAGGCTTTCACATAATCCTCCCATGCTACTGTGGCTCCCTCTCTAGCGTTGATAAAGCCTTGGTGCCATTGAATGGCTTTCCCATCCAGGTGGAGCGCTGCAATCTTTACCCAACTGTCCCTATGCGTACCATCTACTTCAAAGAAGTATTCTGCTCTGAGAAGCCAATTGGTAAGCTCCTCACCGTTAAAACGGGGAAATTCCAACTTAGTCCGTCCCCATGCCTGTCTACCATCTACGTCCCTTCTTGCAGGTTCTGGATCCATAGTTTCTGCACCCTTATCCTTGGCCATGACCTCCGTATTTTGAAGGCTTAATCCCCCAATCAAACTTCTAAGTTCTTCCATGGAATCCTTCAACAACTGCTGCTGCCGCCTTTCAGATTCCTGCACCATCTGTGCAAGGTCGCGCTTGAGTTCCTGAGCTCTGGTGTTATCTGCCATGGTCGGAGGATCGTTGCTCTGATACCAAATGATAAGAACTAAACCAAAAGAGAAGGAGTACACGGTAACACAGAAGGAAATTGCAGAGAAATGCAGAAGGGAGTTGTAGCAAATGGAGAAAAAGACAACAGTAACAATTTCATTAACTTTGATAATTGATTCCTCACATACGCTTTGCACACCCTTAAATCCCGTGGTGGCCTCATGCTTCATCCTCTCCTTCCGTTACACAATGGAAGGCGTGAAAACAACAGAAACAGAAATAACAGAAATAACAGAATTAGTCTTTTGTAATTAATTCCACACCAAACGCAGCATTTAAGGCTTAGCTTAAAACTTAGCTCCTTTATTCTAAACGTCACCGTTCGATCTGCATCAGGATGTTTGGACATAAATGTGCCCAATCAAGTGAGAAACAATTACATTGGTGTGAGAAGCAGACCATGGGGAACCTTCGCTGCGGAGATTAGAGATCCTAAGAAGACTGGCGGCAGAGTATGGCTAGGGAGTTACGACACACCTCAAGCTGCGGCTTTGGCTTATGACCGAGCTGCTTTTAAGATGCGCGCCTCTAAAGCCAAGCTCAATTTTCCTCACTTGATTGGTTCAGAGGAAATGGAAGCAGTCAGATCAGTGAATAACAGCTCCTGGCCGGCTCCGGACGGTGGTTCTTCGAAGAGAAGAAAGCTTGCAAAATGCTAGAAATTGAGGACTGTAAAAGAATTCCAATATGATGTGGCAATAAAAGTATTTTGTGTTTAATAAAGAATTAATTAACAGTAAATAGCTTTGCATGCCTTATGAATACGTGGGAAGAGGAGTGAGGCATGCATTTATTGGTGTGGTGTGGTTAATATTTGGAGCTTGAGCACTGTATTATTTTTCAAAATTAGAACTTGTGCTATAATGTCATAGCTACAGAATGAAGAATACAATAAAGCTCCAACGCCCACAATTCAAAATTAGAGCTTGAGCACAGTATTATTTTTTAAGAGCATTGTTATGAGCTTGGATATCAAATGTCAAATTTGCAGGTGTTTTAAGCTAAGGAAGATGAATTCAGAACTAATACAAAAACAATTAGCTCATAATATCACTAAAGGAATTTCGTGATTTTTCCACACCAATCATATCCCCTAATCTTGGTCTGTTTTTTCTAGCAAAAAAGATTATTTTTTTAGTTCTTAAAGAAGTAGATGAATAATTTCTTTCTCCTAAGGAAGTTATTAGAGAGAAAACAACGGACCATTCCCATATTTCAATGCCGCTCCTTATCTATATTATTAAAATAATCCTTTAAAAAGTTACATAAGAAAATAAATTTATACCAAATAAATACATAAATAGACTTGAAAAGAAAATACTTCAAACAATAATTTTTATTTATTTATTTAAAAAATGATAAAAGCTTGCTATGCAGCTTATATGCTTGAAAACAGTAAAAGCTTATCCTCTTTCCGTTAGTGAATACGAAGAAATCAGAATTCAGGCCAAAAAGCAAAATAAGCCAAATTAATATAACTGCTATTAGTTTCGCCATGACGCACAGCTTTTAACTTTTAGATGCTATAAATAACCCTAAGTTGAGATCTATATCGGCACAGCACAACATAGAAAAAAGAAAAAAGAAACAAAAAGAAAAAATGAAAGGAGCAATAGTTTCAGTCGTAGTTGTGGTTGCTTTGGTTCAATTCATGGCAATGCCAGGTGAAGCTATTGATTGCGGCCAAGTGTCCTCAAATTTAGCATCTTGCGTTCCCTTCCTGACCGGAACCGACCATGCTCCTTCCACCGGATGCTGTGCCGGAGTGAAAAATTTGAATGCACTTGCGCAAACCACCGCCGATCGGAGAGCTGCATGCGAGTGCATTAAGGCGGCCGCCGCTCACTATTCCAATATAAAAGCCGATGCAGCCTCTTCTCTCCCTAAGCAGTGCGGTGTTGATTTTCATATTCCCATCTCGAAAACCACCGATTGCCAGACGTAAGTTTTCCCAATAATCTTCATCTTATAATTTTTTTTTTATATTATAATCTTTGAAATTTGTGGTGCAGCATTAACTGAGATGAGGAGTTCGCATGGCGGAAAGAAATAAAGCAGGGAGCTCAGAGTTGTATTGTTTCACTTAAAATAAATTATACACTCGTAATCATGGTTGTTAGTATGTACAAGAGATTTTTATTGCAATCATAAATCCAAATCGATTTTTAGTTCGTAAATTAAATGAATTATATAAATTTATACTATAGATTAATGGCTAACTTATTCATCGAACTTCGCATTATTACCTACTCAACTATAGACAATAGATATGGCAAAGAATTTAATCAAATCATAATCGTTACACAGTTTACATTTAATACTGTAATGTGTTATCCTCATTACCCACAATCTCCAATGTTACGTTAATGTTTGGAAACTATATATTTTAGAATTTATGTAAAAATTAAGATTCTCACATGGTAAAATTGATTGAGAATTCAATGACCTTCCAAAAATTATCTCTGAGTCAAAAATATTGGACTGTAATTTGAATTTAAAATAAGAAAACGATAAAAAAATTCCGACAGGAAAAAAAGAAATTGACTTTATCCTTTTGCAACTGAATCTACATAAATTAAAAAATCACGATTCTTTATTGAGAAAATATAATTAAAGATTTACCAGAAAAAAATAATATAATATACAATTAAAGGGCAATGTACGGGGCGCTCGTCTTTTGCGAATGGTTTGACCCGGAATAGTTATTCTAGATTAACCAGCACTGTCTGTGTCAATCCAAATCTATTGTTCATTAAACAAACAAAAGGTCATGGATTTTGTAGGAAAGTAACACAAATTTGTCAAAATATGAGTTCGATTTCTTCTAAACAGGCCCTATGGGCAAACACATTTTCTTGTTTTTAAGCTGTACTTTTAAAAAAGAAAGAATAGAATACACACACATGTTTGGCTTTTTCTTTTTTAATTTTAATTTGTTGAATGTAACTATTCAATTTTAATGATGCAAGCTTGGTTAAATAGAGAAAAAAACTCGTTTTTTTTCAAAAAAAAAGGGAAAAAATGAACTTAAAATCTTTATTAACAAAATGGTAAAAGGATTCTAAATGGCCGATACTCCAGCCCAGAGCTGTTTTGAGTCGCCCAGGCGAGTTAGGACAACTCAAGCTCGGCCCGAATCCTTTTGAGTTGGCCCATTGTCCAGTTCATTTTGCAAATTACTTTGCTATGTTGCGTAAAACCTAAGGTTGCATTCAGTAAGATTATAGATTTTTAATTTTTTAAAATTTAAAAATTATTTTTAATTTTTATTATTTATTTTCTAAAAAATTATTTTATATATTTAAAAACTATATCATATTTTTGTAATTATTCATGCATATTATCGCAATTAGTTCGATGGTAATGGCAGCGGAGGCGCTGGTGGCAGAAGTGGTGGTGCGGCGGTAGCGGCAACGGCGACTGTAGGGGTCATGGCAACAACAGTAGAAGTGGTAGCGGCGGCAGCGATAGCAGTAGCAGCAGTACTGGTAGTGGCGGTCTGGTGGTAGTGGCTGGTGGCAGTCTGATGGTGGTGGTAACGACGACGGTAGTTGGCAGTAGTTTGGTGGTGGTAGCAGCAGCGGCAGTAGTAGTGGTATTGAGGTAGTGGCAGCAGTGGTATTAATGATGATAAATTAATTAAATTGTCGATAAATTTAATTTCTGTTTTTGATTTGAAAATTACTTTTTTAAATTTCAGTAGAAATAAAAACGAAAATAAATTTGCCGAATGAATTTTAGTTTTATTTAAAAAAACAAAAATTAAAAACAAAATTCTCTCCGAATTTACCTTAAAAAGATAATTAAAATTTTTATTTTTGGATAAGGTAAAAGCATATAATTGATTTGGGTTATTTTGTGCATTACCAAATGCTATAATTGAGACAAGCCAGCACTACTAATTTAATGAGCAGTACCCCATTAAAAATACGAAATATTTGAATTTGGTTTTCTTTTAATAAAATTTAATGTTATAAAAAATAAAATGCCAAAAATTGAGACATGAAAGAGGTAGTAGTCCAAAGCTTATCCTAAAACAAATCCATCAACTTTCAGATAGCACATAATAAGCCAAAATAAAGGCAACTGATATTTGTCATTCCGTTAGTCAATGACCAAGAATCCTATACCACCTTTATTTTCACTAATCCCACCAGTAAAGGTAGAAAATGAATCGAATTAGACGGATGTGAAACATTTTTCTTAAAAAGAATTGGAAAGAATTTTGGATTTGAGTCAATTTTGACACTTCTGCTCACTGGAATCATAAATGAATTAATTCAATAGTACACTAATATATATATATATATATATATATATATATATATATATATATATATATATATATATATATATATATATATATATATATATATATATATATATAAAGTCATGAACGAAACACACTCCTTGTTTCCTACACGTCAATTGATGATAAGCAATTCAGGTTTTTAAGGCAGAGAAATGCCAAAAAACTCTTAACTAAATATTGTTACTTTGATAATGGAAAATGGCTATATATACAGGCTTTAAACCTACCATTTTCTTCACCAGAAGCCAAGCTCAAATATATAAACAAACCACAAAAACAGTTAGCAGCACTTAAACTGAAAAAAAAAAACAAACAAACAAACAAACAAACAAAAGAAGAAGAAAATGAAGGGAGTAATAGTTTCATCCATAGTTGTGGTTGCTTTAGTACAATTCATGGCAATGCCAGGAGACGCCATTGATTGCGGCAAAGTGAGCTCAAACTTAGCTCCTTGTATTCCTTACCTGACCGGACCCGACGCCGCTCCTCCAGCCGGATGCTGTGCCGGAGTGAAAAATTTGAAAACACTTGCACCGACCACCGAAGATAGGAGAGTTGCCTGCGACTGTATTAAGGAGGCCGCCGCCCACTATTCCGATATAAAATACGAAGCAGCCTCCTCTCTTCCTAAGAATTGCGGTGTTGAGTTTCATATTCCCATCCCAAAACCACCAACTGCCAGACGTAAGTTTCCCTTATTAATTACTCTTGATTCATCTTATATATTGGTTTTTTTTTTTTAAATTTGTAATATTTAAACTTTGTTGTGCAGCAGCAGCTAAGATCAAGAGTTGGTATAGCGGAAAGAATTAAATAAAGCAGGGAGCTTAATTAGGGTTCTATTGTCTCCATAACAGTCTTTCCTTTACTTTTAATAAACGATATGCTATTACTATGTAATGTGTACAAGACTTGTACTGCATCAAGTTCTACTCAGATTCTTACTTGTAATCATTAATGAAATCCACAGTTTCTTTTTGCTATAAATTTTCCTTTTTATTGTATTCTTGTTGTTGCTAAATTCAAATACAATGGAACTCGACTTTTAATTCGTAGACTGATAGAATAAAAAGTTTAAATTTGATATCTAATTTATTATCATTTAGAATCTGACAACTTTTTCAATTAATCATTATTTGATTTTCACTATTAATTCAAAATGCAGTAATAACAACAACAACAACAATAACAATAGCTTCTGTTTTCTGCAACTAAGGGATTTGATCTTGCTACTTATGGGCGCCATTATTTTTAGCTGCAACTTGGATATTCTTGTCTGCAGAATCAGTGATTGGAATTTTGTTTTCTGGGTTGTGGTTGTATTTTTATTGATGGGGGTGATTGGTTTTCCCGAATTTTGGTTTCTGTGGCTTAGTGCTAGTTCCTGTTGTATTCTGGTTTGTAATAGGTTCTGTTTTCTGGGATTGTGTTGCTGTAGTTTTTGGGTTAGGCAGGTTTTTTGGTTTTGTTTTTGCCCTCTGGTCTGTTGGTGACCTCCATCTTCTGGGGAAGCTAGTTTGGCTTCCTGTTTTTATTAATTAATAATATTCTGCAGCTTATCCAAAAAAAAAAAAAACCAACAACAACAATAGAGGAATTAATATATGAAAACAATTTATTAAAATTCTATTACCACACGGCCATGCTTAACGCCATAATGCGTTACAATCATAATCCACGTGATCATCAATTAATGTCCTTTTAACGTTTTGATGATCGTTAATTTCGAAAGAGTGATAGTACTATATATGATATCTTTTATTTTGCCACTGCCATTCCTACATAAGTTCATAGATTAATTGGATAATAAGTTTATATATATATTCAAAGTGAACGGGCTAAATTAATGTCCAATTTATTCATCTAACATAGACTTAAATATAGGTCATCAATGTGATAAACAGTTGAAAGTTTAACAATTTTTTTAATTAATCATGATTTGATTTTCATTCTCATTTAAAAAAGTAATCAACACTCTGTTGATACATACATAACTAAAACTAATGCTTGTTTTCTGTTCCCATTTTCTGGTCCAGCATCAACTAACTAAGCTGAAGTGTAGTTCAGCAAGAACTGAGAAATAAGTTTTCTTGAAACGTTAATCGTTGCAATTTGCTTTCTGGTTGATCGTACCTGAATAAAAGGTTGCACTGTGTGATCTTCAAAGCACAGGTTTCTGATACAGATTAAACCTCTCCCTTCCTCTTCTCCGTGTCTTTATACGATGGGTGCATGTATAAATAACACATCCGAAGGAAATGTTGAAACCAAATTTGCTATGTGTACGGTATAACTACTTAAGGTCAGGTAAACAAACAGAACAATGAACACAATACAGTTCGGTTTCAAGAGTAATATATGGCTGGGATTTCATAATTTTTCCGTAAGTTACAATAGTTACAGCAATCAAGAGTGTAACTTCAAATATGCGCAACAACACTCAACTGACATCCATAACTTCAATTATCTCAAAGTGCATTTGCATATCAGGAGGTTTATCAGCAAAATAAAATTTTTCACACACCTTTAATTTCCCTCCACTCCTTTGAGCGGCAGTTTTTAGCAGACTAACCAATTTGTCCTTTTCTTTGCGAATCAAATCTCGCTGTTTATCACACCATTGTCTTGGTGTTCCATGGAGGACAAAACGAATTCCTGGAGCCCCTTGTGCAAGATGTTTAGAGATACCTTCAATCACATTACGGTCAGTGATATATGCACCAGCAGAGTTCAAACCAACATCCACATAATGGATCTCTGTGATGCTTTTTAAAAGGGTTTCTTTACTGTGTGGTATGATTTGAATCTCTTCTTCAGAATATTCCTTTCTCATGCGCTGGTCTATTGTATCCGATTTCGCTTCTGAGACACTTAGCTCAGTCACTACCTGGTTAAGCACAGTACCGCCTTTACTAAATCCAAGGATGAATGTTTTAGGCTCACAAAAAGGAAATGATGTCACGGCAGAAACTGGCACTTTCCCTTTTGTTGAGATGACCATCTTTGCCTGTCCAGAGTGAAAGTTACATCATTGTATAATTCTATGCCAGGGAACAGTTTGAAGTTTCGATAAGCTTTATATCGGCTTGCTTGTTGTAAATAAATGATATAACTAAGTAAGACAGGCTTTATTGTCGGCATTCATGTATGATGACTGCAAGTAAGACAAAGTATTCATCTTGAATGAACTACATCTAACATGACAGCATTCTAATTATGAGAAACTAGTACGACCAACAGACCTCTCTGAGGCAATTTGATAAGAGAGAGACAGTTGAGGTAGAAGCTGGGAATTCAGCTGCATCGTAAGATTTTGGCTCCCCCCACCGATTTACAGATGGAAGGAAATCTCTATAAACAGCAAAAGGCCCATTGAAAACGGGTGCCTCAATAACCCAAGCATTCACGGTAGCACCGAATTTGGAGACCAATATTTCAGCTATTTTCTGCAGATCAGATAGCCTCTCAATCACCGGATTTCGGGTCCCCCCAACTCTATCTCCACAAAAGAAGATGGCATTTGCAGAAGGGACCTGCCATTCACATATAAAAGTTATTATAATCAATAGATGAACTCAAGCTTGTGAAATCAGAATTTAAACCACAGAACAGTTAAAGAAGAAAGAACTCACAATCAGTGATTTGGAACAAGAAGATAGGGAAAGAGATACGGCAACTCTGCAGTAACTTGTGCAGCTAGGATCCACAGGAACTTTTAGAACACCTCTCCAGTAGTCCATCAGGGACTTCACTGATAAGAGAAACAAGCATTTGTATATGAATTAGATGCTGGTAAATTATTGAAAGATATAAGGGCCCAAAGAATAAAAACTTTCTTATTGGAGGTATAATCTAAGAACAGAATTCAAACATAATCAATTCAGTGGAGCCAGAAAGTATCCAGAAGCAGAACATAGTTCATCCAGAATGCGTTTCTTACTCTCTAATTCACGATAAAAGATGAAAGAAAGAGAACCTAATTCTTGCAAGACGGATTTCTTTGAGAAAAGCAAAATACAATGGAAGAGATTAAGCCAGAATTTTTTACAAACAGCTAACACGCATTATGCTTTATATTCAATATAACCGCAGACAATTATAAATTGAAAATTTCCAAGGAGAATTTAAGAACGACCATATAATCAGACAATTAAAAAAAATCTGATCGTAACAAAATCAGAGGTCTACCCCATGTAAAATCGCAGAGCAGGAATTCAGACCAACGACTCTGCCTCTCGCGAAAGAAATGAGACGGAGTAGGATTTCTCCAGTCATTTCGATTGTCGTCTGGGCCATTATAAAAGAAGAATCTACTGGTGGGCCTGTGGGCTTATATTTTAAGCCCAGATGCTGATATCTAGAGGCCCAACAGAAAAAAGTTCCCATAGATGCCTATTGAAAAAGTGGGGAAAAAAATCAAATTTCATCAAATTTAACTGAAAAGTATTGCAGAGGAAGAGAAGAAAATTTGAAAATTACTCCACATCTTTTAAAATAAATGATGTTCGAGAAGAATGCACGGTAATTAAGAAATACAATCACTTCACTATTAAAATATTTGTTACCCTTACTATATTAATTACATTCACTAATAAAATTATATCTTTTTTCAAAATCAGTTAAGGATATATTTGGTAAACATTAATTAATGTATCTTGATTATATCAAAACGTCATGTATTATGAAATAAAATTTTTTTCCTTAAACGTCATCTATTTTGAAACAGATGGAGTATGAAATTATGTAAGGAAAACATTAAGTTTAAATTGAATAATTATGCATGTAATTAAGAGCCATTGTCGGAATGGAACTCATGAGACTGGCTTTGTTTCTAACTAAAAACATGTTGCCTCCTGCTTGGTTGTTTTAAATTTTACTTTCTCCGTTTTTTTTTATATGTCACTTTTAAGTAAAATTCAAATTCTATTTATCTATCACTTTTAAACTTTTAATATAATTTAATTTACTTTTTTAATTTATTTTTTTTTCTTAATAAAATCAGAACCAATCAGATTTGATAATTTAATCTTAATCATGTAATTTAATATTAAATTTAAATCTATTTATTATTTTTTAATTTTAATAAAAATAATTGATAAAAAAAATGGATGGAGCAACAAAAAAAAAAAGAGAAGTCTTCAACTTTGTTTTTTTTTAAAGGCTGTCCTTTGGAGAGATGGAAGTGTTGAAAAAGAAAAGAGCATCTCCGACCTTGGAAAAGCTCGGTTGGAACAAGTGTTGTCCTTGCAATGATTTTGTAATAGGAATTAATTGATTTCAACTGCAGATTTTGTGCACCTCCACTAATACTATATAACTATAAACTAATTAATTAGTTCTTGCATTTTATGGATCAAACCGAATATTCTTATAGTTAATAACTTTTTCAGAAAAACATTTTATCATTAATTATTCTAATTCATAAATAAAATTATACTCTCTCCCTCCCATTTCAAAAGATAATTTTTTATTTTTACGGAAATTAATAAAATAATTAAAATACCTTAATTTTATAAAATAAAATATAGTTATTAACTAAAATATTTTTTATATTTTCAAAAATTTCATTTAATTCTAGTTAAAAATAGAGAATGATAAAATAGAAAAATATTTAATAAAATAAATAATAAATACAGACATATATGTAAATTTATTATTTAAATTTAAAAAAAAATATTTAAAGTATGATAAAATAAAATAAAAAAATAATTTTTTAAAATGAAACGGAGGGAGTATAAAAGTGAAATCTTGGAAGCAAACAATTTTGTCTTTAAAATCAAAATTAATTGGAAAAGGCAAGTGTGTGTATATATATTTGGATGTTCAAATTTGTGCACACCTATACTTAGAAGTACATATTTTAGCAACACGATTAAGATGCCCTTTTTCAAAAAGTAAGGTACGGAATAGCGACGAGACGTCGATTGCAAAGAAACAAATTGGCGGCAAATTAAAATGGCAGTTGGAATTTTTAAATTGTCGTTATTTGCTTTTCAGCAACGCAAGTCAGTACAACTTACCAAAATTATTTCTTTTTCTAAATTTTAAGATCTTAAGCTAGCAGAAGCCATTGTTGGCCGGCGGAATTTCACAAGGGAAAACTATCGTCTTGCCAATTGAAAGTTTCAAATTCATCGATTGTGCCCCTCCTTTTCTACGCCATTCTGTCTATTGCTTGCTGGATGTCATTAATTAGGGTATTTTATATTTTTGATTCACTTTTGGCCACTTCAAACTATGTTGACCGATCTTTTCTCTCAGTTTGTATAAATATATATTATTTATGGTGTCATGTTAGGATGTAATCTTCTTCTCGGACCTTGATAATTATAGAAAAAACATCTCCAAGAGCTCAATCAAGTCAGCCCAATAATATTTGGTATGGCCCAAGCCCATTAACAAAAAGGCAAGAGTATGAGCTGAAAAGACAAGACAGGAAGGCAATGTCGGATCGGACTGATGGGACAACACGTCCTGTCAATCCATTGACACAAGCCAACGTCCATACACTCCAACTGCTCCTTATCACATCGCCGCTCACCTGCTCTAATTACCGGTTATCACTCCCCGAAGTACTCAAGTGCACTTCCCCTATCTCCTATAAATAGCCAAAAATATAAAGGCTCCAGGTATTGAATATCTGAGACCTTCTCTTTAAATACTATTTCTCTAAAAGCTACTAACTTAAGCTTCGAAGTGCTAAAGTCTGATCCGACCGGGCACTCCTTTTTGCAGGTCCAGCCATCCAACCGGACACCTTCAACTGCCAGCTCTCTTTCTTATAGATAAAGACAAACCTTGCTTTATCATTTAAGCTTTCGTTGAGAGGCATGGCAGATTCAAGATCCAGCGAGCACAAAGCTCCTAGAGAGCACAATCACAACAGCCAGAACAGATCTAAGCCCTCAGGGCTAAAAGAGAGGTCTTTCAGATCACCTACTAAGGGTAGCCCCCTCTCAAATCTCGACGACGTGGTCATACGACAGTCAGAGGATGCCCTTGTTACTATTCTTAGTGACCTCACTAAGAGTGTAGTCCAAACTCTAGAAAAGGATAAAAGAGGTCATGAAATAGTTTTCATGGCCGAAGACTTCGGAGGAAGAAGAAATAAGGGAATCTTCATAAATGAGCCACGAGCCCATAACGTCGGAAGGATAGGGGTTAGAACCCTAGGGAAATACGATAAGGGAAAGAGGAAAATATCCTTGAGCAGAGATGCTCCTTACATCCCCAGTAGATCATCCACCTCATCCTCTGACGATGATCCATCTCTCATATGCACACCTAATCGTTGTCGCTCCCATAGATCTGAAAGGAAGCTCACTTACATAGCAAGTGGACGAAGGAAAGATAAATGGTTCAAGCAAAAACTCCAGCAATTTGGTTTGGTTAAACCCATGGTGGAGATGCGGGGTATGTTTAAGGGGAACACCAGCAGCAACACATAATAACAATTTTTCAAAACTAAACAAAGTCCGGAAGGTAAAGTGAGTTGATAGTCGCCTATCTCCATGGAAGCAACTCGTGCTCCATTCCCCACACGGAGGTCCACTTCATTCTTCCCAAGTAACCGTCTATTTCTTAGCCCCTGCAAATTTGAATAAATGTGAGAACCACAACCGGTATCCAATACCCAAGTGGTAGAAATAGAAAGGTTAATTTCAACAACAAAAATACCAGAACCGGATGCCTTGGCTTCATTCTTCTTTTGTTCTTCCTTGAAGAGAGCGCAATTCTTCCTCCAATGCCTTATCTTGTTGCAGTGGAAGCAAGTGCTCTCACTCTCTTTGAGCTTTTGCGCCTTAGGCTTGGATTGGGCCTGAGGTGCACTCCCATTTGATTTGAACCGAGCCAGGTCATTCTTGGGTTTTGCCTTTCCCTTTCCTTTTCCCTTAGTGAGTCCCTTCTTAATGCACCCTTAAACCATCAATACGGGATTGGTCTTTCAAATGTTCTCTTCAGCATTCTTAAGCATCCCATGAAGCTCAATGACTGTCTTGTTCATTGCATACATGTTATAATTCATAACAAATGGATCATAATCATCAGTTAATAAACCTAAGATCAAGTCAGTGGCCAATTCCTTTGGCACTTGTACCTCAAGCTTCTCAAGAGTATCAAGATACCCTTTCATTTTGAGTACATGAGTACTAACAGGAGTACCCGCAGCCATCTTACAAGAAATTAAGGCCTTTGTTGTCACTAACCTCTCGTGACGAGCTTGCTCTTGGAACATTTCCTTGAGGTGCACCATGATCGCATAAGCCTCTTGGTCCATGAATTACCTTTACAAGTCAGGCACCATAGTGGCCAGCATCAGACAGGTCACATCATTGGAGTCGCTCTTCTTGGTCTCAAAAGTTTCATTTTGAACCGCAGAGGCGTTCCTACCAGGTTCTTCAGGCAAGGGTGCATCCAAAACATACAACTTTTTCTCTTGCTTAAGAACTATTCTTAAGTTTCGAGACCGGTCTATGAAATTGGTACCATTCAATTTGTCCTTTTCAAGGACCGATCACAATGAGAAATTGTTATTTGAAGATGCCATTTTCAATCTACAATAAAATTTAGCAAGATTAAAGGAGGTTTTATTATAATTTCACAAACCGAATTAATATCCCTTTAAATAATTCGCTTTAGTGATTTAATATGGGCCAAGATCCACTTTTCACAATAACTTATTAGTCAAGCTGAGCTTGTACACCTAACAAGTTAAGTTACTTAGGTAGGAAAACTCCAATCATGTCTCGTACATGACTCTTGGATCAAATGGGCTACCATCTTAAGATGTTATAGCACAAACCCATTTATTAGTTGCCTAGGTCTGGGCATCCCTTTCCATGTTAAGTCCAACCTACATTCACAACCCATGCCTCACAAAGATAATCGGGCGTATCTAGGACTCCTAGTCTACGTGACCGATGATCGATGATCGATGCCTTGACATGTTTCAAATTAAGAAGACAACTTTGTGACTTAATATTTTAGGGATTTATTTTATTACGGCTTACATGGCATATGCTTTGTCATCCATTCATAGCATGCATATATATATATATATATATATATATATATATATATATATATATATATATATATATATATATATATATATATATATATATATATATATATATATATATAATTTCATAAAGTAAAGCGTGAGAAACATGGGCCCAAAAATCTACAACTAAGATTCTATACTATTACATAAGAATCTTCGAGTTGGGCTTCTCCACTCCGGTGGGTTTCGTCTTGATTTACAAAGTCTTCAAGTAAATTCTATTCTAAGAAATAAATGAAACTTTTACAATAAAACATAATGGCTCGCAGGCCATATTTAATTACAAAACCCAGGGTCCATGAATGCACCATGCATATTCATTCATTACACCAAACAAGCAAATAAATATATATAACATTCATGAATAAAATAAAGTCCAATTTTAATTAATTTAGCCAAGCCCATTAATGAAAATTGTATACTTGAACCTTTAAGAGAAGACCCCATGATGGGCCTGGGCCGAAACCCAATGGACTAAATTCTCTTATTGAATAAGTTTTCTTAAAAGCCCAAAACACTAACTAGTTAGATTTGTGCCATAAATCAACTCTAGTATAATTTTCAATTTTGCCATTTTTAATTTTATGTCATACAGCCCATAAACATTAAAAATACATATAATATGTACCAACATGAATTAAAACATAAAATCATAAAGAACATATATATAATACACGGCATTCATGAAAAACAAACAAACAACAATGAAACTAGTTGTTTAATGCTTATATGATGCCACAAAAATGCACAAACACTTAAATCAATTTTATGAGTCATTTAATGATTTAAATAAGGTCATAAATATTGAGTTAATGTTCTGTACCATTTTGATCTAAATGTGTTTATACCATTTTAATAAAACCAAAACAAACAATATTGATTAAACATGTAACAAACGCAAACTAGTCATAATTTTAAGTGATTTTAAAATTAATCAATTAAATTGTCATGGACCATAATTAAAACTAAATTTAAAATATGTCCAGACCTGATATTTAATCTTTAAAAATCACTTACAAACATGCCAAAATCGTTTTTACATTTAATTTTGAAAACTAGTTGTTAAACTAGCACTTAACATGCCAACTAGCACCTAATTTCAATATTAACATGTACCATCAGGTATTATCAATTAAATCCGACCATTAACAGCTCTAAGAACATCTTATGATAGTATATTAACATGTCATATTAATTATAATACCTATCTAATCATTTAAAATTATTTTTATACCAAAACAATGCAAAAAACTCAAAACAGAAAATTTCAGCATTGCATGTTTTTATAATAACGATTTTTGATTAATTATTTCATGCATCTAAAGCACTAAAATAAGCATGTTTAGGCTCTGATACCACTGATGGAATATGACATGGCATTTATATGATGATCATGCAGCGAAAAATAATAAAAATCGATCATACAAGCCACTCAATCCATGAACAAGAATCGAAAGCATGCAATTTTAGGGTTTTAAAACTTATAACTTTAGATGCACTTCAAGATCTGATTGTGTTGATTACCAGCACCCAAGAAGGATATGTCAGCCTTAGATCTTCACCACCAATGCCAAAGAAACAGCCTTTATGCCACTCCTCTCTATATTCACACACACAATTGCAATGACGGCTTAAAATCGAGATTGCTAGCTCTCTATCTAAGTATTGTGAAATGGCAAAGGATTGAAGCTACAAGATTTGATCTTGCACTTCTTTAGGTTACTATTACTGCCCAAGAACACAAGAGAATGAGGAAGAATCTTTTCTCCTTGTGAAAGTTGGCCAAAGAAAATTTTGTGAGAGAGAGAACAAGTTCACGCCACACTTAGGGTTTTTCTTTTTTTTCATTCAATATATATCACTTAATTTTGTAAGTTATAATTCTTAAATCCACTACCTCAAGATAGTTAATTTAGCCTTAATCACTTCCTTAAAATAAGTAATATATATTGATTCAAACTCCTTTGAATTTAAAATTCAAATTAATTTGAAATAAAACATAAGACATTTTAATCTAATAAATCACTTAATTAAAGAATTATACATGTGCCGAAATTCTCTTGAATTTTATCTTGGAATTTCGGTCACACCATCCCATATTCAAGTGATTTAATTTGATTAAAATTTCTTTAGGCTTTAATACTCAATTAATTAAATTAATACAAGATAATTAACTAATTGAAATTAAACCTTGTGGGCTGAATTTCTCTCTCTCATGGACCAAGGTCTAATAGCAATTTTAATACCCATTACACACATTAATTTGACTTTAATTAAAAGCCCAAATTAATGTCCAATACTTTATTTAAATATTTTAAGTCTAATGCATTGTGTGCGATCCTAAAGGTCCATTTAATGTTGACAATGAATTAATTCAAAGGCTATATATATTTTCTAGCAAGATATTATAGCATGCTAAATTAAATGAAAATGCATATGGTATTTAGTGACCTAATGCAATTTTGCATAGTCCCTTACCCATAAATATCAGAATTACTATAAGGCATGGAACTAGTCATCCTTATATATATTAATTCCTTTCTTGATATTCCAGTGACACTGAACTCTCAGATAAATAATGATTACTCATTATTTCATTTCGGTATGGTCACACACTTCTCAATTTACTGATCAAGTGGCCGATGATATTTTCTCTCTTATTAAGAGGGGTAATCTCTTCACTTCTCTCATGCTCTCTAATATGAATAAATGCATACCCATACTTGTCACTCTGTTACGAGCACGTTAGGTCTATGTCAAAGTACACACTAATTCATAAAGAGTTTCATAGAGATTTTAGGTCTAAGAACTCCGATACAAAACTTGCATATGAGAAATACTTATGACTTATACCATGTAGTGTTCTCATAAACGGATCGAATCCAAATACCATGTTCTTTAACATGTATCTATGATCTCTGATTGACACTCTTGTTCTTATAATCCGTAAGACAGAACTCAACTTATCAGAAAGAGTATACTAGTCTTAATTCATTATTTTTCCCATAACAATGACTGACTAGGGATATTTAGAATGAAGTCTCTATTGTTTCAAAGTCTTACAACCATGTACCTCACACATGATAACTTAAACTGAAACATCATTCTTGGATAGTTCTATCAATTGATATGCACAGAAATTTAATAGATAAAACAAATGTCTTATTTTATTAACTAAAGTGTTTTATTACAATGTATTGGGGTTAGGGCTTACACTAACATCTACTACTCTTCAGGTGGTAGACATTTTTACTAAGGCATTGAATGGTCCTTGTTTCAACAAGCTTTTATGCAAGCTGGGCTTAGTGGATTTTCACCAAGCTCCATCTTGAGGGGGGAATATAAATAAATACACTAAAATAGCTTGTTGTTTTAGTGTATTATAACGTGTTGGTCTTTTACACTAAAATAGCTTGTTGTTTTAGTGTATTATAGCATGTTGGTTTTTTACACTAAAACAGCTTGTTGTTTCTAGTGTTTTTTTGTTCGTAGTTTAGTTAACCAGTTACTAGAGTTAGATAGCAGTTATTCTTAAGTTAATTAACTCTAGTTAGTTTTTCATATATATATAAGTCTTGTTTCGTGTTCATGAAGGAAGATATACAGAGATATAATTTTTTCTCTGTTTTCTCTCAAGCTCAGTAAGAGCTCATTTACTTACTTTTAATTTGTTCATCTTTCTCCTGTGAACTTTTAAGTAACCTTAATTATTGATACTGAACTTCTTTCTTAAGGCTCGAGCTGGAATCAAAGAAGTTCACTTCCTTCCATTTAATCCAACCGATAAAAGGACTGCACTCACATACACAGATGCTGCTGGTAAAATGCATAGGGTTAGCAAAGGTGCACCAGAGCAGGTAGAACATCTGTTGGGACCGCCAAGCATCCCCTTAACTCCACATTAGTATGATATTGTCCGCTTTGGGCCAAGCCCGCACGGATTTGTTTTTGGGCTCCTCCCAAAAGGCCTCATACTAATGGAGTTAGGTGGACACACTTATATTCAAGGTGTTTCTCCCTTAATTTTCCAATGTGGGATATGGGACTTGGATTGTATCCCAACAATCCTCCCCTCAAACCAAGGACCACACAACACGTGGCCTCTCCTCTAGCGATAATCCATTTTCCAATCGCGAAGACTTACCGAGGGCCTCCCACAGCTTATGTCCTCCCCTCGAGCGATAATTCATTTGATCCATCAAATCATCTTGCACCGCCGTTCTCAACCAACGGGACACGCCGCCTGGCCACCACAATACCAGGAAGACTTTCGACGCAAGGCACCAAACACAAATCTCCAATCGCACGAACAAACCGAGAACATCCCACACAATGCAGTCCACCATTGGCTCCATCTCCGAACCAGGCTCTGATACCACTTGTTGGGACCGCCAAGCATCCCCTTAACTCCACATTAGTATGATATTGTCCGCTTTGGGCCAAGCCCGCACGGATTTGTTTTTGGGCTCCTCCCAAAAGGCCTCATACTAATGGAGTTAGGTGGACACACTTATATTCAAGGTGTTTCTCCCTTAATTTTCCAATGTGGGATATGGGACTTGGATTGTATCCCAACAACATCAAGCACTGAGATTATAAAACCAACTGGTTGCTTTTATGTGTAATTGCTGAGCTCTTTTGCATTTTTTATTTTGATTCTCAATCTGGTCCATGACAGATCAGAAATAGAAAAGAAGGTGCATTCAATAATTGACAAATTTGCAGAACGTGGACTTAGATCCCTTGCAGTCGCCCGTCAGGTGATTGGCATATCCTTCTTTATCTAATATATAGATTTTCTTCTCTGTGCATTTCTTTGAACCAGTGCAGTTCATCTTCTCTAGGAAGTGCCTGCTGGAACCAAAGACAGTCAAGGTGGCCCCTGGGAATTTGTCGGTCTTCTTCCTCTATTTGATCCTCCTCGCCATGATAGTGCAGAAACAATCAGAAGAGCTCCGGATCTTGGTGTCAGTGTCAAAATGATCACGGGTACGTTCCATTACTGTAGTTCTTTTTATTTAACTGCTCTTTAATGCATCAGCAAATTAACTGCAACAAATGAAAATCTCCGCAGGTGACCAACTTCCAATTGCCAAGGAAACTGGAAGGAGGCTTGGAATGGGAACCAATATGTACCCTTCTTCATCTTTACTTGGAGAAGGAAAGAACGAGGCAACTGCCTCACTTCCGATTGATGAGCTCATTGAGAAAGCTGATGGTTTCGCTGGAGTCTTCCCGGGTAAATTTGCTTGGTTCTATTGTGTACACTGAAAACTCAAAAATTCTCAAGCAGCTACCTGATTTTTGTTTCATGTTTTTATCTTCAGAACACAAGTATGAGATTGTAAGGAGATTACAAGCCAGAAAACATATATGTGGAATGACTGGTGATGGAGTGAACGATGCACCTGCCTTGAAGAAGGCTGACATAGGAATTGCTGTAGCAGATTCCACAGATGCTGCCAGAAGTGCCTCTGACATAGTTTTAACAGAACCTGGGCTGAGTGTAATCATTAGTGCTGTCTTAACAAGTCGTGCAATCTTCCAGAGAATGAAAAATTATACAGTAATGAGCTATAATATCCAAGATATTAACAATACATTACAAAAACATGAACCATGCCAGCAGAAATCTAATGTTAAATTTCCTTTACCAGATATATGCAGTGTCTATCACTATACGTATTGTGGTAAGATTCCCTCGGTTTTTAGAAATTTATGAATGAAGAGTTATAAAATGCATCCTATCATCAGTCTTTTCTCATACGTATTTGATTTTCTTGGACAGCTTGGTTTTATGTTGCTGACTTGCTTCTGGAAATTTGACTTCCCTCCTTTCATGGTTCTTGTGATCGCCATTCTTAATGATGGTTAGTTTTGCTGGTTCCTATACCTTTTGTCTCTCTGTAGTGTTTTACACGCCATGTGTTTATTTGAACGTTATTGCTTCTCTCCTTATGTTGACCTGCAAGCATGGTTTTAGGTACTATTATGACCATATCCAAAGACAGAGTCAAGCCTTCTCCCCTTCCTGATAGTTGGAAGCTGAGTGAAATTTTTGCAACTGGCATTGTTCTTGGCAGTTACCTGGCTCTAATGACAGTCATATTCTTCTGGGCAGCTTATGAAACTAACTTCTTTCATGTAATTTCTTTCTTCTGTTTCATGATCTTGTTTATTTCTCTTGGTTATCTAAATCTTCCAATGCTGTTTCTTATAGATATTTTCACCGGGAAGAACTGGGTTTATGAAGTAACTTAATACCTACTGATAACTCTTCTTCAACAACTTTGCTAGACTGCACTATGCATTATTCTTGTTCTTCTGATTCTTATTCCTTTACTTTTTGCAGAATCATTTTGGTGTCAGAAACTTCAACCAACACCATTTTAACATGACAGATGAAGCCACTGCTGATAAGCTTAAAGCACAACTAGCATCAGCTGTATACCTTCAAGTTAGCACAATTAGCAAGGCCTTGATATTCGTGACGCGTTCCAGAGGCTGGTCATTCACAGAACGTCCAGGACTTCTACTCCTAGCTGCCTTCATAATTGCCCAACTGGTAAGTTATTTTCTAAACTGTTAATTATAAATGAGGATTGGACTCCAAAGATAGATTAAAAGCAATTAAATGTAGCTAGATCTACATATATAGAGTGCGCAAAGATCATCTCTTTAACTAAATTACAATATTAATTCATTTCAGATTGCAACTGTGATATCTGCAACTGCAAACTGGAAGTTTGCTGGAATCAGAAACATTGGTTGGGGATGGACATGCGTGATTTGGCTGTACAATATAGTGACCTATGCACTTCTTGATCCTATCAAATTTGCTGTCCGTTATGCTCTAAGTGGAAAAGTTTGGGGTCTGGTTGTAGAGCAAAGGGTGAGCAATGATAAATTACAATCAGAATTTTCTCACCTAGATTGAATATAATGATAAATTGTCAGTCTGTAAATTAAGTAGTATTATCCAAAAAATATATGGAAAGTAATGTAACTAACCAAGCAGCATATCACCGGACTGCATTTACCAGCAAGAAAGATTTCGGCAGAGAAGCCCGTGAAGCGGCATGGGCAGCCGAGCAGCGAACAATCCATGGCCTTCAGACTCCCGAGACAAAGTTGTTTACAGAGAAACACACTTTCGGAGAGATCAGTGTGATGGCAGAAGAAGCTAAAAGGCGAGCAGAGATATTACAAGGTAATATAAATATCAAGTGGATGAATAAAAAGGCTTCAGTAAGTCTTTCATTTGTCTATCATTATTATTCATCTTTTCTATGTAATTCGAACCCGAACTCAGTATTTTTATCTTCAGGGCCCTTATTTTTTATTTTAGCATATCGATTTACACCCAACTATTATTATTATTTTCTTTTTTTCATAGATGAATTTTGCAGATTCAGTCTTCTTTCAAATCAACTTGATTAATATATATTTTCTTTAGTTTTCAATGGATTGTGATTGATTAGTGTTGCACTTTGATGCAGACTGAGAGAGCTTCACACACTCAAAGGAAAGGTGGAGTCTTTTGGCAGATTAAAGGGGTTGGATATCGATGCCATTAACCAGCACTATACTGTCTAAATATTTTTATTTTTGCGCCCATCAATGTTCATTCTTTCTCTTTTCTGTCTTTAATAAATTATGTATAAGCTTCATAAAGAATCACTGCAATAGAGATTCTCCAGAACTATACGTATTTTTCAGATGGGTAGCGGTGGGTTATATAGTTTGATGCGGCAATCCGGTAAATTTTCTTTTTTCTTTTTTAATGCATTCTTTCTTAGAAGCAGTGATGTTGCTAAATTCTAATTTCTATTGCATACGACAGATGAATTATGAATTATTGAATTTTTTTTTTTTCAAAAGATGAATTATTGAATTTCAAAATTACTTTTTATCAAATAAGCACAGGTGGTTTAAGGAACGACTGTTGTGTTGTCATTATTAAGAATGGTAGTTGGAGCGTGGAGTTGTCTGTTATCGGTTCCGACAAATAAAGCTATCCTTCACTTTATCCACTTTAATAATTAAGCAAAGGTTGTACTCTTGTTGAAACCTGAAATCGTCAACTCTTTTGTACACAAACTCCAAATGCTGCTCTTCTTCAAGCCCTTCTACTGCTTCTTCTTCTTCACTTTCTGTCTTCTTCCACTGAGTAACTCTGTTCCCTTCATTGTTTTGCACGGTAATTCTTCTACTCTTTAAGATTCTGCATTTATTTTCTTCGATTTTGACTCCATAGATCTTTAACTTTTAGAAGAGAATTTTAAAAAGTTGATTTGAAAATATCGAATTTTGGGCGTCGTGTTGATCGTAGGTAAGAGAAAAAGAATAAATCTTTCATTTGAACGAAACTTGACCCAATTGATTCACTTGAACTGCCCTCTTGGGATCAGAAGGAAAGCCCAGGGAAAATTTGTCCATATATACTTCTTACATCCTGGAGAACTCCGAACTTGTGTCTTTTAAAAATGATTCAACTTCCAAAACAAGCAGATCAGACCAAGAGAAATGCAAAGAATGAGTTTGTTTTCTGCCTGATGGCATTGATGTTCATAAATAGAAGAGAGAATTTCTTCCCTTTTCGATAAGTTTTGCCTTCAATTTTCAAAATCTCCAATTTCATTTCAAGTGCCTTGAGTGAGTTTTTGCAATTTTTGTATATACAACAGCAAATCACTGGCAATGGCATCCATAGGAGAACTATCAGGTTACTATATGTACATTTTTAATGTGTTTTGTGTCAGGTCTTGGAGATAAATGCAGTAATCGAGGAATAACACGCTTCACTGAGCTTTTAAGCAAGTGGTCTGATGCTCCAGGATATTGCCTGTATGTATAGCTTGTGAGACACTTTGTTCTTTAAAATTCAGTACTCTGGATTTAATGCTCCTATATGATGATCTACCGTGTGTTTTTAAAAACATTTGCTTCTTGTGAGCTAGAATTCAAATGGCATCTCTTATGTGCATCCTAGAAATTGTCATTTGTTCTAATTTTGTCTTTGCAGAGAAATTGGTGATGGATCGTGGGATTCTTGGACCATGCCCCTTCTTGAACAGGTGCTCTTCGATTCAAGTTTAACCGCATGTTTTTAACAGGATAATATCTTAGAATATAACCATGTTTCCTTGCATTTTTGTGATTGCAGACAGCAATAGCTTGTGAGAAGGTGGTAAAAGCTATTGAGGAACTTGTATCAATGTTGCTTTTTCAGCTCTCTCTTTATTCTCCTCACAAGATTTCTTTTTTTTTTATTTGTCCAATTTATAGGTGAAAAATATAAGTGCACTTGCAAATGGCTACAGCATTGTCGGGCTTTCTCAGGTGATTAAGCAGTTAAAAGCTTGTGTCTTCTGTTTTATGTAATTTGAACTTCACCGTGTTCCATCAAATGGGTTATAGTATCCACTTACAACACACTTTGAGCGAAATTTTTCCTCTGATTTTTCATAATGTTTATGTTGAAATCGAGGTTTTTGTTCCACGTATCACTTATTCGCAATCAGTTTTAAGTTTCCATACAAATGATAAAGAAAACATTGGGGTTTTAATTCTTGTACTTTGCAGGGCAACTTGGTTGGTCGGGGAATTATTGAACTTTGTGATGGAGGACCTGCTGTAAGTACTAATCTGTTGAAACAACTGACATTCATGTATTATTTCCTTTTCTAAATGTTCCTGTTGTTGCTAAAGTACTCCTTTTTTGGGGTTGTATTATTGGTTGCTGTTGCTTGAGAATGAATAAACATTTTGTTAAGTTCTGAAGAAAGTCACTAGAGTTTGAGTTGAGCCGAAAATTGAAAGTATAAGAGAAGTCTAATGGGACCTACCCTCCTATTCCCATCTTTCATTCCAGAGCTTACAACTCTCGATAGCTTCTTGAACTTTTCTAAGGTCTCACACTAAATCTTTCTCCTAACCTGGTGACGGAATAGAGCTAATTCGCTATGGTGTTCTCTATCCTAAAATGTGCATATCCTTTTAAGTTACCTTGAGATCAAAGACGGTTCGACTGTACAAGGTTTTTCATATTGCAAGAACATTTTTATTTCGATCCATTTATTATACTTCAACCGAAGGGAAAATAAGTGTAATGGTCAAGCACCAAAAAATGTACCACCATTCATTCATATATATTTTAGTATTTTCTTTTATAGGATCTGTTTTTTTGTGTGGGTCACAGGTTAAGAACTTCATCTCACTGGGAGGTCCACATGCCGGTACTGCTTCAGTTCCACTTTGTGGAGTAAGTATTACCCAATTTCTTTTTTGTTTCAAATGAAGCCAAATAGGTGAATGAGAACATATACGAAATTTGGAGGCATCTCGTTCGACTCATTTTGATCAGATTTCTAATGATATCTTCTTCATATGTCTTATTTCTTGCAGTCTGGCCTCGTATGCATTCTTGTAGATGCTTTAATGAGTTTGGAGATCTATAGCAGCTATGTTCAGGTACGAATTACTTTGGGATGAGTGATTGATCTGCTGCTTGTTTAATTTTCATTCTGTGATAAAATTGCAGGAACACTTGGCTCCCAGTGGTTATCTCAAAATCCCAACAGTGAGTATATGACTTGGTTGCGCCTTTGCAGTTCTTGTTCTTTCCTTTGAGCATTTGACCTCGAATCTTCATAGACTTCAATCCCTCCGTCACTGGAAAAAAGGAAAATATTGGAAACAAAATAAAAAATTTTGCTCTTGATTCCTTTTAAACTAAGAACTTCTTTGTCTTTCTGTCTGTTTCTCTAGGACATTGCTGCCTATCTTGCAGGGTGCAGGTTTCTCCCCATACTTAACAATGAGATTCACCAAAATTCTACTTACAAAGAAAGATTTAGTAGCTTGGAGAATTTGGTTCTAATCATGGTCAGTTGAGTTTCTATCACATATTTTAATCATGCAACTAACAATTATTCATGATAAAGCTTGTTATGTGCGTCAGTTCGAGCATGACACTATTCTGATTCCAAAGGAAACCTCCTGGTTTGGATATTATCCAGATGGGGCCTTTACTCCTGTTCTTCCAGCGCAGGAGGTAATCTTCCATCTTCTTCTTCTAATAGTGCGTTCCAATTCCTTTGATTAATGGTTTTTAGCCTGTTTTCATTCACAGACTGAGCTCTACATTGAAGATTGGATTGGTTTGAAAACACTGGACGAAGCAGGAAAAGTTAAATTCATCAATGTTTCCGGGAATCACCTTCAGATTTCTAGAGATGATATGAAAAACTACATAGTGCCTTATTTGAAAGACCAGAACATTTTTACAGAATCTCCATCTCATACATGGCTCTCCTTCATTTCTAATTTCTTTCTCCAATTCTTTTGGCCTACGGATCATCCAACTTTGCAACAAATTGTCTAAGCACTTCCATTCTCTTAAGAATGTTATACCTTCATTCTTTCTTCTTCAACTATGGGAAAAAATATCTATGTATATATCATGTGTGCTAATATCCCGTATTTGACCCTGCAAGTCCAAACAATGCCAGTGTTGATCAAGCTTTTTAATAATGAAATTCAAATCTTTTTAGAGTGTAGATATTCATGCTTTATGTCAATTGATCATCTACCCTTTTAAATTTTAAGGTCAATTTATAACATACATGAGCCCATTGGGCCCAATAGAAGCCCTTTATGCATCCAAGCTGGGCTGCTTTGAGGCCTATCTTTAACAACGACTGATGAACAGTATTAACGGTCTTTGAGTGCCAGTTTGGATAATTAGTTGGTATTGATTGGCATTGGCAGGATTGTTGCATAACTATGCTTGGAATGGCTGTTTCTTCTCATTAATGTTTTAGGTGGTATTGACAGTCAAATTGAGATGAAATTGAATTTCTCAATTACAATATTATCCTTTATCCTTTCATTATTTACAAAAATACCTTCATTCTATTTACAAAATTGCCACTCCCTATAAAACAAAAATTTCCTCAGTTCTTCCATTCCTCTACTCACTACTGCTTCCAGGTATGTTTAATTATGCATTTTCTTTTAAACCATTTCCTTTTTTTTTTATGGATTTTTGAACTCATTTCTAAACAAATTAAACAAAACACCATAAATTATATATACTTATTGATTTGTGGTTTAATGAAATCTTACTGTAGATGGATGACCCAAATAATCGAGATAATACATTCATTAATTACAAAACAAATTATAAGTAAATGATACATTAATTAATTATAATTGCTAATTAATATTAATATGCCATTATTATTGTTAATACATTGATTATTTAATACTAAAAAATTACTCTTTTCGTTATTTTTTATTTATCACTTTTAAATAAAATTTAAATTTTATTTATTTTTTATTTTTAGACTATCAATGTAATTTAATTTACTTTTTTTTAATTTATTTTTCTTTATCAATAAAGTTAGAACCAATCAAATTTGATAATTTAATTTTAATAACGTAATTTAATATTAAATTTAACTGTATTTATTATTTTTTAATTTTAATAAAAATAATAAAAGTGACCGAACGAAATGAGTAATTAATAGTCACCTAAATTTATTATTATTGATAAACCACATTGATAAAAGGCGAATCAGTAAATTGTCAGTTAAACTCGTAACAATCAAATGAAACAAGATATTGTTATAAAATAGTAGTACAGTTTCTCCAAACATTACAGTCTTAACAGTACAGCCAGTATATTATAAACCCACACTGAAGAGGAATCCAAACAGACCCTAAGCAATATAGCACAACAACGATAATGGAGATTTGCAGAGAGAATGGGCAATGAAGCTATTTTCATTTTGAGCCCAGTAGAAAGAAAATGCCTTTCTCTTCTTCAACGAGTAAAGACAAACAAAACTCTCCGTCAAACCCATGCTTTCATGCTAAGACACGCTACTGAAACCAATGTCAGCATTCTGGCCAAATTCATATCCATCTCGGCTTCTCTTGCTCTATCCTCTTCTATATCTGAATCACACGATATTTTATGCCGTGCCCGCCGGACGTTCGATCGAAGACCCCACAAAGATGATACCTTCTTATGCAATTCCATGATCAAAGCTCATGTAGCTGCGGGGCAATTTTCTGAGTCTTTGACTCTTTATAACGATCTTAGGAGGGGCACGTGTTTTATTCCAGATAGTTCCACATTTACTATTTTGGCAAAGTCTTGCGCATTGACAATGGCATTTTGGGAAGGTGCAGAGACACATTGCCATGCTTTGAAGATGGGTTCTTTTTTAGATTTGTATGTTTCCACTTCACTGATCGACATGTATGCTAAGTTTGGGGAGTTGAGTATGGCCAAAAAACTGTTCGATGAAATGGCTACGAGAAGCCATGTGACATGGACAGCTCTCATTGGTGGGTATATTAGATCCGGAGATTTGAGCAATGCACGGGCACTATTCGATGAGATGTCTGAGAAAGATTCTGCAGCTTATAACCTAATGCTTGATGGTTATGCTAAAGTGGGAGAGATGGACTCAGCTCGGAGTTTGTTTAATGAGATGCCGCATTGGAATGTGATCTCTTGGACCACTATGATTGATGGTTATTGCAATAATGGTGATGTTTTAGCTGCTAGATCTCTATTCGATGTTATGCCAGAGAAGAACCTGTTTTCTTGGAATGCAATGATAGGTGGATATTCGCAAAATAAACAACCCAATGAAGCATTGAAATTGTTTCGTGAAATGCAAACAAGCACTTCATTTCAACCAGATAAAGTAACAATTTTGGCCATCCTTCCTGCTATAGCTGACCTGGGTGCTCTGGAATTGGGAGGTTGGATCCATCACTTTATTCGTATGAGGAAAATTGATAATGAAATCAAGGTTTCTACTGCCCTTGTAGATATGTATGCAAAGTGTGGTGAAATTTCTAAGGCAAGAACAGTTTTTGACAGCATGCCCAAGAAGGAAAAACCTTCTTGGAATGCTTTGATAAAAGGATTTGCAATAAATGGATGTGCAGAGGAAGCCTTGAAAGTATTTTCAGAGATGCAAGGTGAAGGAGTCAGACCAAATGAAATAACCATGATCGCAGTATTGTCTGCTTGTAACCATGGTGGTTTGGTGGAGGAAGGGAAGAGATGGTTTGAAGCAATGACTAGGTTTGGGCTGACCCCAAACATTGAGCATTATGGATGTTTGGTTGATTTATTAGGGAGAGCAGGACGCTTGGAGGAAGCTGACAAGTTGATTAAAAACATGCCTTACAAGGCTAATGAAATTATTGTTAGTTCTTTTCTATTTGCATGCGCATGCTATAATGATGTTACAAGAGCAGAAAAAATGCTAAATCAGGCTTTTAATACCGAGCCACGGAATGATGGAAATTATGTGATGTTGAGGAACTTGTATGCAAAGGAGAAACGATGGGGAGATGTAGAGGAAATCGAGCGATTGATGAGGAGAAGTATGGGGAAGAAGAAAGAGACAGGCAGCAGTGCTATAGAGATTGATAGTAGTGTTTCAGAGTTCATAGCTGGGGGTAGACAGCACCCAGAATGCGATTCAATTGAATCCACCTTGGGCCAGCTGTTGACGCATATGAGGGACAAAGAGGTTGCTTACAGTTGGTAATCCCACAAAGCAATTACCAGAATAGATTGCTTAGTTTCAAAATATTGTATAAAGAAGTTAACAATTCCCATGGGAATAAATTATAGCCCAAGAGAAGATGGAAAAAGCAAGCATCAGAACAGAAGTATAAGAGAACATGTTAGAGAACCACAAAAGTGTGCCTCCAACGTCAACCTTGCAATCATTGTCATGGTCTTCTATCAGTTACTAACTAAATCCATTCAATGATGAGTTATTTCGGAACAGTTCCAGAATAATTTTTAGAGACCTTTTGCATTCTTTTAATTGGTATTATCCAGAATAATTTTTGGAGACCTTTTGCATCCCTTTTAATTGGTATTATTCAATCTAATTATTCAGGCTTTGACACTAGAATTTAAACTATCAAATTCAACATAACCGCACATTGCATTGCAACAAAGCCCTTCCATGGCTTCACCCAAGAGAACTCAATCAGATTTTACAGGGATGTCAAGGTATCAAGTGGTGATAAATAGGTCGCAGACAACTTTATCATTTATGGACGATATGTCTATGAATACAGACAAGGGAAGAAAAATAACGAATGATTATTTACTTGTTCCTAGATCAATCCCCCAACAAATGTACTTTTAACATGTAAGGAATTGTTACAAAGAGGGATAAAAAAGGGGAAAAAAAACACTCTCAAAACCAAGTAACCATTTCTAAAGTACCAGACGGGTAGAGGGATGAGGAGAAAAAAGTTACAATGCACAAAGTTGCCTGAGCACATTGTTTGGCTCTTGTATCCGGAGATCACAGAAGAAAAGGATTTTTATTGCCTCACTGATAAAATGAAGATGCGAGCCTAATAGGCCTCCAATGATGACTCCAGGCTAGGGTTGACCATTTGATCATATTGAAGATTCTATCTGGTGGTGCTCGAGGTTCCGGAGTACAATTCTAGCAAAGATTTTGGCTTCAAGCGGTGCGGTGGCTGCTGCAGCTGCAGCGCGGACAACTCTTGCAGCTCCGGCATTTTGCATAAGACTTGCATGGTGCGTAGCATGCCTGCCACCAGGAATAGTAAACTGCAGGAAGGATCATATTCACCGGTTAAAGTTGAAGTCAAAACTCAATTTGGAACTTCATTGGAAGAGTCTCAGTATACAATCATTACCTGAAGTAAAGCAAATGCAGCACAAGCCTTAAGTATGGAAGAAGGATTTCGCAGCATGGCAACAAATCTTCCAATTTCAGCTCCACTACATGCACATAAAAGCAGCGTAGATGGTAAAGAAAAACACAGTCAGGAATGTCAAAAGCAAAATAAGTAGGTATTCAACAAACACACACTCAAAAAAAGAAGAAGAAGAAGAAAAGAAAAGGGATGATTCATGAAAAGATGGATTGAGGACAATTGTGGAGGATTTTTTTAAGGCCCTAGAGTAAAAATAATGAATAATTGAGAATTGCAACAGGAACTCACCCAAAAAGACACACCTGCGGTAATAGGAATAGCCAAATTAGGTTGTTGCAACATCTACAGCCTTAGATGTTGAACAGAACAGATTTGAAGGAAATTGGTATTTAGTCAGAGAAGAGAATTTTGCAACTCAGAATAACAGCATTTCAAATCCAGAGATATTCGATGGTTGATTAACACTGATTCTTAGAATAAAAGATGTATGAAAGGCAGCTTGGTACCACCTCATTTAAACTATTCATAATCATCTTTAAAAGTTGGGAGTGTATTTGAGACTCTATTTCAGAGGAAGAGGGTAGAGATTGTAACAGAAAGAAAACCTGCATCTCAGATGTCCTGCTTCTTGAATACGAGCCCTTTCTGTTACTTGTGCCAGTGCTGCTGGAGCTGATGATGCAGAAGCAACAGCAAATGTTTGTTGATCAGAAAATGTAAGGACAAAAGCTTCAATGTTCCTCAAGGCCATCCTTCTGGCCCCATCTAAGCTCACACTCTTTGAAGTGCTTTCTGTAGAAGTTCCAATTAATGCAAATTCATCCATTCTGCATAAACAAAATATTCTAGTGTCATTTTCAGTAAATTAGCTTGATTGCTGGAGGATTGTAATATGACATAGGGTTTTGTGATATGTTGGAACATAAATACAAACAACCATAAGTTCTGATAAATGGCGTGGAGAAAGATAGCAACTAAATATGTATTGACTTCTATTGGATGTATTTTATCAGATCCATGACCAAAGAACTTCGCAATTCATGGAGGCTTTGCACTTGGATTAGCATGTACTGAATTAATTTCTATCAAATATATCTTACCCATAAAACATACCAGCACTGATTCCCCTTTCTTTTAAGGCGTGGCACTAATAGAATAGTTGGGGACAGGAATAGATAAGAAATCTTTGTGTTAGCATTCCAAATCCATATGTATCGGGTACATCTTTGTTTGCGCTGGCATTCTAATTCCATTTGTATCATGTACCTGTTCTTACCCAATAGGTCAAATTTTGTGAATTCAGTTCAGTTGTTTGGGGCTATTTTTTATTATGTTGGTTTTTAGAAAAAAAATAATATTTTATATTTCCAATTTCCTAGTTTATAGCTCTTTTCTGTAATTTTTCTCAGTTGCACTTTTTATTTTTTAGTTTAAGACTAAATTATTTCAGATAGCGCAGCTTCAGTAAGTCTTGACCTTAATATTTTGGGTTCAAGCCTGGTTTATAGTTGAAGTTAGAAACAGCACCTTAGAATCGACTCATTACCTATAGAAGTAGAACAATATCAAATCACTTATGTGGCCACAATGACGATAGTCAAGATAACCTACCAGGATGACCAAGTACAATTGTGTGCTGTCTATAAACACACAAAGAAATAGTGTAACCTACAGAACAGGACCTCGTCAGGATTTCAAACAATTATAGCAAGTACCTTCCATCAAACATGTATGCCAATGCCAAGGCAGCCATAAAGCGTGCCATCTTTGATACGGATGAAGAGCATAAATGCACAAGTGCAGGAACTCCACCTTCCTCCACTATCCGGAGAGCATTACCAGGGTTGAAAGCAAGATTCCAAAGGGCTCCTGCAGCAGTTTCATGGACATCCTAAAAGTGAAAATACACAAAAGCTCGAATTAGATTCAATATACAACAGGAAAGCCAACTTGTAAGTTTCAAAAATTAACCAATTATATAAGAATTGTAAGAGTCAGACAAAGCATCAAAGTTTGAAAACAAGATTGACAAGAACAAGAGCCAAAAACAAACTACCTATCAGGTCAAGACATTAAACAAAAACTGATACATTCATTTGGTTGAGATGAAATATCAAAGACACTTCACAAAGATCCAAATACAAACCTCGGCCTCCGATCGTGCCAGAGCAATCAGAGGAGGAACACCTCCTTCCCGTCCAATAGCAATGCTGACAAATACCGACGAATACACTAATCAGCAGCAGATATTTCCAGAGATGAAGAATTAAGTTATCATTTTTCTAAAATGAATATGCAGTCACTATAGCGGCAAAGACAACTAGAACATAAAAATTGCAATGTCTATCTCTGCCTTTGACAAGGAAGAGACTCTAATTTAAAGAATCTAAGCACAGTGAAAAATAGGAACCCTAAGGGATAGAAGCTGTCAGATGAGGATATAGTGAGTTTGCATTTGTGGGTTGGTGGTATAGACAAACAAAACTTAAAGCATCATTCATGGGAATCAGAACTTTCTGATGACCTCTAATGCACAAAACAAATAAGGAAAAATTAAAAAATAAAACTCATGCACACACCTATTGGCCTCTGACACTGACAATCCCCAGAGAGCTCCTGCAGCCCTCTCTTGAAGACCTGGAGAGGCATTTGAGCATGATTGTGCAAGAGCAACCTGAATACCCCACATAAGAGAAAACCTTCAAAATGCAGTAGCACTTACAGACAGATAAATTGGCAACAATAATATGAATAAGATGTATAGTTCCTACCCTTGCAGAAAAGGTGAAGAGTAAATTCAGCAGTATAAAGTGAGGTTATCATTCATATTCCGTCGAAGTTGAGAAAAATAAAAAAATAAATGACATCAAACTGATAGTCCTAAGTAGCAATCATATTTGGTAATATATCTAAATAATCATATGAACGAACGCTTTCCTATAGATAATCTCATATTTGGTAATATATTTATATAAGCATATGAATGATTGCTTTCCTGTAGAAGTTCTCGCCATTCCTAAATGACAGTTGCAAAGATGAATGTATTTGTTACTAAATTTCTTTAAAATAAACTATGAGAAACAACATCTTTTCCCAGAGAAAGTCATTCCCCTCATTTAATAATAGCCCGGTCATCTTGCATCCCATTGTAAGTTCGGATTAATTGTTACTTCTAGTCACTTGTCATTACTGATTCACCCACACAAAACCGGCTACTACTTTATAATGCTATCCATCATTTTTGTTGATTACTAAGAATATAATAGGATATGAAGAGCTTCACTAACTCTTTCAGCCTTGTAACCTTGAAAGCACTTCTTATTACAATAAACGATACCAAGTTTATGGATTTCAACAGCTAAGATGATTCATTATTTAGCAAGTATAATATCATACCAAGGCCTCGACACCACCAGCTGCTGCAATCGCTTCTCGATTCCTATCATCAAATGATAAGTTCCACAAAGCACCTGCAGCTTCCTGCCTGTCCAACAAGCAGTTTGAACAGCAATATTAGAAAAATATCACTAATAAACACCACGATCTTGTCCACCAATAGAAATTTAGCAGATGCTAAATATAATGTAGTCAAAGCAGCTCAGAAAGGTAATAGAAATCAAGAATTCATAAATAAATTACCTGACACCTTCATGCAGTGAACGTGTGAGTTGAACAAGTGCTTCAAGAGCACCAGCTTCTTGTCCAACAGCAGCATTATTAGTGTTGCTATCTCCATGCGCAGCCAAGTTAGCTAGGGCACGAGCAGCCTGGCAAAACCAATGTTGACAGCTTAATATGCTATATAATATTGCCGAAACACTACATAACCACCAAATAGACTCCAAGAAAAAGATGCAGTGACGCAATGATCAAACATCAGTGCTGCAGCAGCATTTGAGCAGACAAAACAGATAGATTGACAAAATATGCCTTGAGAACAGTAAAAAGAAAGAACCACACCAAAGAAGTAGTAGAACCTGTAATATTTTAAACCGTGAATTCTGGAAATTGATATCTCAAATCATTGAGTCATCTATAGCCTATGGCAGAAGTGTGTGCCTCAGATAGCCAAGCAGGTTCTCACCACTCACCCATGTCCACAACCACAACCTTGATGAAGGTATTGCCAACCACCATAATTTAAACATTTTATGAGAATTTCATTTCTTTTAACTGAAGCGTCTATGTAGCTATGTCATTTCAATTTGATTGCTCTCAGTTTAGGCTTTTCCATTATCACATTTTATTCCACTTTCTTAGTTGATGTGGCAGTGGCTGAACAATGATGCTATCCCAACTTCATGGGGATAATGGGTATGATCTCATAACGCACCTTTTCTTCTTTGCTCAAAACAGATGCACTGAAAATGGATAATAGCATACCTGCTCTTGCACCCCCTCAAACTTGCAGTTACGAGCAAGCATCACTAAAGCATGAACACCACCTGCCAGGGCAACCTCCATGCTACACTTGTCATCAGCTGCCAAATTTGCCAAAGCACCAGCTGCACGTTCCTGAGAATACACGAACAAAAACCAAACTGAGAATTAGAATACAATAAATGGCTACATCACTTGTGTGGGAAAGGAAGCACACAAATGAAGTATTCAGTGTTTTTAAAATGTTGGAAAAGTCGTTGAAGACTGCACCAGAACTCCATCACCACCAGAGGACCATTTGAATATAAGATCAACTAATGCTTTTACTCCACCAGCCTCAGCAATTGCACCCTGTCAAAAATTTTAAAACGGATAATCAGAAGAATAGATTGACTTGTAAAAATAAATAAAATAAAATGTGAAGTATTCGACCTTGTGTTCTTCTCCAACTGAAAGATTCCAAAGTCCTCCCGCAGCCTCTTCAGCCACCAGCCTGTTCATTGACCTAGCCAACCCAGCAAGAATACCGATTCCTCCTTCTTCTGCCACGGCTTTTGCAACATTCGCATTCACGGACAAGTTTGCTATAGCCTGTGCAATTTCACAAATAAATATATTCATTGACCTAAATATCATTAACCACTCAATAGATTGGAAGCACATTAAAACTAACTGTCCCTATTCATCCAAAAAGTAAAGTACCTTGGCAGCTTCTGACTGAAGACCTTCCCTCCAAGATTTGGCAAGGTCTAGAAGGAGGCGTATGCCACCATCTCGCATAACTGCCTCAGCCCTTCCACAATCTATGCTAGCATTTTCATCATCAATGACCACAAAAGTTGCAAGCCCTGTAGCTGCCCTTTCTTGAACATCCTCTTGTGAGCTTTGCATTAAACTCAGTAATATCGAAGCACCTTGCTTTAGCCAGAAATCATCCAGACCTTGTGGATTGCTCTCGGCCATACGCAAAAGCGTATGAGATAGGATCCACTCAAGCCAAGTCATTATATCATCTAAGTTTTTGTCATTGGTCTTTGAATTCCTCCAATCCAAAAATACATTTTTCTCTTCCTTCGAGTTTGTAGTATCGGCAAATAGAGAAGCTAGTCCTTTGAAAATGTCGGTGAAAAGGGTAAATAACAACTTGCCTTTGTATCTATTTGCACTGAACGAGGTGTCTTGTTCAAGAACTGAACAATTCAATGCACACAAAACCTTCAGGCTAGGAGATGACGATAACAATCTAGAAACAGCAGTAGGACCTATATCAGTTCTTGAAACATCCAACCCAATCAATTTTGGTAACTTATGCCAAAGATGTGAAATTACACCCCACTTCATGTTTGGAGTCCCAGCAACTGAGAGGAAGCGAAGGGATACTACATTTCCCAATGCCACCTCATCAACATTAAGACACTCCAGAAATCCAATATCGATCAAATTTGGACAATGTTTGGCCAAGGCATTAATCGCATCAGCATTAACATCCCTAATTCCAGTTAGCCGAAGTTTCTTTAGCTTAGGACAGCAAAAAGCTGTTGCTTTAACAGCATCACTACTGATCCTCTCACAGAAGTCAGGCCCAAGTTGGAGGCTTTCAAGCATCTCATGCCGAGCCACTATCACGGAAAGAGTTGCATCTGTTATTTTTCTACAATAGTCACCACTTATTTCATGCAAATTCCTAGCTTGAAGATGTATTATTGCATCAGCTGACTCTGCACCACGAAACCTAAGCTTCTGAAGATGTACACATCTAGAAGCAAGAGAAACAGCCATGCCAGAATCACATTTGTGGGCTCGGAGATCCAATGAATTCCACAAGCATGGAGAACTACCTAGAGCCCTCCATGTCTTACACGTTGAGGATAAACTCCCACGGTCACGATAATTCAAACAGGAAAATAGCTGAATTACTGTGTCATCAGGCAAGCTAGTCCAATCAACTGCCTCATTGCTATCAGAACATGAAACCTCATCTTCAATTTCAGGGAAACTAGGTGGAACCACCTTCTCCTTACCCTTCTTTGCCACTTTACGCCGCACCCTACGACTCATGTCTCGATCAAACCAGAAAGACCATCAAACACCCTAAACCCTATAACCAGAGAAGAACCAAAAAAAATAGCCAAAATAAGCACAACTAAAGGCCTGGAAATGAATGCTCTTTCACCCGAAAGCCCTAATCAAAAGACTAGTAACAGAATTGCGTATATAAATCACGAAGAAAAAGAATTTGTAATCTATAATCACCTTAAAAGGCCACCTCTACACATAGTTCGACAAAAAGTTCAGTTACAAATGCATTGAGAAAGCAATCACGCCTTCTCAAACCTGGTTGCTGAAGCTTTATCAGCTAGCGTGTAAACCCTCAAATCGTGAAGCTTGAGGATTGAATCAGTTGCCGTCCAAGGAACTGCAAAGAAGAATAATATGGAGCTTCAATGGATAATAAGAAGAAGACCCAACAAAAATAAAACCGAAAACTAATGAATGTTCGCAAAGAATTCAGGTGGGCAATACATAGAATGAGAAACAAACCCTCAAAAACATAATCTTTCCTCCAATTTCTTTCTCACCTTTAGTTTATTGTTGGGCAACAAATGTAAAGAGACAAAGGAGAGATGTGTGTGTGCCACGAGGAAGATAGAAAGAAATCGACTTTGGGATTAAATTACTGCATTGGAGTTGCAAGGGTTCAATGAGAAAGACGGTGTGAAACTACAGCTCATGAGGGAGTATCAAATGGCCATCACCTCCATGGCACAATAGATTTTTTTTTTTTTTTTCTAAATCAAATATTAACCTCTTGCAATAAAACCTCGTTTACTATATTTTTTAGAATTTCTTTTTCATTTTTTCTTAAAACATTAATATGCTGTTTTAATTAAATCTGTGGATCAGGAAAGAGACAGATTTGAGATTCATAAATTGCTGAAATTTCAATTTCACATTGTTAATTTGTTTTATTAAGTATTTGGTATATGGATTATGTGGTATGTAAATATTAGGTATAGTATGTTAAGGTAAATTGGTAATTGTTCTTTTTTTTTTTTTTAAGATATGTGAATGTGATAGTATTTTTTTTTTATTGATATGTGTTAGTAATTGTTAAAAATATACAAATTTTTATTCTTGGTTAAGTTTTTTTTTTAGAAATTGATAAAGTTAGTATCTATTCTAGTAATTAATTGTATTTTCAAGTGTGTCGGTGAAAGTGTTTTTTTTTTTATGCAAATCATTTTTATATGCTTGGTCCAATGACTAAGTTAGTATTAAATATTTAAAAGAGAAAAAAAAATTAGAGTAACTAAAATGGCATCCTTCATTGATATGATATATTTGTTATATACACTATTCTAAAGTATATATATGCAAGATATTTGTCACATACAATGAGTAGCGCTAATTCTTTATGTGTATAGTTAGACTGACACTTAATCTTAATCAATGACTTGATGATATTTATTTTTTTTTTTTGGTTATGGAAATGACTAAATTCATATCTACTATCATACTTATATTACGAGAATAGTTAATCCTTATTTTTTTTTTGTAAAAATTACGTTAAATTATTAATAAATTATATTTAAAACTTCTCGTAATTCATGTCAATATCATATGCAACTTAAAAATTATTCCTCAAAGGAACTAATAAGATTGGCCTTGACTACAAGCACTCAATAAAAGTTGTAGTAAATCTTAATTTCTATTTTTTCAATTGATACTTTTAATTGCAATTAGATTATTGACCCCTTTTTCTTATGTTAAAAAATATAAAATATAAAAATTATAAAATATCTATGATAGCTGATCTTGGGCTCTATTGTATTTAGGGTTGTATTTTTTTTTTGGGCTTTTTCCACAAAGGCCTAATACAATTACTAATAAACAAAGAAACGGTGCGTTTAAGGCCATGATTATTGAGAGGATCTGAATCTTCCCAAATTTATGTCCCGTTGCAATTGGCAAAATCAATAGTGGGAACACAGCTGATGAAGACACGATGTCATGGGCTCCCTCTCACTCTGGCGACTTTACCCTTATATCAGCTTACACCTCCTTGTGCCAACAATCTACAAGTACCAATGATGACTGCTGGGAGTATATTTGGAAACTAAAGGTAGCACAGAGAATCAAAACATTCTTCTGGCTCACCCTCAACAATGGCATCATGACGAATTCGGAGAGAAAGCGAAGACATTTTATCAGCTCTGATGAATGCTCAATCTGCCACATAACAGGAGAAACCGGAATACACGCCCTTAGAGATTGTCCTGCCTCCTTTTACTCCTGGAATCTTTGCCTCCCTGTTGAGCTGTCTCAAACCTTCATGGAGGCGGTAGACTTGAGAAACTGGATTGCTTTGAATATGCAGCAGTGTCACTTAAAAGTGGAAGGAGTTAGCTGGCCAGAATTCTTTGCTATCTCTTGTTGGCAACTATGGAAGAATAGAAATGAGTTTATCTTCCAAGGCAAACACAGACCCATCCTTACCGTGGCCAAGGAGGTGGTGAATGATGCTACTCAATGCCAAAAACTTTTTAATCCCAAGGAAAATCATTGGAATGACAACTCTGTCCCACCTCATGAAGTCTGGTCTTTTCCCCCCACGGTTATACCAAGATCAACTCAGATGCTTCGGTATCTAGGGGAGGTAGTGCCTTTTGTATTGGGCTTTTGAGAAATCAATGGGGAACTTGGTGCTCGGGGTATGCAGCAAATATAGGTACTTGTCCCATCCTGTTGGCTGAATTATGGGGGATCTGCTATGGCCTTCATACAGCAAGACAAGAAGGGGTGAGAAGGGTGCTAGTTGAATGTGACAATAAACAGGCGGTGGAGATGATCTGTGGTGCGCAGTCGGTCACTCCATCTTGTATTCCTCTAATCACTCAAATTAGAAACCTTTCAAGGAATTTTCAGGCCATCTCCTTTACTTACATCCATCGTGAAGCAAACATCGCTGCTGATCTCCTGGCTTATATTGGACATAGTTTTCCTACAGGATACCACTTCTTTTCCTCTCCTCCCTGTGACATGCGGAGCTGCCTTGAGCATGACTCCTATGAAGCTACCTTATTAACTTAGTTTTTTGTTGCTGTGAGCTTCGCTCACCCTCCCTTACCAAAAAAAAAAAGTGGGAACGTATCCGAAACGTTTCTGAATGCGGTCTCAATTGTTGTCGAAACGTCCCCTAAAGATCGACTAATGATTTTGCGCATTGACCTATTTATTTAGAGAGAATAAAAATGGGGACGGGGCTCAGCTGAAGACGAAAGTATTTATTAATGGGAGGCCAAAAGGGAGGCAGTGTCAGCAACTCTATCTCCCAAACTCCGCCGTCTTGGTTCTCTCAGTGCTGGTCCTCAGCTCGCCGAAGCAAACCAATAATATCCCCCTTTGATAATATTGTTGCTAGAGGTTCCGACCATGGAATGGTCCGCCGTCTCGGTCTCTTCGATCTCCTCCTCCTCGGCGTCGGTGCTTCCATCGGCGCCGGCATCTTCGTAGTCACCGGAACTGTCGCTCGCGATGCAGGACCTGGTCTCTATCTATCCGAATTTTTACTGTATCACCTACGTTTTCTTTTTCCATTTTGGTTTTTGATATCCCTTCAATTCCAGCGAACTTAGGTTATATGTTTATTCACCGTATTACGTCAAAATTTTAGATAAAATTCACGACTTTTGGATCAATTATTTAATTTCCGAATTCTTAAGAAATGTTACATTTTCTTTTATGTTTCATGGATTTGGAAATTCACAGGTGTTCGATTTATGACATTCTATATATCAATTAATTATCATTTTTGGTTGTATGATATTTGCAAATTTTGCATGCAGGAGTGACGGTTAGTTTCATTCTAGCTGGATTATCCTGTATATTAAATGCGCTTTGTTATGCGGAGCTAGCATCGCGTTTTCCTGCTGTTGTTGGAGGAGCATACTTGTACACATATTCAGCTTTCAATGAAATCACAGCTTTCCTTGTTTTGGGGCTGCTAGTATTGCCCGGAGTTTAGCCAGTTACGTAGTCACAGTTTTGGAGCTATTTCCTGCTTTTAAGGATAACATTCCAAGCTGGATTGGACATGGTGGGCAGGAATTCTTTGGAGGAGCACTTTCTATCAACATATTAGTTCCAATTCTCCTTACTCTTCTCACTATAATTCTGTGTTGGGGTGTTGGAGAATCTTCAATTGTGAACTCTTTCGTGACTGTGACAAAGGTACTGCATCCCACTATCCTTATGCGTTAATTGTTTTCTTAGTTTTTTTTTTTCTTTTCTTTTCATAGATGCTAGATACACAAGAACACCCTATGAATTTTAAGATGAGAAACTCAATCATAAGTATTTGTTATTTCCCGATAAACACTTAAAGAAATTTATCCATTAACAAAAGAAAAGTAATTTAGATGACGTAACTGTAACGAGACTGGAAAGGAATACGTTTTCTAAGCATTAGGGGAAAGGTATCCCCATGATGGCCGTTCGTCTTTAAAATTCAGTTCAATCTTTCATTGATTCAGTGACAACTTGAAACATAAAGCATCTATAATGAGGTTCCTTGCATTAACTGTAGAAGATCAACAGAGAAGTAATAGTTACTTTGACTCTGTTGCAGATTGTCATTGTCATCATCGTCATCTTTGTAGGTGCTTTTGAGGTTGATGTTTCAAATTGGTCCCCTTTTGCTCCAAAGGGCGTAAAAGCAATATTGACTGGAGCGACTGTTGTATTTTTTGCATACGTTGGGTTTGATGCAGTTGCAAATTCAGCTGAAGAATCAAAGAAACCACAGGCATGTTTTGTTTCTTATTCTCTTTTACTTTAGATTTTGTAGTCTATGCAAATATTCTATTAATTTTGCCTAAAAGACTTTTTTCCTTTTTCAACTTTATCTGATTTTCAGAGGGATTTGCCACTGGGCATCATTGGAAGCCTTCTGATATGCATCGTCTTGTATATTTCTGTTTGTTTGGTGATCACTGGGATGCTACCTTATTACCTTCTTGGCAAAGATGCTCCTCTGGCAGAAGCATTTAAATCAAAGTGCTTGAAATATGTCTCTGTTCTAATTAGTGTTGGTGCGGTTGCTGGGCTTACAACCACACTTCTAGTCGGTCTTTATGTTCAGGTGAGCCACTCCAACCTTTTCACGTAATTGGCATTCTATTTGATAGCCTTTGCATATGTGAATGACAATGTCTTTTTGATGAGCAGTCTCGATTGTACCTGGGGCTTGGAAGGGATGGTTTGCTGCCTTCTGTATTTGCTAAAGTGCACCCAACTCGCCACACTCCTATTCATTCACAAGTTTGGGTTGGTATTGTGGCCAGCATTTTGGGGGGATTATTCAATGTCCATGTGCTGTCACACATTCTTTCAGTTGGTTCACTGGTACGGCATCCTGGTCTTTCTTTCTTTGGCATGAAAATTACTTTGTGAATTTTACTTCCTTCTAGTTTGGGTTGCAGCTATTTATATGTTCGGAAACTACTACTGTACTTCCTGCTTTTACATACCACATTACAGCACGCATAGCTGATCCAGAAAAATGTGATGGAAATGCAAGTAATAAGGCATGCTGTAACGTCTTCCGAGATTGAAAAATATAAGCTAATGCATTTTGCTAGTTATCATGACTATAACGGGAGTGTTCTGACAATTATTAGTGGGTTTAACTTTTGCAGACAGGCTATTCTGTTGTTTCAGCTTGTGTTGTAACCCTTCGCTGGAAGGATAAGATGTCAAGTCAAGTTTCTTCAAGATGGGTTTCAGCGTGGCATGAAGGAGTCATTTGCCTCATCGTAGTTGCCTTCAGTGGCTTTGCTGCTGGACTATCTTATCGTTATGGTGCTTCATTTATTTTTCTGGTTATAGCAGTTTTTGTAGCAGGACTTGCTACCGCAGCACTTTATTTCCGCCAAGTGAGTAATATGTTCTATTATAATGTTCTTTCTTCTGAATTATCATGGACAGCAAGGCTAGTTGATATAAAATAAGTTGATTCTACTAGGTTAAATACCTGATACTTTTTGTGGTAATGTTGCTAAATATAAATTAATGGATGATTAATTTAAATGCACTGCTTGTCTTGAATTTCAATGTTGTTATGCAAATTTCCTTTTCTTTTCCCTTGTGCACACCAAAAGACTGACTTTACATGGTTGCTGAGACTGAAATGCACGTCAACCTTATATGGAACTAGAATGAGTAATAATATGAGAACCGTGCTGGCTTAATTGGTGGATTCTTCTTCAGAATTGGAAACCATTATGTGATGTTGACATTGTCTGTTGAAAAGGACTAGACTTTAAACTAGATTTTCTTACGGAGCAGTAGCAGCTTTGCCCGCTCTTTTCTTTCCAGATCAATTTTCTTTCTCTAGTGTATTTTATTCTGCAAAAACTTAGATGTGATTTCTGTTTATTTCAATGAAAGGAAAAAAGTATTGTACATATCAAAGTGTTTTCTTGTGTGCGAGTAAATAATGGAGCGTGTCATAGATGATGGTAATAAGTAAACTTAGAAGTTACTATGCTATGCTGAACTCTCTTAACAAGTAACTTAGAAGTCACTGTGCTATGCTGAATTCTCTATTGGCTTATGTTAGTTAATCTCTTCTCAGGGCTACAAAGATCCTCCTGGTTTTTGTTGTCCTGGAGTTCCATTTGTGCCACATCTTAGCATCTTCTTTAACATCTTCCTGTTTGCTCAGGTGCAAATGAATTCTGAGTTTCACCAACCTCGTTTCCTTACAGTTACCTGCCTATTCTTGAGCCTTGTATTTGAAACACGTTTACAAATGGTTAAATTGTTCTCTATGCAGCTGCATCATGAAGCATGGATCAGATTTGTTGCCCTTAGCATCATCATGATTGGAATATATGCAATATACGGGCAGTTTCATGCCAAATCAGGTTCAGATGACCTCATTTATCAGCGAGCTCCTGATGAAGGAACTCATTAGTTACATATTTCGATTGCTAGAAGATATAGAAGATAATGGCAGATGATGATGATGATGATGATGATGATGAGTGATCTTGCTGTCTGTTGTAATTATTTGTCTAGTATTATGTTAATCAGTTATGATTTGTATGGTCAGGTCACTTGTCTGAAGAAATTTCCTGATAGGAATCCTCACTTATTCGGAAATAGGGATGTCGTGACGGATGGGAATGAACAAGAATGTACCAACATGTAAAGGTATTAAATTTCTCAGATGTATCAATAATTAATGTAAAGCTATTAAATTTCTCAACTTCTGTCTCGTTTGTTAATAGAAAAGGGCAGGAGATCATTTAGGGATGGATGATTTTACAGTTTCCATGTGGAATATTTGAGTTAAGTAAATATATATTTGCATCAAATTCTAACCGAAACTTTACAAATTCTAAATAAAAATAAATAAATAAAATAAAAAAGGAGAAAAAATGCCACTCAATTACACACAACATCAGAGTAAAATCCTATAGTTCTCCTTTGACAATCTTTGACGCCGAGAAGTTCCACATCAAACACTTCAAACTGTTTTGAGCTAAAAAATGTGGAAGGTCCTACCTGTACGAAAACAAAACTATTGCTTATTAATACCAAATACGGTGAAGAAAACACTTTCATTCTATATTTTCTTTGCAGTTCTAGCCTGCCAAGTTAAACAAGTTCCAATAGATTACTATGGCCAGTTCTCTTCCCTTTCGTTTGAATAAAAGAAGAGTGGCATTGGCAATAAACTGACCGGCGGTCCAAGCTCCGGAGGAATGATTATCCTTCTCTTCCCCCCCGGCCTCATGTCACGAATTCCTTCTTCAAATCCTGCATAAATTGGAATTTTAGCTTACTACTACTGTAATAGGTTCAGGCAAGGAAGCAACATAGCCTGCACTCCAGTAAGGAGGCAAATAGGACTGCCATAATTTTTAGAAGTTTGTCTTTTCACCTGGAACTAATGCATTAGTGCCCATGCGGATTTTGGCAGGAGCTCCCTGTAAATAGGTGCTGTCAATGCGTCGGCCAGACTCATTATAACCAATATAGTGAAAAGTCACCTGCAAATATTCTTAAAATCAGAAACTTAGATCAAGAATAGAATACGTGAACTTCATAGATTTAATTTAACTCTTGAATTGGAAGCATCTAAAACAGCCATTATATTTCAAAATTACCAATTCTTATTTTGGCAAATTTATCAGCTCTATAAATTTAGTTCTAAAATAAACAAATGGGATATTAAATAAGTCTCTTGATTAACAATTATCAAGAAATGATACTCCAGTGCATCTGCATACGCAACTGGAAAATCTAAATTTTTTCTACATCGCATTTGCACCCTCTTTCTGCAACTTTGTTGATGAAATATACCTGTTTTACTATTTTCCTCAATTGTATCAAGGGGTGTTGGAAATTATGTATTCTATATAATGCCAAAATCTTTTGGGAATAATCAATAGTTTAAATTGAGATTTAACTTAATATCGTGCTTACTTTACAGATGCAGTGAAGAAGTAAATGCTGCCTCCCACTTCAGATAAGTTAAAAGGTAAAATGAATTTTTGTGAAGAGAAGAGACCGTGGAAATTATTCAACTATCATTTTGAATAACAACCAAAATAAAATTATGAATAAAAAAGGACCAAAAACTAACTAGAGAAGTGTATCTGCAAGGGGCTTTCTTTGAGAATGCTGCTGTGTGATGGAAGGTAGCAGCAAAACTGCAAGTGAAAAACAAATTTGGAGACTTGTATTTATTGCCCTGAGCAAGATACGGCTTACAAGATCTGCCCAACATCATGCCTTCTCCGAGGAGGATATTATTTAATTTTCAGTTCATTGACAAAGCAACTAAAATCTAACAATCTCACTTATTTGTTTAGCTGCATTAGTCTATTATATATCTATTACTCCATCCATTCTTTTTTATCTGTCATTTTTACTTTTAAATAAAATTCAAATTCTATTTATCTGTTTCTTTTAGAATTTCAATGTAATTTAATTTACTTTTTCAATTTATTTTTTTTCAAATAAAGTTATAACCAATCATATTTGATAATTTAGTTTTAATCACGTAATTTAATACTAAATTTAAGTTTATTTATTATTTTTTAATTTTAGTGAAAACAATAAAAGTGACTGATAAAAAAAACGGAGGGAGTACTCAGTTTTATATTGGTTTGCAGATTATCTAATCCCAAAAAAAAAAAAAAAGAAAAGGGAAGGAATTGTGTACTTAAAAGAGAAGGAAAGCAAAACCTGTTGACCAGCCTTTGGGCAATCACCTTTACCAACTTCGAAGTCCCGGTATATAAGCCCGGAGTCGCGTTTTACATAATTCTCAGATGCCACTACTTTAACCTGAAAACCTGAATCACATTCCAAACTAGTAATGATCTACTCCGCATGATTTTGATGCAAGTTGCACTAAATAGCAATGGCAGAGGTTCTCAAACAGAAAAGGGAGATCATTTTCAGTTCATATCAGATTGCTACTATATCGGGAGACAAACCTTCTCTAACAAAACTAGGGAAGTCTTCAGGTGCATTATTTTCTCTTTGTATCCGTTTGTTTTGCTCTAACAAGCGTTTTTCGTCATATGGGTTCTTACTCTTTGTCTTGCCAAAAGAGGGCAAAGTTTGTAACAAGCCTGACGAGGCAGAAAAGAAAAGAACAAACCTACGCCTCAATTTTTCTTCACAATGCAATACATATCCATTTTGCATCCTGACCATACATACATATACTGCTGAATTGAGAAAATAATGAATGTTATGGATATGAACAATCAAAAAGATTATAACTTTGGTGTCTCACCAATCATCAGTGAAGTTACTCACTGCATTCTTCTTCGCTGCTAAACTGAGACAAGCTGAAACTGTTCTATCTGCCGGAAAATGAAAATGCAAAGATATAATAATTCCTTAAATACAACACCTACAGTAGCAAAGATTCAGTCTTTCGCAATTTTAGGCACATTTACGCTTAATTGTCAGACATAACATTCTGATAAATAGAAAAGAAGATGATGACTCCTACGAATTTCAACCAAGAACAACTGGAGCACAATCAGCTAATTTATATTTGCAAGTTCTTTCGCAAATAGAGGACCAATTAGCAAGATAATGATCCGAAAAGAGAGAAAGAGGAGACAGAAAATAGCGATAAACCCCAAGACTCCAAACCCACAAGTCTATATTTCAGCACATAAAATTTAAGTAGAAGAGTCTAAAAATTAAGAGGAAACTTCCACTATTACCACCTCACGGACACACAAGAGAGAGAGACGCTTACGAGGAAGTGATGGATTAGAAAAGGAAGGCGCAGGAGAGCAATGCATAGTCACCAGCATCGCTTCTGTGAATGCACAGCTACAGCCTTTTCTTATTATCTTGATTTTGCTGTACAGATAAACAAAAATATCATAATCCCCCCTATATATTTCTTGTTTTTCATTCATACCCTTTCTTCGAATATCGAACGCTGCGTTTTTTGGGTGTTTACAGCATCAGCACGTCAGAATATTTTCTTTTTCTAACCATCTCAATCTAAATGGAATTATAATATACTTTTTAAACGGAATTATAACTTTGGTTTTCATCATTGGATTAGAAAAATAAAAAATAAAAAATCCTTGTTTATGTTAAAAAAAAAAAGTATCCTACTACAATTTGAAAAAGAAATTTTTTTTTTTTTTTTCATAGAAGAAATATAATAACTAATAACAATTATAAATATCACTAGAAACAACCAAATTGCTGACTTATATAAAATTTCCATCTACCAAATATAGCAAGTGATGGCAAGACATATTAATTGGAGTAGAGGTGCATGATTCTATTAAGTATTAACATAAGGATTTTATAAATTATTCATAGACCGATCAACCATAAATTAACAAACTTTCATCTTTCTTTTCATATATATAAACTATTTCCTTCAAAGAAAAAAGCAAAACATGTGGTTGGCAAAATCGGAATTCCTGCCTTTTACAACGACAGAACCGATTACACAAATGACATCCAAATACAAACACCACCAGCAAACTCATTGATCCTAAACGATAATACATATCAAACACAGCAACGTCTACTGGGCGCCTTAGTAGCTTTCTTTTTGCACTCATCATCCCAAAATGGGAACTCTCACAAACAAAGGAAAAAGAAAAAATGCGAAGTATACCGCTAAAAAATTGCTTTTTCCTAGGTTGACACAGCGAAAAAGAAAAAGAAAAAGAAAGAAATGAAAAATACAAAAAATCAAGTTAGAAGCTCAATATACTTGGATGTCAACAGCAAGACTTGTCAATCGACCATCCCCAATAGAGCTTCCAAGCTTCTTTCCTGGGGTTTGCCCGTTTCCATGGCGATTAAGCCAGAGGGAGGAGAGTCTAGACATTGCTGCCTGACTAGCAAATTGAACCTTGCAAACTAGGCTATGATTTGCTGAAGTCTTGTTATCTACTACACCTGATTCACAACCAATATCATACCCATCAAGATCTGTCTCCGTTACAACCACAAATGAGCCATCATCATAGGCCGCTATACTCTGGTTGGTGTCCTCTTTGCTTAGAAAATTTAGAGTTTTCCTTGCTGCCATGCGACTGGAACTGCCAACTTCCTTCACCTTGAGACTATAGTACTCATGAACAGCCTGTTTAACGATGTCCACAGATTAGTTCAGGAATCACGAGAAAGCAAGCTTCACAGGAACAATCAAGATATCTCATTTGCCAGTTCTCAGAAAATTCAGCGTTATTCATTACCCTGCTTGCTTAGGAATAACTGCATCCCTAGGTTTGTGCTCAGTCACTACTATCAGCAAAAGAATTTTAATTTATTCCAAGAACCAAACATGGCATTAACACAGCCAGAGATTTAAATGCTATCTGGATATCTCATTCATGTTTCTGCATGAAAAACTTCTCTAATTATATGGTCAATGAATTCACAATCTACAGCCTTGCAACATCAACCATCTGAATACTTCAGTAGTATAAAATTTTTATCACATGCTGCTCAAAAGAAATTCACTTACCTGCCACTGGGATGGGGCCAAAAGTACTCTTGGCCTAATAGACCTCACATACTCGTATGCAGCATTCGGTGTCATACGCTTGTGTTTCACCTGTTACAGAGAGAAGAAACAAATAAAAAACATGTATAGTGTAAAATAGTGCAATCAAAGCCATACTATCAATTAGTTGGATTATGAGTGCAAACATACAAGGTAACAGAGAAGAATGGTTGTGCTGCGCCCTCTGCCAGCCTTACAATGAATATATGTTATCTTCCCAAGGGAGGCATTTTCTACAAAGGAAGTTAAGAAAAAAAGAGATATAGATATAACAAATGAATGAATGGTCATAAATCATAACTTTTTGCAAAGGGAGGAGAGAAAACCAATACAAGACAGTTGCAAATCAAAACTATAAAGGTACATCAAGGACATACTTACTGTGAATGAAATTGACAGCTCGGCATATATCAGCAAGTGATGGAGCATACAGGTAATCTCTAGTTGGAATCACCAAATGAACAATATTGTGAGCCTACAAAAATATTAATCTCTAGTTGGAATCACAAGGCATTTTTATGCATGTGTGGGCGAAACAAAGGGAAAGCAGTATACAAAATATAGCAACTGCTACTGGAAGGACGGATAATAAGCAATCTCCTCCTCGGAAGCCATTTATTCAATTTGTCAAAGAAGAAGACAACATAACAAGCTCCTCACATGCATTTCTTATTTTGCACTGACAAGTACGTTGGGTAGCTTCAATGTCGGAATGGGAATATACTTGCTCATGAAACAAATGATGCTATGCATGCCATACTTTTACCACCAATGGATAGTTAAACTTGTATCATAACTCACATGTCAAGGAAAATCGATATGCATGAACTCACATGATATAATGAGGTTGGCACCAAAGTCTCATATGGTTCATTTAAGGTAACCACTCCAGATACACCAAGTTCCTTCAAGTGGGGGACATCAGTAGGAAAAGGAACAGCACCTAAGAGTATAAACTGAAAAGGAAATGAAAGCGAATATTAAGAGAAAGTAAGAAGTACTGGAAAAATGGCCAAACATTTAGAAGATGATTCTCAAACATCTTACACCATTAACAATAATACATGCCATAACAAAATACGTTATCTTGCAAAGCAACCACAGAATGGAAAGTATAGCTACTAAGACAAAAGGTCCAAGAGGACATTGCAGTTCCAATCACATTTTAGAACTGCAATAAGACAAACAGGGGGATGGAAGGGAAGGTTGGTGGGGTTGGTTTGTATACCAGATGGGTGAAGCAAGTCAAACCAGCAGTTGGAGTGTCAATACCACAAACCACATTACCAACCACCGTGATAGCAAAAGTTCCTAGCATGGCGTGTCATTTTCCTTGCTATTTTAATCATATCAAAATAAAATGATTCTACTCTTTGGCAATGCAGCAATATCTAACATCTTGGCTTTATCCAATTCCAAAGGTGCAATGAATCAGCAGATTTCAAATTTTAACCCTGTTTATACTTAAGTAGCGACTTAAGCTACTACAAATGGTTAAAAGAAAAAGAAACAAAGGACTCAGTACGCTATTCTAAGTTATTTAAATGCATAACACAAGTAAGCAACGTGATTTGTTTTTAGTGTCAGCATCTAGGGATCCCTCCAACAACAATCAAATAGTTTGATTTAAAGCCGTCAATCCATTAATCCAAGATCCATACCTCTTCCACTTATTTCGCTCACTTAAAAAACAACCAAAAAGGTGAGCCCTTTTTTAAAAAAAAAAAAAATTGCAGCCAAAAAAGAGCAGCAAACTCACAAAAAGCAGAAGGGTTAAGAATATTTGAAATTTAAAATATATATATAATCCAACTGTGTTTTGTTTTTTGAGGATTCAAAATCAACACGAGCTAAAATACGGAGTTTTAATCTGTTTTTACCTCCAATGTCCCAGTTCATTACCGTTAAAATAATATGGTTTGTCCGAATGAATTCAATCAACAAGCAACAAAAATATAAAGGAAAAAAATCGAGTAACGGGATGATACCTCATCAACCCTATCCCACCATCGAAACTCCGGTTGAATCTTGTTCCGTACAATATTATACAACAAGGTAGGGTAAAACAAAGCGCGAGCTCCTACGCCTACCAAAACCCGTTTCGCATCCAAAATGGCAGGGCTTCGGCAATCATCATCCAAACCAGGTGCAAATTTCTCCTCTCCGCTCTTCACCTCCACTTCTCCCTCCTTTAATTCCTCGATATGCATGCCGCCCCTCCTCGATTCGCTAACTCAGAATCACAATTTCAGCTCGAATCAAATCAGAAAAATCCGAAATCAGCAGCAACAGGACTCATTGCCTCACAACATCGAGGCGTGAATCTCCATTGATAGAAGAATGTACTCAAATTTGATGATTTACATATAAAATCGTAAACAAGAAAATTAGAGAAAAAGCCATAAATAAAATCCGCAGTGGAAGGAAAGCAATGTGAAATAGAAGGTGGGAATTAACAGAGAGTAATGGAGAATTTAAGAAAGAGCTGTTTTTTCTCATTCACTGACTTTGTACATCTTTCTTTTTCCCTCAACAAACCTCCAATTGACATCTCTATTATTAAATTTAAGAATGGGAACTACTATTTAAGAATTCAGACTTGGAAGAAACCTAAAAAGGAAATATTATTTTTATATCCCTAAAATGAAAAATGAATTTTATTTTTGTGCTGATTTTCATTGTATTTCTTTTCAAAATTACTTTGTTTAATTATTTATATGATTTAATAAATTCTTATGCAATAATTATTAGTTAATTTTAGTAGCGGTGATGTTGTTTATTTTAAATTTTTATGCTTTTGGTTATTTTATGAGTTTATTATTATATTCGAGCGTATTTTTGTTGGACGGAAAAAAAAAAGTGCGAAACTTGAATTCGACAATTTTGAACAATTAAATAAAATAATATCTACCATTCTCTAAAAATCTATATTTTGCCCATTAAAAAAATTAGAAAATACCTTTTAACTGTGAATTAGAAATGAAATACTCCATAGCCAAAAATACATATAAATCGTTGGTTGTTCAACCGCAGAAGAGTGATTGGATGAGATTCTTGGACTGTGTCAGGCGACGCACGTTAGCAAGCTCCAATTGAGAGCTTTTTGTTTTGTCTCAGGATAATAATAAATTAATAATTCAGCCCATGTCGTTTCTGTTAAACAACTATTAATTCAAACCGTTAAAAACGACTTGTCGTTTGCTTCGGATCTTTTAGCAGCTTGGCTTCAATGCCATGCCTTTCCTGCATTAGACGAAACATAGTTGATCTGCAAAAAGAATGATGATAACAATAAGCAATCCCTGCAACCAAGCAATATCAATTTGTAGAGTTAATCACTATTAGAGAAGTTCATGATCAAACATTTCGGATTCTTTTCCCCCAAAAGATCTTAATTTTGCGTTCGTCAAGGTCCGGTTGAAGCAATGCTCAATTCAATCAACGACAATATCAAAAAATGCTACCAGCTGTCAATGTCTGCAAGTAAAATCTTTCAAATAAACAGTATGTTGTAGCCAGTTTAAAAGAAATAATCTTTCCAATATCAAAGCTACTTCACTTAACAGCCATAATAATATATATGGTACCTGCTTCTCAAGAAATAACAGCAGTTGGGAATTATACTAATAATAAGTAGGTCAATTTTAGAGGAAAAAATTGAATGAAATGTATGAAGGAAGTAAACATTTGTAGCGAATGAACAACTAAAATTTTTTATTCTTGGTGGATACACAGATAACAAACTTCCACCAAAACTATATTTTGTATATACAGAAGTAGAGATGAAATCAAATCAGAAACAGAAATACTGTTAGATGTTGAGGCCCTATGCTTCTTCACCTTAAATACTTACCACTCATGCGCAAACCTTTCGATCTTTCCATAGATGCCACCTTTTGAAGTCTAATCTGCTCCCGGAACTTTGCTATGAACTCACCAGCTTTCTTATCAACTTCATTTGCATCACTTGCAGTGTTTGTTACAACATCATTACTCCAGCTTGGTTGAAAGTCATCAATCTCGCTCTCAGATTCTTGTTCAGACTCCACAATTGTATTCTCCTCAACTTCTTCCTTTTCTTTCTGTTGGAATTTTTGAAAAATTGGCATTGCCACCCCATCACCAGAATCAAGTTTCTTCTTATTGAGGCCACTTGACAAATTATCAAGTCCTTCCCTTTTCATTTCATTTTTCCCTATATTGAGTGTTTTTACTTCATCGTGTCCTTTTCCAACCTTGTCATTGACGTGATTTTTACTCACCTCTCCAGCCTTTATTGCCTCTGAAGCATATACACCAACACTTCTAATAGTTCTCACAGATTTTCCCCCTGATGCAGCCTGAATAACAGCTGCAGGCTTTGTATCGGATTTCAAATAACCCAGCGCACTCTCTTGAATAACAGCTGCAGGCTTTGTATCAGATTTCAAAGAACCCAGCACACTCTCTTGAACAACAGCTGCAGGTTTTGTATCTGATTTCAAAGAACCCAGCACACTCTCCTGACTACCCGATGAATCTTCTCTCCTCTTTCGTCTCAGACCATTCAAGTCATCTTCCGCTTTTTTAGGCATGTCCTTCATAATAGTTGAACGTCTTGAATCGGATTTCACAGAAACCTGCCCACTCTCTCTACTTCCAAAAGAAATTTCTCTTCTCTTGCGTCTCAGATCCTTCAAATCCTTTTCTGCTTTTTTAGGGGTGTCCTTTTGGAACAAAGAGCCACTACTGTATCTCCTCAAATGAAATGCATTCAATCGAGCCTCGCGATGCCTTGCTGGTTGTAGTGAAGCAGGAGCATGTGTTCCATCAGTCTCCTCCACTTTGCCTGATTCTTCTGTTCTTGAACCCGGTGAATCAGAACAAGAAGAGTGTGAAGGAGAAAGCAAGTTTGGTGAATTAGACATAGAACTAGCTTGGGACGATAAAGAAGCTGTGGACCTGAAAGATTGTGACTTCAAATACTCAAACTGAGTTTCATCAACCGAGAGAGGCCTAAAATGTGAACGATTAGAGACAGTACCTACTCCGTCCCTGAACTCTGGCCTGCCAGATCTAGACCGCCATGAATTTTGTGAAGGAAAGAAAACATTTTCATCAAGCTTCTCCTCTAACTCCCAGTTCATTGAACCCATATCACCATTCTCCTCCTCCCTACTCACTGGAAAGCTACTCGAAGAACCAATCAAGCTTGAACCAGATTCACTTCCATTACTCAATTGAGAACTATCTGGGTTTCTAATCGTCGAATTCAAAGTCCTAACGGGCAATCCTAACGGTTGGTAACCACCTACTTTTTGGGGCTTCCCAAATTCATCATATGCATAGTTTGGCTGAGATACTACAACAACTGATTCACCATAGAAATATTGAGAATTCCAAGCCTGAACAACATTATTCTCATCATGCTCAAGTGGAATCTCAGTTCCATTTTGGGAATTCAAAAAACTTTCAGTTTTACTCTGCTCGTCTATAACAGTACTTTCATTCGCAACATTAACTACAGACTCACTAAACTGCGAATTCCAAGTCTGATAAACGTATTTCTCATCAAACCCAGATTGAGTTTCAGACCCATCCTCAAAAATTGGGGAAACATGAAAAATCCTAGAAACAAAAGATGATTGTGAATCGTCGAAGTAATTAGAATGGGGTTCAAAGTCCACTTCAACATTTCTGCGACTAAACAAGCCATAGCAGACAGCAAGACCGATGAACAGAAGGTGAAAAAGCTCCCATAACTTGGTAAAAACGGTCTGATTGATAAATTCAGGAGCCTGGGAAGGGAATAAAGGAATAGCAACAAGAAACAGAACAAAAACAAGAGACTTACAGACAATATGAGTGTAAGATTTCTGTGAGCTCATAGAAGGATTTGCTTGAAGCTCCTGAGATAAAAACTGCGACTTTGTGTAAGATCTCGAATCCGCCATTGATGGGGAGAAAGAGTTTGTCTGCGTGTGAAAATGGGGGATCGGATCAGGAGGCGAAGAAAGGAAGACTTTGAGGACAAGGAAAAATAGAATGAAGAGAGGAAAGTTGTGAGGAAGCAGGAAAATTCAAAAGGGCTGTAATTATGACCGTTGTAGTAAAAGACAGGAATGCCCTTCCAATTTGCCCACTTTGCCCAAGTATTCTAAGGTTTTATGGGGAATATAAGATTGTCGACCGGTAGGTCCGTGATTTAATTATTATTTCCCTAAGTAAATTCCAAAATTTTCAATTCATAATTTCTAAAAGTCAATTTCATTATTGATAACTACAGAAAATATATTCTCCAAATTTCAATTGGCATGACTCAACAATACTTGAAAAAATCCAAAAAATAAAGCGTAAGCTGAAAGATAACACTAAAAGTGAGATGTCCGATCGGACTGATGGGACAGCTCGTCTCATCAGTCCACTGATACAAGCATGCTCTCCCACTCTCCACCTATCTCTTGTCATATCGCCGTTCACCTATTCTGACTATTGATTGTCACTCTCTAAGGCACTCAAGTGCCCCTCCAAAGATCTCCTATAAGTAGCCAAAACACAATGGCACTAGGTATGGAATATCTGAGACTCTTTCTTTAAGCACTCTTTCTCTAAAAGCTACTGACTTAAGCTTCGGAGAGCTAAAGCTCGGTTTTGATCTGGCGCTCCCCTTTCTCGCAAGCTTAATCCGACTATCCGATCGGTCCAATGGTTCGTCTGCTCTCTGTAGGTAACCTATTCAATCTTGTGGCTGCTGGCTCTTCTCCCTGTAGGATAAAGTTATTTTTAGCTTTATCATTTGGTACTTTCGTTGAGAGTCATGGCATATTCAAGATCTTACAAGCATATAGCTCCCAGAAGAGCATGGTCACCATCAACTGGACAAATCTGAACCTTCGAGGGGAGAAGAAAGGTCTCCTCTTGAGTCTCGACGACATCGGCGCATGGCGGCACGGTAGCACCCCCTTCATAGTAACTGGCATGTGCACCATGCCGGACCTCCCCACCAGGAACAGGGCTCAAACCCTGAAAAAAGAAATGGACCTGATGGTGGAAAACCTAGGAAGAAGAAGGCCAAGAAACGTGCACGCATGTCAATGGCATGTCGGATATACCCTACCCCCGATCTGAATAAACTCGATGAGAATGTAGTAATGGTTATTTGTCAAATTTGACGTATGTTTTGAAGAAAAATATAACTGCTCGCTCTTGTATTATTCGCCGGGCTCGATGTTCATCCCGAGCACATGAAACATCTCTCCTTATTAAATTCGTCTGCTAGCTTGGATGTAATTTCTGAATTATAGATGCAAGACGTCTCTTTGGCTAACTTATTCGCTAGGCTCGATGTCTATCCCGAGCCCAAAATGCGAAGAAACAACAAACGGGTTAATCGCCTCCCTCCGACTACGAAATCGCCGATTCTCCAAAACGAGTTTAAAGGCCATGAGCCTTTTCCATTAAGAAAAACTCCCTGAAAATTACGAAATCGCCAATTCTCCAAAATAATTTTAAAGGCCATGAGCCTTCTCCATTAATAAAAGCTCCCTGAAATTGAGAGCGATGAGGGGTACTCTACCACCGAATTACTCAATTGGGAGTCTTGTCTCCCACCATAGGCCTCCTCCAAGAGAGGAACCAATCTTCGAGGGTAACTCCCAAAGAGGATAATATATGATGCTTTACCACTGAGCTGCGAAAGGCACCAGTTGGGAGTGAGAATGGAAAATATCTCTCACCATACGATCGAAAAGATCATTAGTCGCAAACGACTTCTTTAATAGCCAATCGGATGATATGATGGTTGAAAATCAACAAAATTATCTATTACGTTCGGCACAATAATTTCGGGCAATAACTCACACCCGATTGATAAATTTGATCCGATCGGATTAAACATCCACAAGGAGCTAAAAATCACTGGGAACATGCACCCGCATTCAGGAAGTACTCTCCTTATTCAAAATTACGCGTTCACCATGTTTAAGTCCCTAAAATCTCCATGATTGATAACTATTATTCTCCACTAACAGTTTTTGTGACAGATAACGCCTAAATTAAAATCGCAGCATGAAGATAATGCAGAGAAAGTGTCTTAACATGTCAAATTTTGCATACATAAGGATCTTTCACAAACAAAAAAAAAAAGAAGAAGGAGAAAAAACAAGCGTCTATGTCTACAATCTCCACAATTGCAGGAGGTACACTTATATCGGCCACAGGTCATGAAGACTCTGGAACATCTACAGGAATGGGGTCTGCGGGTGCCAAAATAATAGCACTAGGACCGATCACCTCTGATGAAGCATCTGGCAATGATTCAGGATCACGTGGGTTTTCCTCTTCACTGTCGCCAGAAGGGGGATCGGGCAAAATCCCTGGGTCCTCCATCCAGCTAAGATCTGCTTCAGGAAAACGTTGCTCGGCTGCATAAATCAACCGAGTTAATAGCCGCCCCTGCGCTTCTCCCAGTCGGTCCATCAACTCTTCTTTTTGGGCAGCAAGATCATCCTCGAGCTTCTTACCCCACATTGTTTCTTTTTCGGCCAAGAGGGTCTTTAGCGATTCGTGTTCACCTCGCAGAAGTTCATGCTCTTCTCTGACCTTTAAGCAATCGGCAGACAACCACACGCACTCCTCCCTCACCCTGGTTGCCTCCTCTTCGAACTTCTGCATTAAAGTATTCTAGACAGTCAGGCGGGCTACATCCCCTTTAAGGTGATCAACCTCCCTCTGTCGAGCCCACATGTCCTGGGTAAGACGAGTGACCTCTCCCTTTAGCCTTTAGAGCTCCGATCGGGTGTGAGAAGACTCCCTTCTAATAGCTTCACACTTATCCTCCGCCTCTCTTTTCGCCCGCTTGGAATCTTTGAATTTTGCTTTACAGAGGTTAGCCATGTCGTGCAAGCGCAAACCTCTTTTTATTAATTAAAAAAAGAGGGGGAGAGGGAGTAGAAGGCTCAGTCATTCGGAAAAATAACAGCCGGATGAAGCAAAATTAATAAATGCGGTAAAAATACCTCCAGACTCTGTTGTTAAAAAAGACTGCACTCTCGGGATAGTACGTCAGGGTTCTCCATTGCCTTGAAGTCACCATCTTGAAGCATGTCCCGGCATAAATAATTTGATACGGCTTTGTCATCGATAGACCAGCCGGGGCCGAATTAGCTTTTCAAAACCTCTCCTAGCGAGGAGGCCCGGTTTTTGACGATCCTCGCAACTACATTTGGGCCACACCCCTTACTTCTGGCAGCAACCCTTGAATCTACTGCAGCTATCAACTCGTCGACCTTTTTCCTGGTCGCATCTTGAAGCGCCCTTTGGGTACCTTCGCCCATCTCGACCATGTCCGACCGTATCGATCTTCTTCTCTCTCGAGTTATTCGCTCCCTCTCAGGGTCAGGTCCATCCCCGGGAATTAAGTGTGCTGAGGAATGACTCTCAGGCAATGGCCGATCAGAAGAGGGCTCTGGAGGGATCTGATAAGGGCGGGCGGCAATAGCTGCACTATCGCCAGGCGCAGCAGTAGGAACATTTGCAGCAGGGGTAGAAGCTTAAACTTTCGAGGAAGATACGAGTTTCCTCTTCTTATTTTTCCTCTCTTCTTTGGCAGCTCGATCGGCTTCAATCCTTGCCTTGGCTCGATCGGCCAGCTGCTTGGCAACATCATCTCCTTTGACCATCGCAATCACAGTTGTATTATGAAGACAAAAGATAAGTATTTCTCCAGCCAATATGTTTCATAAATTCGAAATACATAATTATATACACATGTGTGTACGCTCCTCCTACGCTTTTACTACAATGATCCCGCTCTGCACACACCAACAATAGTGTGGAGATTCAGGCTAATAACCAGAGCACCCACAAATGGGCGGACCGGCCACTCAACCTTTCAAGCCTTTCTCAATATTTTTCAAAAATGGCGGCACAATGAATTGTTCCCCACTAGGCCAGACGAAACTAATTGATGGGTAGCTCGCTGACCGATCGGCATGAGATTTTGCCTCACATTCTCAATGGTGGGAGGATCCAATTGGGGAGGAGGATTTGAGCAGACTTCATGTATATTATCACTTCCAGCTCATCTCCAGTCAATGTGGGATAGGGGATAACGTCATGTGTTATCACTAGGCAAGAGCAATTTAGTAATTTCTGGAAATGGCAACCCCAAAAATGTCAAAGGGAAATCTCGCCTCAATGCCCAAGTTCCACAAATGACTAGTGAGTCACTCATCATTCTCGCAACTAAAAGCTAAAGCCATCACAAAGGCTCCTACGAGAAGATTATTTTGGAAAAAAATAATACAAGGGCTTATTGTTTTGGAAATCAAAGCCATGATCCCATAACCTTTATAGGCTTCGAGAAGGCTCTCATCTACGGGGCTAGTGGTAAAAAAAAAAAAAAGAAGAAGAAGAGGAAGAAAAGTAATCTTACAAAATCTCTGAAGTTGCTGAAAGAACAAAGTCCGAATTGCTGAGATAGCAGAATCCACGCAAAAAATTCGGCAGAGCTTCACCAAGAATCATAGAAAAGTAAGGAAAACTGTCATAAAGATGTCTATTTATAAGCAAAACGATTCTAGAATGCTCCAGCGACTATTCGTTGGATGATCGCCACGTGTTTTCAATTTACTGAAGGCGATTACGGAGAACGAAGCGGCACCCCTAACATGCGCATCGTCAATAAATGTATAACGGCCGCCCAATAATATATATATATACCAGATGCGACTTATCAAATTCGAAAAACCGTTTAAAACTCCCGCCAAAATTTGGGAATTCGCCCAGTCGGACTCTTCAAAGGGGAGACAAGTGATAACTACAGAAAATATATTCTCCAATGCCTAATTGGCATGGTCCAACAATACTTGGAAAAGCCCAAGGAACAAAGTGTAAGCTGAAAGATAACACTGAAAGCGAGATGTCCGATCGGAAAGATGGGACAGCTCGTCCCATCAGTCTACTTACACAAGTATGCTCCCCCACTCTCCATCTATCTCTTGTCACATCGTCGTTCACCTACTCTGACTATTGGTTGTCATCCTCTAAGACACTCAAGTGTCCCTCTAAAGATCTCCTATAAGTAGCCAAAACACAATGGCACCAGGTATGGAATATCTGAGACTCTCCCTCTAAACACTCTTTCTTTAAAAGCTATTGACTTAAGCTTCGGAGTGCTAAAGTCCGGTTTCGACCGGGTTCTCCCCTTTCTTGCAGGCTTAATCCGACTGTCCGATCGACCCAATGATCCGCCTGCTCTCTGTAGGTAACCTATTCGATTTTGTGGCTGCTAGCTCTTCTTCCTGCAGGATAAAGTTATTTTCAGCTTTATCAATTATGATAAGATTGAAGAATTTGGAGTTATTAGTGGTTCTAATACCAAACAATAACCGCCTTAATAGCAGGTGAATGTAATACTGCAAGGTAAAAAAGATGCAATTGACATGAATAACCTACTTAATCGCTATAGTTGCGTTTGATTTCCATTGCAATTCTGCATAATTACAGCTCGCAATTGCAATTGAAATCAAAGCCAACTATAACACTTATCATTAGTCCAATTATACTTAAAAATTAATGAATTGCATTATTCGTAAGTATAGGTATATTATTTTCTAAACATTTTTTAATTAAAAATAAATTTGCTCTTTTTTCTTTCTTTCTTTCTTTTTTTTTTTTTGAAGAAAATAAAAAAGATATAAATAATATATAAATATTTTTTCCAAGTGTGCACAAATAAAAATAACAGGGAAAATTTTTAGAATTGGGCCGGTATTAGTGAATGGGCTATACAACTTACTACAAAATTGCGCGCATAAACAAACACGGTGTCGTTTAAAGAGGAAGAACAGCTCAGGAAGACGGGCTGTGAGAAGCTCAGGAAGAAACTATGGCAGGAACAGAGGGATTCGTAAAAGCAGACAATGCAGAGGCCATAATCACCAGAATTGAACATAAATCTCGCAAGATCGAGAGCTTGCTTAAACAGTATTCTAATCCTCCTCTTCCTTCCAACTTATTCATTTTCTTCTGTTTCTCTAACCCCTAACAATCGGGTGTTTCTCTTGCTCAGGTCCAAACCTGTCGAAGCGCTCAAAACCGCCCACGAAGGATCGCTTCCAAATACCCTAGATGAGCGATGCAAGGTTTTTCGCCTCCTTAACTTAAATTGTTATTCCTTTTTTTCCCCCTTCAAATTTACCTTCTTTGATGCATACGTTCAATTGGTGGCCGGTGAGGTGAAATTATGTTTGTGTTCTTGCAGTCTGCCAACTGGATTGTAGTGCATAGAGCGATAATGGCTATAAAAGATGTGGACGGGATGTTCTCTTCTTTGGATCCCGAGTACTACGATATTCTCACGAAGTCAGTACTTTTTATTCTACCTTAATTTCAATGTCGATTCTGATTTTCAGTTATTTGATATGGGACTTAATAATATCGCAAGTGAATATTTCACTTCAATTGTGTTGCTCAATATTTTTTTCTATTCCTTTGATTCGGATTTTAGCTATTTCTTTGTTATGCTTATTAATGGTTAAATACAACTTACTACCCTTGAAAACTGATTAATCAATCTGATTAGCTCCCTTATCTAGTGAAAGGACTGAGAATCGATAGAACATTGAATGTCAAAGTTTAGTGGCCGTAAACTGCATCACTTCATTGGACTGGCTCTTTTCTGTAGATTGTTCTTTGTTTGAAGTTAGTGTCTCATTCTGCCTACTCAAGCAATTTAATTTAGCCTCTCTTGATTAATGAATTATTGAAATATATTGCCTCCGTTGCTGCTATATTCTACATGAATGTATTGTTTTGTCCGTACATTTATTTCTGCAAGTACTGAATAAGCCCCAAATGCCATCATAGAAAAAATAAAGTTCATCGTTAACATCATTCTCTCTTCAGCATATCTTATTCTGGATCCGCATCTTAACCTATTTAACTATACGTTCCAATCTTTCATTGTTCAGAGGACATGATTTCTTAGAAGCAAGTTTCTGGGGAAAATTAATCACAGCAATCTAAATATGGTCTCCCCTGTGAAAGGAGGTCCATTTTCCACCTTTCAACTCATAGATACATGACCTGAAGTTTTGCCCCGAGCCATCTGAAACAATTTTTATCTTAAGAAGGATTCTTTCTGCTCTGTTTTATTCTTTAAACTAATTCTCACTCATCAATCCGAGCACCAATCTTGTCAATGTGATATTCTTGGCATTTGCACCTATGAGATGAGAGGAAAATAGACAAGGTTGAGAAAGACCTTGTCGATACTGTTCACTTATTCATGTCTTTGATTGTTACTTATCCACTGATCTTTAAGCACACCCTTATCTTGCTTTTTGCTCACTGAAGCATAGTTTCTTTTGGCTTTGGTCTATTATTGGAGGATTGCTATCATCTGGGATACTGTTGATTCCCTGCTAGTCTATGGAAAGCATAAATGCCATTACTGCAGAGTCTTAAAATACTAAAAAGAAGAATGCTGAGGCTACATGTGTGCTGCTTCTGGTTTTGGCTCAACCTTTTGCATTTCATGTGTTCAAAAAATACTGCTTGATTTCTAAAATCTTTTATAATTCTTGACTTCTTTTCCTTATTAGTAATGTTTACAAATATAACCAGTTAGGGACGACATAATCCGCGGGTACTTGTACAGAGGATTGTCAACTGGAGAAAGGCCGACATGTGACCAATGCCTACGGACGACATAATACTGCGTGCCCCTGCAGACACTCTGAATACTGTTTGACTCCAATGCTCTTCACATCCAAAAATTCTGTTTCAGAAGAATTGTATGCGTTTGATCTTATTAATATGCAATACATAGCATTCACAATTAAAAACTGTTTTTGTGCAAATTTCCTGGCTATAAGTATGTGTAAATGCAAATTCCTTCAGAGGATAATGCGACTGTTGGGGTAATGTGTTATTTTGTTTCTTGCTTTGCCTCCAAATGGTCATGATTTGAAGTAGTTAACCATTTGTTTTGGAAATCTTATCAGCTAAAAAGTGAAAGGAGAAGAGGATGTCATTTAGGCAATGGGGTCAACTGTTTTGCTGCCAGGTAGGTTTGCATTTATTCATGTCCGGTCTGACCCCTGAAGGAGAGGTCAGCAGTAAGCAGAAACATAAATACAGGATCCTAGTTGACAAAGATACGATCATCATTGGTATCAGTTAAAAAGTGTTCGATTCAGTTTTTTGTGAATTGTCTTTCTGCTGGAATTGTATTATCTCATAAAGGGAGTCTGAAGAAATCCCGAAGAAGCTATTTAGCTAAAAAGACTGCAAGGTTTGTATCTTTAAATATGCAGGTCTGTACGCTGGTACCTGAGTATAGATTTAGACCCGACGGAAGACATAATGGCAGTTTCTTTCTGCTCTTATAGGGTGCTTCTTTCTATGGGTCTTGCTGCTCCTGTCCTAGGGTCTTAGCCTCATCTGTATTGATTTAAATTTCAGTTGCTGACATCGAAAGCTAGAGTAGGAATATTTTTAATTTACAACAAACAATCATCAACTTCTCATTTGATTCTAATTGAACATCCCATCCCAGTCACAGTGCGTATCACCGTTCTGTTAAATTTTGATTATTATTCTATTTTGAATAAAGTACAGAATATAAACATTTGATTTTAACTCCTGCTGTTAGATGTTTACACATTCCTATCATGCTGTGATGGCGAAAAAAAAAATTAAAATATATCTGTAAAAGTTATATACCGCACATTAGCCTTTGTGTTAAGCTCAGGGTCCAATATTCTTCAGAATTATAGGCTTAATTTCATTTCTGTAAGGAATAACTTAGCAAGTTTGATGTGACTAAAAGATGATGCTCAACGTTTTAAGCTGGAATGGCTTCAGTCTTCATAAACCTGAAAAGAAAAGCAATTAATTTGTGGTGCAGCAATCCGTTTTTCTTTGGATTATTTATTTTCCTTTTTGTCGTGTGTACGTTAACGTGTGGTTACAAACATGGTTATTAAAACCGGACCGGATGGTCGAACCGGTTTAATTGCGAACCGTTGTCTGATCCGGTTGGTTCAATAGATGTTCAAACCGTCAAAAAAACCGGTTAAATCGGGATAAAACTGAAAAAACCGGGTTAAATGATAAAACCGGTTTGATTTTAGAAAAATCAACTTTTTGTCCAAAATATTCATACAATATTATTTTTTCTGGAAAAAAATAAAATAAAATTATAAATACAAAATAATTAAAATTTAAATAATTTAATGAATTTTTTATGAATAAAATAAAATTTTATAATTTATATTTGATAAATTTCTTTAAAAATTTACAATTTTTTGCTATATTTATCTTAAATTTTTGTTTTAAATGTTAAATGACTTGAAAATATAGTTTTATTGTTAATGTTGGATGATAAATATATTTTTCTAAACTATTTTTAATTTTTTTATATAGTGATATTTTTATAATATTTATATAAAACTTAAAAAATAATATATTTTTTTAAAAAATGAAAAAACCCGATTGAACCTCAATAAACCGATCAAACCATGAATCATTTAGCTTTCCGATTCTTTGTTCGGTCCGATTTTAATAACATTGGTTACAAATGCAACTTTGCCAATCTTTATATTATGTCGCTGTACTTGTCATGAACAGTTTCATAAAATCACATGAAGTAGCTGGAATCTTATCTATTCTTATACACGTAGACATATATTAACGGACAAAAGGAAGCCAAATAATTTAAATTCATGGAAAGTCATTTGGGGATATCATGATTCATTCATTCCTTGGTCATTAGAGTAATCTTTAGATGTTATCCTTCCCTACACGCTAAAAATCTCGCTTTGTCCGCATCAAAAAACAAATATTAACCAAAACATATATTCATCTTCCTTTGTCATATCCTTCGAGTTAAATCCAACTTCCCACTTATAAACACTAACAAGTTTCTTCAACTAAATCCATCCTGTACAAGCCCAAACTCATTTCAACAAAATCCCATATCCTAACTAGCTAGCAACCCCCCTTTTTTTTTCTTGTTTCATGTTTCAAAGGTTTCAACTTTACAGATAAAGTAACAACCTTTATCCTGTGAGTCCAAATTCTTTCCTAAAAGCTATGACCTTTTCTCTAATATGAAGGTGTGGAGTTGAGAATCAGGATCTGGAGGCCGGAGCATGAAACGGCGGATGGTGGATAGGCAATGGCGTCCACGGTTTGATCGGAACAGGGCATTGAGGGTGGCGTGTTGGGGCGGTTGATGGGGTGGCGGGGGAGGCAGAAGCAGAAGAAGATGATACAGCAACCCGTTCACAAGAAGGACACATGGTGAGGGTTGTTGGAGGGTTCATGTGCATGTAAAGCTGGGGGGAAAGCTTCAATGCTCTAAGCTCTTGCACCTCCTTCTGCAGCCTCCTGTTCTCTTGGGTTAGATTCTCACAGCATCTTTTCAAGTACTCACAATCCACTTCCGTTTGCTTTAATTTTGTCCTGCACACCATATATCCTTTAATTAACTCAATTTCAAACCCATTTACGATATCCAATTTCAAGCAATTAACCATATTTCCTTATGACACATCTACAAAATTCGGTGTTTTTGACCACTGAAATTTTCCTGCTTTGTCGCAGTTAACCACACTTAACTGAATTTATTCATAGCCACTAGATTAGTTGAAAAAAAAAGTTTCTGCTTTCTATCAAAAGCCCTTTAACCAAAAAGGGTAATAATTCTCTTCACTGCGATTTTTTACTGAACAGGATATGACTGCAAGTTGCACCTGAAGCACAACTTGGAGCAATAAATCGATAGAAGTTGAAAAGACTATTATGACCTTACGAAATTATTCAAAAAGGACAAGAATAGCCCTAAGTGTGCGGGAAGGAAATAATCTCTCACCTTGCCCTTCGATTCTGAAACCACACCTCAACTTGTCTGGGTCTGAGATTCAACTGCTTCGCCAGAGCCAACTTTTGCTTCTGTAACCACAATTCCATCACAAACTTGAGAATTGAAAATTTATAGAAGAGACAAATTAAACAGAAATTTAACCAAAATGCCACTCACAGGATTGAGAGTATTGTGTTCCTTGAAAGTTTCTTCAAGAACTAAAGACTGTTCCTTAGACAGCCTGAGCTTTTTCCTAGAAGCGTCGCCGGCGGCACCTCCATCTTCATCTTCGCTTCCTCCACGAGAACACGAGGCTCTCTCAGCTTCAGTCTCCTCACCAATCTGTTCTCTATCATTTCTTTTCCCGCTAATGCTAGAAATCGTGCTGTTTGGGGAAGAAGCGCCGTTTTGATCGTCTTCGCAATCAACCACCGTCGGCATCCGATTCATATCAATCCCTCGCCGAAAGGACCTCGAATCAGCGCTCCTAGCTGCCATGCGTTCAACCAAAATTAGAAAACCCTGGAAACAAAAAATGGATCTGAAGAAAAACATGAAAAAGAAAAAGAAAAAGCACCAGAGGAGTGAAAGAGGTCATTGAAGGAGGTCGTATGGGGATCATTCTGCATGAAGAAGGAAGGAAACGGCATGAGATTAAGCTTGGAAGAAGGCTGATTGTGAGATTGGGTTTGGCCACCTAAACTGAGACTCAACCCCAACCCAAATCCATCATCTTTGTCTGCCATGGTTTAGTTTGAAATTGAGGAGAAGCAATAACGGGTGGTTTTAATAGAGAAGAAGGGGGTGCGAAAAAGGCAAAATGGGAGAGTTATAGGAGGCAGAGGGGTGACAGGCTTTTGCTTTTAACAGAATAGTGAAAGGATGGGACTAGTCCATAGTCCCATTTTATAAAAGATACAGAGAGAGAAAGTAGAGAGTGACAGGTGGGTGTAGATTCAATCATGACTTATGTCAGTGCCCCTCTATTGGCTCTTCTCATCATTTATACTATGTGCCTTCCTTTACCTGAAACCTTTCTTGCATTTTTTTACCATGGTTAATTAACCCTTCTTCACTTCTAAGTCATATATTTTTTGTCATCTTTCTCATGCCACCCCTGAACTTATGATTTTATCACATTTATGTCCTTCAACTTTACATTTTTTACTTAAACCTCATCTGCTTATTAATGTTTCCTTCTATGGAAAACTTTCAAATTTATTATATGATGGTATTGTGGTCTTCCTCTATCTTCCATATTTTAAAATCAATTTTATTGATATTATTGGTTTTTTTTTTTGTAAAAAAGCTGGAAAAATGTAGTGATAAAAAAATAAAAATAAAAAAAACTTTGAGAAAAATATCAAACATGGTGTAATTAAGGTCCTGGAATGAAATGAAGCGTTAAACTGCAGGAGAAAAAATTTATCCTGAGTTTAAAAATTTTAACCAGGGCTAAGCAAGTTGTTTTGTCCAAGTATTTACTAAACTTCGCTTAAAAAGCGGCTTTCTCGGTCGCTGACTGTTGACTAGGATAGCAAAAAGGTCGCGGTAGCAACGCGGTTATTGCACGCGCCTGAAATCATCAGATCATGATGCTTAATCATGTGACAGAAGCAACCCAAGTGGGACCCAGGGATTCCGCTACATGACAACATCAGATGAGGCAGCGAGTAGGCCTGAGCGCGTATAGGCGCGTAGTGATAGGGCACTGGGGGGTGGGGTGAGCAGATAAATAGGGTTACAAGTTACCTGTAAAGGGCACATGCATATGTAATTGCCACTCATTTATTACCAAACCCATTTTTTCTATGAAGATTTAATGCTGAGTTTTTAATGATTTCTCTGTTTCTCTTCTTCTCTCTCTCTCTCTTCACTTTCTACTTTGACCAATCCCACATTGCTATGCTTCATTATACCTTTTGTTTTTTTTTTCAACTCTAACCTAAAAATTCGACCCTCTAAAACTCGCTCGTACTTCTCCTTTTCTATATAATCGCCGCAACGGAGCACTTGGTTATGATTTTAAATATTTTTAAAAATATTGAAAATTCCTCTCCAAATTAAATTGATAAATTTCCTTGCTTTTTTTTAATCAGGTTCGCATGATATTCTAACTTGTGATTCCATCCGTCAATGCACTCCGCTAGGTATACAGCAAAAACTTTGTATGGATTCTAATATTTAAACGAATTCAATTACTATTAGAAATAATAAATTACTAACAAAGTCATTTTCTACCATCGAGTTTTTAAAATTGTCAGAAAATTCCATTTCGCTCTTCTTTTAGAATACTTTGGAACATAAAAATTGAAAGATTTTGTCACTTTATTTTTCAAAATAAATATTTTTTACTAATAAATTTATATAATTTGACATATTTTACCCATAAAATAGAGGACCCATGTGATTTATTGTTTTATAAAATAGTGGCAATATCTCCACTTTTAAAAATTTAATGACAAAAAAAACTTTAAAAAGAAGTTTTATGGCATTTTTTAATCAATTGGACGTATTTAATATAAAAAAATTTGACTTTAACTCGATTAACAATGCAATAATGAGACAACAAGTTACACGGTAAATTTGAGGTTGAAATAGCGATCAAACCTCTATTAACATATTATTTTGGTTAAGATTAAAATTTTAAGCGGATTTCATTTAACTTCAGCTAAACAAAGCTACAATCCATGCCATATAAAGATTGCATTTACCTTCAATTTCAAATAAATTTTTTTGCTATTTCAACCACCTCAACATCCATGCCATATAAAGATTGCATTTTCTGCATATAATGAAATGCTTTTCATTTATTTAATTGAATATTTTGAGAATGTTTTGAATATGGTTGCATGAGCCATGGGAAGAGGGACAAAGAGGAGAAGAGGTCACGTGGGGTCCCGGAAGGGCTTCACGTGCAGTAACATGTGGGAGTTCGTCCACGTGGTCCCATTTCAACGCTCGTGCATGTCATTCTGTCCCTTCACAACCAGACACGCACCTCTCTTCAATCATTGGATACTCTCTATCGTTTAAAATACTACGCTATCTCGCTTTGAAGGCGCTTGTATCGCACGCTCGCCTCGCTCTCTTGCATCGCTAAATTTACCTGCAAGTATGGCCATTCATTGTAACTTCATGTGGATTTTCCCTTTTTTAATATTTATTTTATTTTTTTATTAGGTCCATCTTTAGAGGATGCATATCTGTTACCAGCAATTGATTGAAAAAGCAAGGTTTTGAAATGATTAATAGACATAAAAAGGTTATAAGCCACTTCAAACTTTCAAATCAAACTCTCCTAAATGTATGAATTAATAGAGAATATTGAAGGTGGAGCATGGGATGGAAGATGGAGTACATAGCCATCACATATAAGGTAATTAAAGAGAATGAGGAGAACTTGTTGGTTGATGATTGAGGCCCCTCCACCACGTGCGGTTGTGTGTAATAGCTGTCCCACGTGTGCTCCTCCAATCATGGAATCCATAACCAGCCGACCAACGCATTACATACCTTAATACATGCTTCCTCGCCAGGGTTTTCGTGGTATCACCCGCAATCTCGCATGTGCCTTGCTCCTATAATCCACTTGCTTATTTTTAACTTATTATTTTAGTAAAAAACAGTGTCAAGTGGAAAAAGAAAAGAAAAGTAAATTAGCCTTTTTGCAATGTGTATCTCTCTCTATATATAATCTGCAGATTTTCTTTTATCCGAAAAGGAAATAAAGAAAGAAAGTTTTTGCTTTGGAAAGATTAGATGGCTCCACAGGCAACTGAAGCTATCAGCCACAAGTTGCAGAAAGCTTTTTCCACATGCAAATGATGGTAGATGATGAAGACAGTCTGCGTGATTAAGTATGTGACTATCATCATTATCTAATTAATTGAATCGTTATGGTTCACTATCTAATGTCCTTCCCGATATGCCACGCGCATTGCATGTGCACCTTCTTTTTCTTAAAAGGCGAGGTTAACTAGCAAGCAATGTTACAGAGAATGACATTCATATCCTTTACGTACGTTGTTAATTAACTCTTGAATTGAAATAGTTAAAATACTAGTATAATGTGCCTTTTCAATATAGAATCCGACAAAACATTTTCCCCATAAACTAAAGTAAATTTTCTCTAGAGATTCAATCTGCCTTTAATCTTCAAATAATTAATTTCAATAACAGAATTATAATGCCGAAAATACCCATCCGAAGGAAACTCTAAAGCAGTCAATAGCTGTGTTCTTAAATGCACACATGTATGGAGTACGTATCATTCGAAATATTAGAATACGTATTTTAGGCAGTACTTTTTAATTTGTGTAATTCTCCTATAAACTTTGCTGTCAATTTTATTACTTATTTATCTCTTTTTTTTTTTTTAAATCAAAGTAACGAGTGGGTGCCAAGATTTTATCTTTTTTAATCATTGATTAATGCGGTGGTCTCAATTAGGGGAAAAAATAAAAAAACTATTAAATTGGTGATTAAAATTAAAAAAAAAAAAAAACAAAAAAAAGCGATGCAATGGTTTAGGGTAGAAGTGAAGCGAGAGGGAGAGGGAGCGGGGAAGGAGAATAAAAGGTCACGTGAGGAGAGAAGAATAAGTCAGAATTCACGTGCAAGGCATGTGGTAGTTGCCACGTATGATTTTGTTTAGAGCGACAAGACGCGTGGTCCCATCTGCAACCCACGCGTGTCATCTTGTTGTTCCTTTGTTACTCTACACCCTCTTCTTTTTCCCAATCATTGGCCACTCTCTTGCTTTTATTTATTTTAATTTAATGTTTTTAATTTCTAAAATAATATAAGTAATATTCAATACAAAAGGGGTATGATGGCATACGTGCATGCATATATTTTTAGGCGGTCCAACATACACATGCGCGTAATGCCTAACTCTAAAAAAGAGAAAAGAGAAAGAAAAAACATCTTTATATAGAAATCTAAGACTAAGATTTTTGCATGTAAGAAAAAAGTGTGGCGCATTGAAGGCATATAAAATGTTTGACAAGGGAAAAACTAAAAGTCATAGGTGGTCCAAAATTCAGGCTAATATATTATATCATCTCGTGAATCGCATCAAGGATCGACTACTGATTGCTCCAAACGAGTGGACATGTTAATTTTAGAAATTATCGCAGTTTCTTATTGCTACTTTCATTTGCTTCCCTCAAAACATAAATAGCGGCAAAATTATAGGATCCCTATTTCTTCTATTTTATACTGAATCTCATGTCACGTCAGGATTTTCAGATATATTTTTATTTCCACAACTGCTGTGAGGGTCCACCCTTCTCCCAATTTTGAAATAAAATGTGAATACTTATTACAAATTATACTTACTAATTACAAAAAAAAAAAAAAAAATTGGTAGGAAAAACTCGTTGGTTTTCATATTATAGGTAAAAATTAAAACTAGACAATAGTATTTTAATTATACAAATTATATCACATTAATTGAGTTTAATGAAGGGTGTTAAAAAGGTAAGCAATAAGATTAAAATAAGTAGAAACGGCTAAATGCAATCTATAGTATTGTATTCTGAAGGAAGAGTAGCGACAGCAAGGTGCACGTGTGATTGCATGCAATGGAACACCTAAAATATTTTAATTAGCTTAAATAAAAATAATAAAGCAAGGGGTGGACTTTATTATTATTTGATTAAAGGAAAAAGAAAAAAAAGTCATAAGGCTCGCCATTTTTCACTCCCCCACAAAACCTTGGAAAACAGAAACAATAATGCTTCGCGCTATGGGATAATTCTTGGATTAAGTGATGTGAATTATTGGCTTTGGACCTTTGGGTGCACGTGTATAGAAGCCAAACTGTTACTGGGCCTCACATGGTTCCCCATGTGACCCAAAATTTTACCTCGATAACAATCAACTCTCGGTCCTAAACTTCTATTGCCTCCCACGTTTTTTTCTGAAACCACAAGAAATTATGTCTGATGGAATAAATTCAAATTACCTTTTTTTCTTTTTGAAAATTAATATAATAAAATTTTACTTTCATTGTATTCAATCCACTTTTATTATTAATATGCAATTCTTTTTGTTTTTTTTTTTTTTTTTGGGGGGGGGGGTATTCATGTCAATTCGGTCATTTGTGATCTAAAATCTACTATAGTATCACTTGGTTGGAATTCGTGGGCAAGCCCGGCCCATTACTAATAGACAACTGCGAATGACTTTGGGCCTTTGAAATTTAGGCCTAAAAATCTAAAAGGAAATTAATTCGTCCTTGAAGCTTTGGGTTTTGGAAAACCTAAAACCCTGCAAAAGAGGAGGACAGTGATATACAGGGGACTGCTGAAGCTTCATTCTTCACTTATCTGAAAGGTACATGAAAGAAGTTCTCTTCGATTAACAGCAGCGGCTCATCGAAAAACTTGTATTTTGCTTCTTATTGTTCTATAAAAGCAATTTTCCGCTGCCCTTCGCTTGCCTATAAAACATTGTTTCCTTGAATTTTAAGGTTCAAAATGGGTTCACTAAAGCGGTCAAGAAAAACAAGAGACGATGATGGTGATTTCGAAGAATTGTACGATTCGGAAGATGAGAACCTAACGGTTGGTAAAGTTTTTGTTTTTATGCGTATGTAGTTCAATCAATGATTGTAGTGGTTGTAAGTACTCTTCTTGGGATTGATGATGCAGATGGAAAGTGAGGATGATGAAGAGGAGGAGGGAGAAGAAATAGATGAAGAACAAGAGGGAGAGGGAGATGAAGATGAAGATGAAGAGGAAGAGGAAGAGGGAGATGAAGAGGAAGATGTCGAGGCCGACGAGGTTTCCTATGATTATGCAGCGGAAAATGAGTTTAAAGAAGAGGGAAATATGCAGTGTAGTGGTAAAGATGATGAGATAGAAGAACTTGAGAAGGATTACATGCATCTTCGTAACCAAGAGCAGTAAGACTTCTAGCCATTTTTTTTCTCGTTGCAGTAGAAACGAATTTTTTTTTGTTGCTATATAGTGCCACTAAGGATGGCAGTATCTCGAAAATTTTGCTAGTTGTGGTTCAGCTTCCATATAGATTATTTGAATATTTTTAGTGTTGTTGATTATTTGCTACATTGCATTTGTGAGTCTTTCTATCAGTAGCTTTTTTACACACATACGAGCAGAAGCTGGCTCATGTATATATGTTCACTAACGGTTATGCCTATGTGAACCTATTTCTTTGTCTGGAGATATACTAAAGAATCTAAAACGTTACAAGGATGAAGATCTTGCCAAAGGTCCAGCTGTAAAAAACCAAAAGGTACAGCTTTTTTTTTTTTTTTCAAGCATGAGTTTTATGTATTTACTTTTTAAAATTCATATTTTTTTTTTGTTTAATTTGATTCGTTATTTGTTGCAACAATTTCTTTCCAATCTTTGTTCAAGGCTCTTTGGGACAAAAATCTCGAGTTCAGATTCTTACTTCAGAAACCATTTTCAAGTTCAAATAGATTGCCACAGGTTTGCTTTGGCTCTGGTTTCTTATTTTTCTATTTTTTTAACCTTTTTTGTGTAATGTATGTGAAGCATTGCGGTCTTATTCTGAGATACTGTTTACAGGAACCTGTGAGGTCTTCATTTTGTGATTCAGATGTAGCTGTTAGTGCAGCCTATGCTGATCTGATTACTTCATCCAAAAAGACTTTGGATTCTCTGTTGAAATTACAGGAGGTACTATAGATGGCTTTGAGCAAAAGTATTTCTTGTGGGTGGTGCTCATGTGTTCCCTACTTAAATTTTCTTTTGGCTGCAATTTCAGGCTTTGCTCGAGAAGAATCCTTCTATTTGTCAGTCTTCTGATGGTATGCCGCAATCACTTGTTCATCATTTGCACATTCTAGATTCCTTTCTAATTTTCCCAATTATACTTTACTTTCCATTTTTCACATTCTAGTTAACTTGTCAAATTCTACTATATTATTTTGTATTGTGCTTGTAGTCAACAATTTTTTTATTCATTCTTTATTAAAGTGCATAAATACTTGTGTCAATGAAATCATGTTTTTATGTTGGAGTGCTTTCTCCTTTTTCAGGTGATTGTGAGAGGTCAAAGAAGTATTCAGAAGATTCTAAGAATTCAGATGTAGAATGGTCACATATTTCTCAAATGCACAAGACGTATTTCGTTCATCTGTGCTTGCTGATGTGGAATATCTTCTAGGATTGAAACTTAAAATGACTTGTAGGATAACTTAAAACGGCTTTATCTTGCAGAATAGCTGCTTTCAGAAACAAGTCAATTGATTATTGGCAAAGAAAGACGCAACTTACAACTCGTGGTGCTACTGGACTTAAGGCTTTTAATCAGGTTGGTCTTTATGTCTTGTTGAAATTATTTTTCGGTGGAGATAAAACTAACTTGATTTTCTTTCTGATCCACAGAATATTACTGACCAAGTTGCTTCCTATATGAGGGATCCAAGTAGAATGACAAAGCAAATGCAACTAAGCAGATCAACAGTTGGCGTTTTTGGAACTGTTAAGTTTTCTGAGACTTCTGTTCTAGTTTAGCTTTAAAAATGTGCAAAATTTTTTGTAATTACAATTTTAGATTTTAAGCTTTTTTGTTTTTATATTTTCCCATGGTTATCCCCCAATCCCCCCATAAAAAAAACTTTGGTCTGATTATGGTCATTACTAATGAGCAGGTGCTTGAGCAGCTAGGCAACGCCGAGAGAGAGGTATTTTAGTTTCCTGTGCATGTCACTGAACTAAATACTTAGAGTAGGCATCCCACCTTGTATATGGCCATGATATGAGGCTTTAAATCAAGGTGTGGAGTGGGGTGGTGCCTGCATAATGTCGATAGTTTTAGTTATAATGCCTTTTTCCTTATCTGCAGCAAATGTGCCCCCGCTTCAAGACCATCATTTACTTGTGCATGCGTGCATCTTTGCATATGATCTATGTCAGATATTAGCATGAAGAAATGAAATTTTTATTTGTCATTATCACAACTTTTAGAAACAGCATTATAGCTATTTCTGCTAATTCAACAACTACTTGGACTACTTTTAATTTTTTACTAGGAAGCAACCCATAATGGTGACCCGGAGCTTCTGGATGACACTGAATTTTATCAGCAATTACTGAAGGAATTTTTTGAAACAATTGACCCCACATCCTCTGGTTCGTGTTAATCTCATCTAAAATCTTTGTTTCCATGCGCTGGATCCGTTTTCTTCTAATTATTAACTGTCCAAAGTCATGTCATGTTGCTCACTGGACGAATCCTTTAGGGTGTGATTAATATATAAATACTTTCTGATTTTTTCTCAGAGACGGCCTTTTATGCTCTTAAAAGGTTGCAGAGCAAGAAGAGAAAAATTGTTGATAGGCGTGCCTCAAAAAGTCGAAAGATCAGGTCTGTGCATATTTAAATTTTTCGAAAAATTTTTGAATCGACGTTTTGTTTCATCACTTTGATTCTGTCTATATATCAAAATTTTTGACTTGAAATGATCGCGTAGGTACAATGTTCACGAGAAAATAGTCAATTTCATGGCTCCTCGGCCCATGAACATCCCTCCAATGGCTCCAAAGTTGTTCGAGAATTTGTTTGGACTTAAGACCCAACAACCCGCATCTGCTATTTAGTTCTGTATCGCGGTACAGCACCTTCGTTCAATTTTGTAGTAGTGCTTGATGTTTTCCGTCGTTAACTTTTTTTTTTCTGTTCTCAAATAGTCACTGAAATGATTCTCCTGTTGATAAGCTTCATATTGTTGGTAGTCTGGATCTTCTTAAAAAATTGACTGGCAAATTGCATGCTGCCGTTCATTAAGTTTTACTTTTGAGCCGTAGGTGCTTCTTTTTCTGACGTAAAGTTCAACTTTTCACACACAATTACGTTTGAACATCTTTTAACGGATGTTGGAGTAGGTAACACTTGAGCATCTTTGACAATAATAACTTCTTCAAGCGAAAATGCTGTTCTCCAATGACTTTGTGACGATAGCAGTTACGGCCGACTAGTGTATCAACATACCTATGTAAATATTTTCATAAATTCACTCAAAGAACTACAGAGTATGGTACAAATGCAGTTTATAAACATTGTAGTTAATGACTAAAATTTTATACTATTCATTGAGAATCATGTATCATTCACCCGTACCATGCAGTTCATTCAAAAAAAAAAAAGAGAGAGAGAGAGAGAGAGAGAGAAAAACATTTCGCTATCTGGGATCTGAGAATGAAACCATAAAATATAAAGCATCAGTTTAGTTAAGGTCAGTCATATTACAATACAGGGGCTAAACTAACAAAAATCCTTGTACATCACTATCACAAAAAGTAGGTCACCCATCACATGCCTCGTATCAATATTGTTGAAGTATTTTGCAAGACCCAGTTTCCAGGGATAGTTTTTGGCAATCGGTTTCATCGTCGCTGCAATCTGAGAGAAACACACTGGTCAATACATGTGCCATAAGAAGAGTACATGCTCTTAAAAATGTATTTCTTGTGTAAGTTCTCATGGAATGGGGCAAAGTTCTTGGTATGCGTTGGGCATCGCCGTGTTTGTTATTTGTTTGGGAAAATAACAATCCCAGCAAACTGAGCATCTTAGGCGATGCACTAAACAAATGGGTGGTATCAAATCGTCAATAGTTCAACTCTGTCAATGCCTGGTGAATCCAGAGAGTTTAGTATCAAATCGTCAACAGTTGGACTGATATTGGCAAATTCACACAAAAGATAGCCAATGTCCAAAATACAGGGAAAAAGTCTAACAAGCAAACAACACTCCCCAAGATGATAGTGAACATTTAAAAATCCGAAACACTTACAAAGACTGTTGAGCTTGAGGTCCAGCTTCTTGTACCAATTGAGAGTAAATGTATTCATCTACCCTTTGCTTTGCCAATGCTACCTGTCACACATTCAATAATCACAATTAAGTTAAACATAAAAGGTTTCATTCTGATCTTGCATTCCATTTTAACCTCCGTGGTTCCAGAAAGACCCAACGTCAATTAATCCAAAGTGATGCTATTGTTAACCAATGTGGTTCTTTCTAAGAATTTAACCTATGGATGGATGTTCTGCAAAGCCATTTAATACATAGGTTGTAATTACAGGAAAAAATAATGGTTAACAATTAAGAGTCAAAATGCTCAAACCACCTTTGCCATCATATATTGTAATGCCAAAGGAACAGATAGTTTTTTAAAACTGATTATTCCCTAAGGAAAATGTATATACCTGTTGAGCAGTGCCACCAAATTGTATATGCCTATGTTTTTGTTCACCTTTTCCACCATAAACCTGCAAATAAGAAATTCACGGAAATGAAACCCATTTGCAGGGGACAAAATACATTGAATATATGAGAAAATGCAAAATTAAATATGTTCTGAAAACCAATAATGCAAGACAGATTAACTAATAAAGGTTCACAAGTACTGGAGTCCTCATTTAGCAAGGATACTTTGAAAAGGCAAAGTAATTCTTCTTGAAGTGCTTCACATAAACAAATTTGTACAGAAACTACAAATTAACAATTAACAAATGCACCAACCTTGATCATTGCTCCAGATTCATTTCTGATCCTTGATATGTTGGAGCCACATCGGCCAATCAAGCCACCAACCAATGTCTCTGAGACCATCATCTCCAAAGTTACATAATCAGCTGCAAGATTGTTTGTCCTAAAGATGATGTGGTTATAACACAAATATTAAAACTTGATACAGCCACAAAATTTAGCAGTCAGAAGACAGGTCTGTTCTAAAATACAAAACATTGAATAACCTGAAGTTGGGTCCACATATGGTTGAGTTGGTCGAATTGTGCCATAGTTGTATGTTGGACTGATAGAAATAACCTGTTTCGGCGGGTTCTCCCTAAACCAAACAGAATCAACATAAACAATCCAATATATGAGTTTTTGAAAATAGAGCATAGAGCATTTAATAAAAAAGGCATGCCAATCCCACCTGAGTTGACAACCAATCTCCTCTAGAGCCTTTAACACAACAGGGACATCACCTGATATCTGGATTTAACATAAGTTCCAGTCATAAACTTTGTAATGACACTCCAAAAAGTGGATTAAAAAAAGATAAAAATGTCACCTGCGCCACTCGATCAGATTCGTGAGCAGATGCACATAAAGGCAACTGATTTGGGGCTAGTACCGTGATGGTAGCACCAGAAGAATTTCTCAATTTCTCGATATTTTGACCAGAGATCCCTATCAAAGAACCCGCTTGCGATCCTGCTATTAATAGCCGTATAGTGTTTGCAGCCACATGACCTGCACCAACCGCCTTTGATGCTTCTGCTGGACTATCATCTTCCTGTATATTAAAAAAGAACCGCAGTGAAGGATGCCAATATATGGTTGGCACACTTACAACAATATGCTCAAATGAAAAGGTATACACTTTAGATGATTGAGGGTAGTTCCTACGATCGTACTTTTAAAATCAATGATGCAATTTGCTTGAGAGCTTTCTCGGCATCAGAAACAGCATTATCACTCTCTTTCGAGCTTATGATGATTACCCGCTCTTCATGTCGCTGCATTAATATTTAAGTGTAAAAATCTCAACTTTTTAATCTTAAATAAAAGAAACGCCACTCAAAACCCTAATTAAGCAAACTTGTTATGAGAACAACAAGAGCAAAGTACCACAATGGCATCGGCGATTTTGATAGTGGCTTTAGTGTCTTCTCGAATTTTCTGGATGCGACACCCTTCTTTGCCGATAACCTTCCCGATCTGCCTTGATGGGACTACAATTCTAAAGATAACATCTTGCGCTTTAGCCCGTTTTGGGGCCGATCCTTCAAATTCACCCGCTGCCGTGGTCGCTGCAGCGTCAAACTCATCGCGGCGGCGCTTGGCCGGAGCATAGAAATCTGGTCGGGGCAAGGAAACCGGAGGGATAGGGTTCATCGGAATTTCACCCGATTGGGCCATCATCGTAGATGTGGCGCGGGAATAGTATTGCGTGTAAGGGTAAGGAAAATACATGACGCCCAGCAAAAGCGAAATTGAGGGAAAAATAAAAAACAGAACAAAGTTTAGAGCTTTTCCGATTGAAGTCAAGGCCGAAAGGGTTTTATGATTTTATGTTGCTAATACATTTATAAATATGCCCTTGGGAGTTGGGACCCACGCTCTCTCACTTCTCTCGTGGCCATGGAAGGGTAAATTGTACCAAAAACCCTAATAACAACTATTAAGCTTCCTTGTCCCCCAAATCTCCTAGTATCATGCTATGCCTTCGCCATTTCAGCTCTATGAGAAGGATACCACAATTGTCAAAAATTCCCTCAAGGTGCAGGCCCCAAGCAATCCGTGAAGCGCAGCAAGCTCTGACAGAGTACTTCTACTTAACAAGATCACTGCCCTTTACCTACGCGGAGCATATCAGCAAAAACTCCCACTTCGCGCTGTCCAATATCATTGCCAATGTTGATTTCTCTCCCTCTGATTTCTCAAAGTCTATGCGGAAGTTCCTCAGGTACCATCCCATTAAGGAATTCGAGTTCTTTTGTGAAAGTATTGGGAATGATTACAATGAGGTTCGCGGGTTTTTGCCCACAAACAAATTTTTCTTTTCTGAGGATGATACTGCTTTTAATGCAGCTTGTGCTCTTGCTGGGTTTGGGTTTCCTTGGAACAAGTTAGGCAAGCTGTATAAGGTGGAGAGATCTGTTTTTACTAAAGACTCGGAGGAGTTAACCTCTAGGCTTTGTGGGTTTAGGGAATATGGATTTGGTACTACTGCGGTGATTGGAATTTGTCTGGCATTTCCTTTTGTTTTGAGTGGCGAATTGGGAGGAGAACTTGATATTTTATTTAATGATTTGAAAAGGGTTCTTTTGGATTTTGATACGGAGTATTCTATTGAAATAAATTTAGATGCTTGGTATGATGTTTGTATGAAAATTCGGCTATTTTACGATTTGGGTATTGAAAAGGGGAAGCTAGGATATTTGCTTGGCAAGAGTAACCTCGTTTTTGTTGAACATCGAGCAGAAGTTTTTGTCCAAAAGATTGGGTATTTTTGTAGATTTGGTGTTAGAAAAGAAGATGTTGGTTATTTGCTGCTTCAAAGACAGGAAATATTGAATTTTGATCTGGAGACGCCGTTAATTTCAGTAAAAGGATTGCTGAAACATTTTGGGTGTAATCCTGACGAATTGGAAGTTATTGCTCAAAAGTACCCTCACGTAATGGGTAGAAATAAAATGGCCAATTTACCTCATGTGATGAAAGCAATGGTTTTGCATGATTGGTTTTTTAATAAAATCAAGGATGGCGATCATCATTTATTAGCTAGCTATTCTATGAGAGACCTCAGTGAAGATTTGGACAAAGAATTCAGTTACGGCCTTGAAAGGATCCGAATTTCAAGAACCCCCACTCATACAATGTCCAAGTTGGATTTTGTACATGCAATTGGGTTTGGAGAAAATGCTTTGACGATTAAGGTCTTAGATCATTTGCATGGTACTAGTAGTGAATTACAGGAAAGATTTGAATGCCTTCTTCATTTAGGGATTGAATTCTCAAAGCTCTGTCTTATGATGAGCATGGTGCCAAAGATCCTGAACCAAAAACCTGAAATACTAGAACAGAAAGTGAACTTCCTGTGCCAGGAAACGGAATCCACATTGCATGATCTAGATGTTTTTCCTGCTTTTCTTTGTTTTAACTTGGAGAGCCGAATTAAACCCAGATGTAGATTCCATGCGTGGCTTAGACAAAAGGGTTTGGGTGCACAAAAGTATTCCATCGCAAGTATTGTTGCCACCAGTGAAAAGAAATTTGTAGCTCGCGTATACGGAATTCACCCAGCTGCTTTAAAACATTGGTTTGAATGTTTTTATGACAAAACATCAATTAATGATTAAAATGCAGTAAATATAGATATTTACTTGGCAGTGCAACTTGGTCTGGATTATAAGCTGAGAATTTTCACGTCGGTAGAACATTATAGAGAAATTTTGTATATCATTGTTGTAAATCCATTTCTTAAATTTAGCTGGCAGATTTTTCCCCCAGATCCTGGTATCTAGCCTTCACTGTATGTATATTACGCTGCATTGATGCAATACTTGACAAGTTCTCATTATTTTGGCAGAAATGGAGATAATTTATTCCACGGGACTTCTGCAAGTAAGTTTCGTTAAATCTGTTCCCATGAATTGATTTACTGGCCTGAATTTTCTTTTGGTGGTTGTTCTTAGCAAGTTGTTACTTGCTGCACATTTATAAAATGAATATTTATTGCCATCATCAAGAGATAGATTATTTTAAAATGATTTTGTATTTTTATTTTTCAGAACTAACAATATTTTGAATTCTGAGAATTAGGGTTTATGTCAGTTTTTTCAACCTCCTGTTGTTCACTCCTGGGCTGTAAGTGAACCAGATCAGTGGCGGAGTGTCATGGGGGCATCTAGGGGCCACGGCCTCCCCCATTTTTTTTGATTATGCATATATATAATGAAAGGAAATTTTTGAGCATCTATATATATATATAAATATATGAATATATAGCCATGAAAAAGATCATACAATACGTATATATATTAGATTCATAAAATTATTTTGGCTGATTGGATCCCTGAATATTTAAGTCAAGCGCTGCTACTGAACCAGAGCTTCAAACAATAATCTTCTATTGTTGAAATCTAGAAACTAATAGGTGATTACCTTATTTATAGCAACAGTTGAATGTTTGCAGGACTGAAAAATGGCTTCATCATGGGGAGAGGTAGTATATGAAAGTTGCTGATCTTACATTTTGTGACTATAACTTTACAGCTATGGAGAACAGAAACCATTTCCATCTTTCTTTCTTGCAAACTTTTTGCTAATCTTGTGAGACGGGTATGGTTTTCTGCAATCTTTATCAAAGTTCAGGGAAATGAAGTATACAGATGAGCATAATTTTGATGTTGTGAGCAGTAGGTTGCTGACTCAAGTTGACATTGCAGGAAGAAAATGCTATACTGAAGGTGCATTCTCTGGTAGTTTCAATTTGTGAATTGACTCACTATTGCTTGATATCTCTTTGAGGGTTCCTGGTTAGAGTTGATGAATGATCGAGTGGTAGCTCTTTAATGGGGATACATGATCATGCATCTAAATTATGCCAAGAATTAGGTGAATGGATGTGAGAAATGAAAGTTTACAAGTATTATAATCGAGTAGAGAAGGGCATTGGTGCAAACAGTTAATGAGTTAGAGGTCTAAACAAGAAATAATAGACATTAGAAATTTGATTAGAAGTTTGAATGTCAAGATTATTGGTATCATGGGCCTGACGATGTCGGTTGTGGTTGTGGTCCTGTCGTCAGTTTTCATTGGCCCCATTTTTGTTGTTGCAGAATTTCTAGATTCCAACTTCACAGCATTTTCAAAAAATTTTAACTTTAATTCTCTATTGTTTCCACTGCTTTGCAGAGACATTAATTTAGATTTACTTAGTTGGCCATATTTGCTCAAATACTGTTGGCACGTGAACATGTCAATGGCTTGAGAGAAAAACAAATTAATGGTGGTTTTTAATATGTAGGAATTTAATAATCTGCATTGTTCATTCATTCAACAATTGGAGTTTGCAAAAGTTAAAAGGATGTTGTTATGTCTTAACTTTTAAGAAAATAGTAATAAAATATGATGTGCTTTTCATTTTCGAGTGGCCGATAACTACCGTATCATAAACCACATAAATATGCCACGTGAAATTATTATTATTATTATTTTTTAATATGTTAATTTTGTTGAAAACAATTCAAAAAAATTTTCCACCAAAAGAAACATATCCTGTTGACTGTTAAGCAACTTAAAGCCTTAACAATGACATGTTGGCATATAATAATATTATCAGTACGTTCACATTAATAACCAAAGCACTGGCTATAGCTAAAAGGTACAATTCAGAATCCAATTAGATTTAAATCAGATTTCACGTTCCAATTATTGGATTTTGAAAATTTTTACAAACTGGGAATGCTTTTGTATGCTATATTAATAAGCCTATTTTATAATGGACCAAACATTTCATTATTGTTAATTGTAATATCATTCGGAATGGATTGGTTAGGTACACAGGGAGATGAAATGGCAATTATGATTCAAGGTGGACTTATATTTATATAATGGAAATGGACTACTATGAATATTAACAATCTCCCTAAAATTAGCATCCCACCTTGTAAGTTTCAGTTATTCTAAACTTATCCCTAAATCCAATTTTAAGTTGAATTAGCAATTTTCTTTTTTCAATTTTTCATTGAGCGAACTCGGAATTGCCAATCCAGGGAAAAGGCTCAACGCAATTTTATGACAATTACAACGCGGTTACCAAACGTAGAACCAAAAAGGGTCCACTGGCCTATAGGCCAATCTTAAGGGCAGTATGGTCATATCGTAATTAAAAAAAAAATAAAAATGGGATCTTTTGTTTTCAATTCTGGTTTCAGGGAGTATTACAAGTAACCGCTTCTCTCCTACCCACACAGACAAACACCTCAATGCTTCTTCACCAATTCTTCTCTCAATCTTCTTTGAAATTTCTTGTTTTTTCAATGTTTTAGTTTCTTCTGTGTCCCTTTATATTCGCTTTTTTATAGATTTTAATTCCCTCCATTGCACCTCTAAAGCCAATCATCACCATCACCATCACCATATACCACTGCCTGTCAAGCTCGTTTCTTTGCTTTCTTTCACATTCAAGCTTTAAATTTGATCGCAGAGCAGAGAACCCCTTTCTCTGTTCCATCGATCAATGGTGTTTCGTTCGATTGTTCAACGCCAGATACCACCGCATAGAGACTCAGCCAAATTCACCACCATGGCCTCTTCAACTCTGAAATCTCACCAGCCTCTTCATAACTTTCCCTTGCAGGACCTTAAATGGTCAATGAACCATGCCAACAACCACCGCCTTCGTAAGCTTGCTTCCGATTCCTCTCATAAATCACCCCACCGTGAGACTGCTGAGTCCGATTCTAATCCGGGTTGTGATATTGTGAAAACTGGGAACTCCGCCGAGAAATCAGAGAAGAAATTTGGGGTTTCGGATTGCTCTGCCGACAACACCGATAAGAAATCTAAGATCTTTATTCGCATCAGGACTAAGAATAGTAAGTGCAGTGATGATGCTGCAAATTCTGGGGATCAAAATCAGAACTTGGTCGTTGATGATGCAGAGGAAACGATCACGAAGACATGGAATCTGCGGCCGAGAAGGGCAGTGACTAAAGCTCCTAATGGAAATGGAGGTGCCTTGAAGATTGCTATAGCTGTTCAGCAAGAGAGTAAAATTCAGGAAACGAGTCGCCCTGAGTTGACTCGGTCGCGAGCTATTAACGATGCTAAGATGGCTGACAAAAAAGAGAAAGAGAAAGACAAGGAGAAGCAAAAGAGGCCACAATTCTCGATCCCGCTTTCAAAGGAGGAGATTGAAGACGATATCTATGCGTTGACTGGATCAAAACCTGCTAGGAGGCCTAAGAAGAGAGCCAAGCATATTCAGAAACAACTTGATGTAAGTCAATTTTCATTTTGTTCCCATTCTTTGATTCCCCGAGACCTTATCCTTACAAATATTTTTCTTTTTCTTTCTTATGGTGGTTTTACAGTGGCTTTTCCCTGGATTGTGGCTCTCTTCAATCACTCCGGATATGTACAGTGTTGATGATCCTCCTAAAAAGGTCCAGTCTTGATGTTCCTCAACTTTCAAACATCTGTCGTTCTTGTTGGCGAATGAATAAACAGAATTGGAACTTTTATTTAATCGAGCTTGATTGTTAGCAAATGTGAGAGAGCGCTAAACTAAACAAACAACATCAAAGAAGAGTACTTGATTGATGGGTTTTAAGCAATAACAATCATACGAGCACATTTTTGTTTGCATCGTTCTTTCCCCATAACACTCCATTATGCATTTAGGTTCTGGATCTGATGATATGTTCTGCTACTGATGCAGGGTTAGATGATTGATTCGTATAATTGGGAACGTGGAAGTTTATGACAGCCAAATTTTTGACGTCAGCTGAAAATGTAACAAATTGTGAGACTGTAAAGATGAAAGGGTAACAAATATATGTTGTTTTTGTGCCTTTTCTCTTTATTGCAAGGAGCTCAGAGCATTGGTGGTGGAAGGGTTAATGTTATAGTCCATTTCTTAATAGATGCCTTTGTACATAAGAATTATCAGTCTGACGGGTAGAGATTTCCAGTGATTTTCGTTGTTAATATTTTCGGTTTCTATTAAATCAAATGCATTTCTAGAGCTTTTCCTTGACATTATTATTGGGCAAATTTTTTAGTTCTTCATAGTTGGCAGACATGCTGGAGTACATTTTGTCACCCGAGTACACAGTGTATCTATGTGATTGACTTCCACGTTTAGCATCTGCATTGTTAACAAAGGCAAAACAAGAAAAAGGAAAAGGTTAGACTTGTGGTTTTAATCAATTCAAGGACAATGTTATTGCTGTTAAATTAAACACATTATGTTGGTCATTCTAGACTAATGATTCTCGGATTAACTAAATTTGTTGTCGCAGATATTTTAAAGTTGCTTGAGCCGTGCATGTTCTTGTTGTCTTTGGAAGCATATATGATGGGATGGAATTACAATTCTTAAAATTGTTCATAGTCAATCACGAATGTTGTGTGCTTGTTGATAAAAGTTTGTGAATATAAGTGACTGGACTGGAGAATAAGAACATGTTATATGTTTTGAAACCCAATTTTGTTGCCAGATATAATTATTTGTATTCTCATTGTCTTTGTTGTAATTACTCTGTTCTTCAAAAGTTATGAAAGAATTATTCTTCAATAGGTGAAGTTCCTTTTATTCTGTGTATCTTTTCCTTATTTGACAGTTAACACGAGCTATTTGTGCACCATTGTTATTAGCAAATTTCTGCAATTGAGGAATGCAACCATATCAGTCGATTCATAGAGAAGAAATCCTATTGCAGATAACATTCATTGCAACTGCAATCTGGACAACAGTATCTGATAGTCATGTTGGACCCGCAAATGACTCTAGAAGCTGTACAAGACCTCAAAGACTATCATTAAAATGAGAGTGTATTTGAAATATCCATGCTCCTGTTGTAAATTTTAAGGACTGGCCTCAGATTAGATATGCAATGATGAGAAAAATGAGAGGAACAGAAGAAAGCATGCGAGACAAGGATTCCCTTTTACATGCTCCTTGAACCTTGGAGCATGCAAAAGCTTTTGAAGATTTCTCTGCTCTATATATATGCTTTCAGATTGCTAAATAAGACAAATATAGTGAACTAAATAATAAGAATATCATCAGCAATTATTTCTCGTATGCCGAATCTTCTTCTTCTAGATTTAATTCTGAAGGTTTTCTACTCAGGAAGGTCTTGAAGTTGTGCCTCTTATCCTGCCGCATATAGATTATGTCTAAATGGGTGGGTCTTTTGTGAAAAATTGTCATTATTTAAGTTTGGTATACTTTATTTGCATAATTTGTTTGATTTACTTGTTTGATGAAAATTTGATATCATCATACATCTGATGTTCTCTGTTCATTTAGGTGTTACATAATTCACCTGCTGTTTTTGACTTTTCATTACTGTTAGTTTGAAATGAATATGTGCAGAAGCTTTTTGTGTTTGCTGTGCCCTTCTTTTGATCAACTGAAAATGACTATGAATGTGCATCGTGGTCATGGTAGAGGCCTGAAATCTATTTTACACATCGTGGGGTGGGCAGTTGTTATTTGTTTGTTATATGACCTTTGCTATGAGGATGGGTGTAACTTGGTATGCTGCAATGTTTAATGATGAATATGCCTTTGAGTTGCAACCAAGAGAACTTTTTGTTTTTGTATTGCATTGTTGGTCCGGGTATAATGTGGATAAGTATTGCTTGTTGGGGTCTAACTAAAAACATTAGAAACAATTGAGTTTCATTGCTTTGATTTTCTTTCTTCTTGTTCTGAATTGAAAGATTTTCTTTCTTTTATTGCATCATGGGTTGGTTGATTGTTGATGGAGCAAGTTTTTGTGTTGCTAGTGATGTAAGTTGTAGCAGCGTTTTGAATTCAGTTATGTTGAGAGAGAATGGTTTGACATTGATTATGGATGTGTTATATACAGAAGTAAAAGGGGTAGGTGTGACAGTAGAGTTCAGCCCAAGAGTGATGCATAAAAGCGAATGCGAATGCTTTATTAAGTTTCTACTCATAGATGCAAATCTGGATTGGATTCAACTAAAGCTGCTTTTGAACGTCTGCATTCTGTAACCAGCAACTGAAAGGAACAGAGGTGCTCAAACTTTATGGAAACGTAGTTGTTCATTGTGTTAATTGTTAGCCTTATAGGCAAGCGTTAATTTTTATCTCCATCTCGTTTTATTTCAAATCCTAACTGACACAAGCGTTGTAAATTGCAATTAATTATTGAATAATAATATGAACTTATTGTTTACATTTAATTAACTTTTTTTTTAAAAAATCTCGACAGTATTTTCTAAACTCATATATTATATTTATTTATATAAGAGATTAGCGTTAAAAAAAAAAAAAAGAGGCGGTTTGAATGGGAGCATAAATCTATTTATAGCAGCGACCCACTCAATGGGCCATGACTATCCAACGGTGAATTTGCATGAGCATGACAATTATATTGAAAGAAAGAGTCGCAAAAATTATTTGACCAAACAGACATCTTCTTATGTACTAATTCCAAGTAAACAATATAATCCTAATCCTACTTGACTATGCTTTTAATGGTTTTATTCATATAACATCCTCCAAAGCCCTTAATTTCATTCCTCAACCTAATAATGGCAAACCTCTTCTTTCAGAGTTTCCCTTCCAACTCCCCCACAGCTGACTCCAAAACTGCCACAACACTGTCAAACAATAAATTTAAAACCTCTCCATCACCACCGGTCCAAGATTCACCACTGCCGCAAGGTACGTGTAAAGTTTCAAAGAAATCTTGATTATGTGTTTCCTGGTCTAGGGTTGTCTTCAATTACCCCTGCATCTTACAGAGTTCGTGAAAGGAGGGTTCAATTCAATTGATTTGGATATTAAGAATAACCAAGTTATTGTGCTTCTTTTTCAGTACAAGTTTGTATAATTTCATAATAATTTTATGAATCTGTAATATAATTTCCTCCACATTTCTATTTTTCCAAGGTTGTACATTGATAACAGCCGCTGTATATATTGGAATGATTTTCATAATTATGATTCTTATGACACGTATCATGGATTATTCATTAATTTTTGTATATTACGTATAGTTCCCTCAAAATTTTAAAAAATCACCCTCAAGCAACCAAAAATTAGAAATAAAAATAATAATAAGACTAAAAAAAAAAAAAAGCAATGGCGGTGTTGGTACCGAACGTTGACTTAAAATCGCCAAGAAAAAATTGGAATTTGAGACCTAAAAATAGCGAAACTATTAGGAGCATCACCAAAGTTTATTCCTAAGTAAAACCAATCATGGGAAATCCAATTAATCACCCTTTTGATTTTGAGATAGAAATTAAAATATAATTCTTTGCATGGAGCTTTATCATTTCCTTGCTTGTGGAGGAGGATTAGCATCTTACACTGGTTCATGTCGGTTGAAAAGGTTATATTGTGTCCACATATATAATATAGATTACTGTTATTATGTTCTTGTCTCATTCGTAGAGCACTAGCCTTTAATTTGAGTCCAGGTCTATTTCAATTTTAGTTTATTTTTTTTTCTAATTTTCTACTTTCATTATAATCATAAATGTTTATACATTATTAGCCTTTAATTTGAGTCCATAAAACCATTTGAATTTGTTGTTCCTCAAATATTTGGGAAGAAAATTCTTGAAATACCATGATACTATATTCCGTGTAAGAGTGAACATTGACTTTTTCTTTTTGAATTGACAGATAAAAGATACTGAGATGGCAAGCACTTCAAAAGAAACTGAAGAACAATCTAAAGAATTCACAATTGAGATTCCGGAAAGCTTGGAGACTAGTTTGAGGGACGAGTTTTGCATTTACAGAGTGCCTCCTACACTTCGCCAAATCAATCCTTCAACTTATTCTCCTCAGGTAATTTCTATAGGCCCAATCCATCATGCCAAAACCAGAACTCAAAAACATGCAAATTTAAAAACTCAGATATTTCAAAGAATTTTGCAAAAGAAAGCCACAATCTTCAATTGATGATTTTGGGAGACTCCTCCTTAATCAAATTAACGAGCAACAAATTCGTCACTGCTATGCGTATGATTTTTCTGATATTAGCAGTACCAAGTTTGTTAATATGATTTTATTGTATAGTGTGTTCATCCTTGAGCTATTCTTGAGAAACAACAAGGTTTCAAAATATCATAACGATTATATAATGGGAAAATCAACTACCCTTTTCCATTCTTGACTAGCTTTACAACTTTGCAAAACAAAGCTTCGTTAAAAAAGAAAACTACCCCTCTTTCCATGAACTCACCTGCAATTATTTCTTCAATTTCAAGCCCAGGAAAGCAGAAATCCCAAACCCCAAACAGATATTACATTTCACATATCTGGTTAGATGTTTTTGGATTCACAATCACCTTTCAATGCGGAGTGATAGGATCAGGAGACTGAACAGCATAACAAAGCTGCATCAAGCAGGATTGAAGCTAACGCCGGCTCAAAACAAATGCTTCCTCGAGATTGAATTTAAATCAGGAATAACTCGTCTGAAGAGAGCAGAGTTACAACTCCCCCGCTTTGAAGTTGATGATACAACAGAATTTGTGGTGCGAAATCTGATGGCACTTGAGCAGTGTCATTATCCATATGAACTTACATTTGCAATTACATTAGGCAGTGGGATTTTCTGATAGATACAGCAGAAGATGTGGATTTGCTAGTGGAGAAAAAGATAATAGTGAATGGGCTTGGTGATGGTGGTACTGTGGCTGATCTGGTTAACAAACTGTGCAATCAAATTGCAGAAGTGAAGTCGTGTTATTTTGAGGTTGCTACTAAGATTAATGAGTACTATGATGATACTTATAATCACACCATGGCAACTTTGAGTAGTGTTTATTTTGGTGATCTTTGGAGAGGAACTGGAACTTTAGCTGCTGTTGTGGTCCTCCTCCTCACTTTCATGCAGACTGTTTATTCTGTCCTTGGGCACTAGTCTTTTGGCTTCTACCATTTTCTTTTGTTGGTTTTGTAATTGACATGCCTTCTCCAAATCGACTGTGATTTCCATTTTCATTTTTATTTACCATTGATTTGGCATTAAAGGAAACATCAACGGTTTTAATTTTGTATTTGGCATTAATTGAAAAATCAGCTGCCATGGCTTCACATTTTTGGAATTACAAGACTTCATTATATTTACCTGTAAATCTTAAGAACACCACTATATATTCTCCTTTTCGTGACTGATTAAATCTCATGATCAAGAACGGTCAGAATTTTACAGGCTTAATTCTGAGGGAAAGAAGAAGGACAAAAGGAAAATAATGCCCAAATTCTCCATTTCACTCACCCAAAAAGAGACCGAAAAGGAATTTATGGCTATTCCTGGATTTAAACTAGTAAAAAGACCAGAGAAAAAGAGATCCATGGATGGTCAGACAAATCTTGATTTTCTATTTCCTGGTCTACGGTTGTCTTCAATTACTCCTAGTTCTTACAGAGTTTAATTCAATTTATTTGGAGATAAAGAATAGGCCATTGTTTTTCATAGTTTTTCTTTTCAGTATTCTTCTAATTTCATAATTTTATTAGCTTCTTTCAACGACAGAACAGTTGATTTCATGTAATTTTCTCGTATATTTCTATTTTCAAAGTTGTCCATCCATAACAACCACTGTATTTGTGCTGATTCAATAGCTTACGTTTGGATTTTGGAATGGTTTTCATAATTATGATTTTTATGAAAGTGTACACTTAATAAATATCTTATGCTCTTCCTAAACAAAAATAAAAAAAAAAAAGAAAAAAAAATCTTATGCAAAGTCTGAAATATCCGAGGATGTATTATTACTTAACTTTTGTATATCATGTTATTATAATATAATTTTAGTTCTCACTAATACACTCAAAATCTAAAAAAATCCACGGTCAGGCAAGCAAAGAAAGATGCTAATAATAATAATAAACAATTAAAAAAAAAAAAAAGCAATGGCGTCATTGGTATCACTAGAAATGCTACCAGAACACAGTTTTGCGTTATTGCATTGAATGGGGGAGGTGCCACCCTAATGGCAGCCGTTTCTGAAACCTCTCCGGTGGCAAAGCAGTCTCAGACGACTACGTGAAATCTTATTATGATCAAAAGAGTGAAAGTGATCCAAGTTATAACTCCTCTGGATTAGGCAGAGAGATGAACAAAAAGAAGAAGACGATGCCAAGTTTCTGCTTTCCACTCACCAAATTAAGATGAGATGGAGCAGGATATTATTTATGAGTATCACCAAAGTTTATTCCCAAGTAATAAAAACCAATTACTTATGGGATCTTTAATTTAAATGAGGGAGAAGAAACCTTTGCCTCTTTTGCTTTTCATATAGAAATTAAAATATTCTTTGCTTGGAGCTTTGGCATTTCCTCACTTGTGAGGGAGGATTAGCATCTTTTGCGTTATATTGTGTGTGTATATATATAATATATTTACTGATATATTGTCTCTTGAAAGAGCACCACCCTTTCAAAACAGGTGCGTTTCAATTTTCGTTGTTATCTACTTCCATTCTAGTCATGAATGTTCCTACATTCTCAGCCATTAATTTGAGCTCATGAGCTATTTAAATTTGTTGTTCCTCAAAATTTCTTGCATTATCGTAATATAAGATTCCATCGAGTTTCTTTTTCTTTTTTTTTTTTTTTAAGAGGTTGACAGATGGCAGAGTTGGTTGACTTTATTATTATTATTATTATTATTATTATGCACTTCCATTCCAATCATAAATGTTTATACAAATATTAGGCTTTAATTAATTTGAGTTCATAAACTGTTTGAATTTGTTGCTCCTCAAAAATTCTTGAATTCTCACAATTTTAAATTTCATGCAAGAGTGAAAATTAAGTTACATATAGGGGCGTAGCTGCCCCATGTTGAGTGTGGTCAATTGACTCTACTCAACTATAAAAAAATTTAAATAAATTGAAATTACAATTTTTTTTAAATGACTCCACTCAATCATGAAAAAATTAAAAAAGCACTCTATAATTTTAATTTTCTTAAATTGAACCCACTAAAATATTTAAATGAGTTCCTTACTTTTTTAGTAATAAAAACCAAATTTGTGCTTAAATTATTGAAAATGATACATATTTGCCTCTAATTTTTTTTTTTTGAAATAAAGGCCCCTTAAGATATTAAAAATGATACAAATTTACTCTTATTTAATATTTTGAGGGGCAAACATGGACTATCTAAATAGTTTGAGATAAATGTGAACTGTATTTTTATATTAGCCATTAATGAAAATGTCCATATTTCTCCTGTAAGAGCATAAAATATATACAATTTTCAATATTTTAGCACATTTAAAAAATAACTCTAAATGACAAATTTGTACCAATTTCAATACTTTGAAGACAAATTTCACACTTATTCATATTTTTATATTAAGAATTTTTTTTGTAAGTTATTGTAATTTTTAACCCCACAGAGTTGAATTCCTAGCTACACTCCTAAGTTACAGTAGGAGACACTGAAATGACAAGCACTTCAAAAGCAACTCAAGATCAATAAAAAGAGTATAGAATTGATATTCCAGAAAACTTGGAGACTAACATGAGGAAAGAATTTTGCATATATAGAGTGCCTCATTCATTTCGCCAAATCAACCTTTCAGCTTATTCTCCTCAGGCAATTTCTATAGGCCCAAATCACCATACCAAACCGGAACTCTAACAAATGCAAATTTAAAAGCTCAGATACTTCAAAACATTTTGTGAAAGACAAACGCGATCTTCAATAGATGATTTTGGGAGACTTCTTTTTAATCAAATTAACGAACAACAAATTCAGTGTTGCTATGCTTATGATTTTTCTAATATTAGCAGCACCAAGTTTGTTAATATGATTTTGTTGAATAGTGTGTTCATCCTTGAGCTATTCTTGAGAGAAGACAATGATTCAGAATATCAACAAGATTATATAATGGGTAACCCACTATTGAGATGTCATAAGCTAAAAACAATTTGATTTTGCTTGAAAATTAACTACCCTTTTTCCCTCTTGACGAGCTTTACAACTTTGCAAAAAAAAAAAATATATACCTTGTTAATTTATTAGCTTCTTTCAATAATAGAACTCTTGATTTCATATAATTTCCTCGTATATTTCTATTTTTAAAGTTGTCCATTGATAATAGCCACTTTATTTGCACTGCTTCAATAGCTTATGTTTGGACTTTAGAATGATTTTCATAATTATGTTTTTTTTATGAAAATATACATTTAATAAATATCTTATGCTCTTCCTAAACAAAAAAAGGAAAAAAAATCTTATGCTAAGTTTGAAATATACGAGTATGGATTATTACTTAACTTCTGTATATCATGTTAAGAGAAAACTTGATTTTGTATTTCCTAGTCTAGGGTTGTCTTCAATTACTTCCAGTTCTTTCCTAGGGATTTTTTTTTTCATTTTGGTGTAAAAATTGAAAATATTTAGAAAACAGGTGTAACAGTAAAATTATTTAGTATTTTAGGGTATTAAAAATGGCACCCACATCCCTACAAAAAAAACCTTAATTAGCGACGGAAAATAGCGACAGTATATTTTTGTCGCTATTTAGCGACGAATTTAAATGGCAGTCGTGAAAATGTATTTAGAGACGAATAGAGACGGAAATATGAAACAGTCGCTAAATATTTGCAGCAAAATTGGGTCCATTTGTTCGACGAATTAGCGACGGAAAAATTTTCGCTAAAAGATTTTCAATATTTATTGAATTTTCTAAACAATAGCGACTAATGATTTCGTTGCTAAAAATATTTTATATCACTTGTATGTTTTCAATTAACTTTTTTCAAAAATTTATAATTTTGATTATTGATTTCACTAAGCATTATATGTAAATTAATTCAAATACTTATATATACATACATATACATATACATATATATGTATATGTATGTATATGCAAATTAATTCAAATTAGCAACAATATCACATTTCTAATGAGGTGTGCATTTTGATTGTTCTTATTAGATTTTTGGTCACATTTCACACTTAGGTTGACTTTAATGAAATAAATATACATATATTAACCTTAATTTTTAAATAAAAAATATAGGTCATTAAATATCGGCATATAAGACATGTTGTCATGGATATGATATATAAGTGAGTGAGAATTGCACATGTATGATGATGATATTTGTTTAATAATTAGAATTTCAAACCTAAGCCACTCACCAATATATCATCTATTCTAGAGCCACTTAATTAAATAAAATTCCCAAACCTTACCTTAAAATTAAAAAAATGATCGACACATTTCTTTATGGGTAAAAATACGGCAATTATTGTATAAAATATAAAGTAGAGGGAGAGAAAAGTGCAATTAAGCAAGTGGGTAGTGCATAATATGATATTAAAATTGGAGAGGAGAGTCTTTTGGATATCTTTTGTTTATATTTTATTTTGAAAAGATAATAATTTTTTTGTCAATTATTCCAAAATCTAAACTTATTTATTTAAATAATTTACATTTTTAATAATAATAATAAACTAATTTTTATCACCTGTCGTGCATATTTCATTTAAAATAATTATGAAAAATTTTATAATTTATTTTTATTTTGTTAAAATTGTGATCAAATATTAAATTACTAGAAATTTTTATCACCTATCGTGCATTAATTACCAAAGCACTAACACTAAGAATTATCAACTTTATACACGTGGTTTTGCAATTCCTTTCACTTACAGACATAATTGCCTCAGAAATTTAGAAAAAAAAAATCATATATCTATGAGTACATGCATCATAAAGTATGGCCTATTCAATTAATAAAACTGAATCACGATTCATGAAAATTTATTATCTAGATCAAGTATATAGAACAAATTACGAGTTGAGTGAAAGGCAGGTATTTTATTTTAAAAATATTAAATTAATTATTAATAGCAATTTTTTAACGTAATGATACATATAAATGAAATGCATATATAAAGTTTTTTCCTAGATTGTAGATACATAAACGATATTAGAAGTCACCCAAAAGAAAAAAGAAAAATTAATAGCTTTTCACTAAAAAAAAAAAAATACTTAAAGTGCATATAGATATGTTTGTTGGAAACTAAGACCAAAAGGGGGGACTCTAGAACAGCGGCCACAAGTCAAAACAAAAAGAGGAAAAAAAAAAAGGAAAAGAAAAGAGGCGGAGAAACGAGGGGGAGTCCGGCCACCACATCCGCTGCCAGCTTTCTCTTTTTCGCAGTCTATTTTGCCACCCCACCGCCACCCTCTTCCGTCGTTGCCGCCATCGCTACCACCTCTATTTCTTCTTCTCCTTTGGTTTAAAATTTCTCTTTCTTCCGTTAATACTTCTCCACTTTCCGGCCACCTTAGGTGCCGGATGGCGACACCGACCACACTGACAGTCTCCTGAAGGAGAGATAAGCCTTCCCATATCCTCTGTTCTTCCTCACTCTGCCGCAGCAAGGAGATCGGAGCTAGAGAGATCGAGAGCTTCTGACGTAGATTCCGGTCAAATGATGGTTCCTTGGGGCGCGTGACCACTGGCGGCGAGTCCCCGATGTCCTGAGCTACAAGTCAGCATAACATCTTAAAAAATGTTAATCATGCTGTCATTGTACATGAGTGTCACTGTTCACATGAGAAAATGTCAGCCCATTTTGTTTTTTTTTTTATTTAATAACAGAATTTGACTAAAATATTTGAAAGAATTATAATTTAATAAAATGATTTTGTAATATATATACTTACGAGTCTTTTTGGGGTTGAAGACTTGTGAGAAAAATTAGAGTATAAAATATACATTTTTGTGTATGCCCCATCTCCCAAGGTTGGTGGCTTTAATTATGAATAAATGAAGAAAATTTAAAAAGTGCATTGTGAAAAATAGAATTTGGGGATGTCAATACTTATGAAAATTATAACATCAGTGATTCTAATACTATGACAAACCAAAAAAAATTAATTTGACTCAATTCCAAAAAAATATAAAGGTTATGCAAATTATTATTTCTAAATAGTTGATTTTAATGCCTGTTCATTGCTAGTGTTTATTAATTTTAGATGGATTAATTGTTGAGAATTGCTAAAAATTGTTTTTGATTTTGGGGATGTTGAGGCTCCCAGTGTAGGCAAAATAAGAGGGAGATGATTGTATTGACATTGAGTGTTGGATTGAATTTTATTTTTATTTATTGTATTGACATTGTATAGTGTTAGATGATATAATCATACATTTTTTCTTTTATTAAATTTTTTTTGGATATCTACGATAGTTGGTTTTAATGCCTGGTCGTTGCTGAATTTCCTAATGTGATTATCAATACAATTTTTTTTTTTTTCTGTTCAGAAGTGCATTTACTGTGGTTCTCTTCATCTTTGTCTGCAATTCAGGACTTTAGGAGGCAAAGAGTAAAAAAGGTGGCAAGAATAGAAAGGCTCCCGAAATTAACGGTGCATGGCCAATCATTAGCCAACTTCACCTGTTTGGTGGTGCTGATAAGCTTCTCCATCAAAACTTGGATTAGTTTTTTTTTTTTTTTATTGTTTTTGTAAGAACTTTTTAATGTGCTTTTTGTCATTATTTTTGTAATCTTATTATACTATACAATTCAATGTATTTTTGTGGTATTATATTTTTTAATGTAATAATATTGGAAAATTGTTATTTATATAAATTAAATTTTGGATATTACAATAATAATAATAATAAATTGCAAATAATAATAATAAATAAATAAAATATTACAAATAAATTGCGACGGTATTTTGCGTCGCTAATTCCCCGAATTCACAAATGTTTTGAGCGACGAGTTGGTCGCTAATATTTTCTTGTTATAATGACGACTGATTTAGGGGGTAATTAGCGACGGTACTTTTTACTGTAGCAATGTACATTTGTTGCTATATATAGCGACTGATTTTTTATTTTAGTCGCTAAAAATGCGGCGACAGCCAAATAGCGATGAACAGTGACTAAAGTGAATTAGCGACAGAATTCATCAATTAGCGGCGGATCTGCCGTCGCTAATTCCTTGTTTTTTTTGTAGTTTATGTTCCATTTTCTGAACGGTGGGACCCATGGTAGAAGTGACAGAATTTGCATAGAAAACGACGCTTTTTTCATGTGAGAAACTGTAACATCATGAACCCAGTTACCTAAATAATAGTCGGTTAAACTCGATTCTTGTCTAGAGTCGGAAATAAAATAGAGATAAAATAATTGAATTTTATTGAGATGAAATGAAATATTGTAATTGAAAAAAAAGAAGTGGGGATTAAATGAAAAGGGAATTAAGTGGGAAGGACCAAAAGGGGAATTAGCCAAAAATCTTACCTTTTTTTCTTCTCCCTTTTGCTGGAACATCGGGATTCCATTTCTTAAGAGCCACCATCTCTTCTTTTCTCCTTTCCCACTCTTCCTCTCCTCCTTTCTGGTCACCACCACATTGCATCCCACTGCCGTCGCCTCCCTCTGCCGCCACGACTCCGCCTAGTGTCGTTGCCTTCCTCTCCTCTCCCTTCTTTTTTCGTCGCATTGAGGAGAGCATCCCACCTCCTCTCTTTCTTGCTCCAAAACATTCAAGTTCTTTTACTCCTTAAGCCATAATTTATCCATTGGTTCATGAGGTAAGCTTCAATGATTATTTATTTAATGAATTATAGTGAGGATTTGAGAAATAGAAGGGAAATTTTAGATCTAGGAATTTAGAAAAATTGAGAAAAATGCTAGCTTTGTGGTTTATTAAGTTATTTGAGAAAAATAAGTGAGTAATTAGTTAGAATTTCTCTAATTTGAGTCTTTAAATATTTTTGGTTAAAGAATTTAGCTTGGATTTGTGAATTATTGTAGATGAAGAAGTGGAAAGGGACATGAAAGGTAGAGAAATGGAAGGAAGGTGATAAATTAAAGCTCTTGAAGGTAGAAAGTGAAGAAATTGATAGCAAAAATAGGTAGGTGTTTAAGCAAATTTATTTTTCCATATATTTGTGTTTTATGTAACTTGAGACTTTTGAGTAGGAATTGAATTGAATTAAGTTAGTGTTAAAATATTGAATTTTAGGCTAAGTAGTGATTATGCATGTGATTGATTTTGGATTTTAAGTCAAATATGTGTACTTCCTAATTATTATGGATTGAGTTTGACCTTAAAATAGTTAATTATGTAATTATAATAAGAATTCTAATTAGGCCATCATGATGATGAAAAGCTATATGTCTCTTAGTGTAACGTCTCCTTAACTAAATTTAAGACCTACAATGTTCATTAATACCCTTATAAGCAATAAGTTGTTATTTTGATTTTAACATAAAATTTTGCAATATAACGGCTTAATTTTCTTAGTTTTCAAACCTGTAAAAAGTTAAATTTGCACTCTCAATAATAATATTCCTCCTACTCCCAGACTTCAATCAACAATTCACAGCACTTCTATAATCTCAGTTCATCATACACATTTACACACATCTAGTCCATACTATATTCATTTGCATTCATCAAACTCACACATTAAGTTAATATTACATGCCAATAATTCTCATTCTTATCATAATAATTTACATATAATTACAAGACAAAAGTCCAAAATCATGGTCTTCTATGTACATGCCATTTCTTCCTTCAATTCTCGTCTTTTGGTACCTGTCTCAGCATGCAGTCATAAAATTACACGCTAAACAAATCTAATTGCTTAGTGGTGGATACATTTACAAAGAATTTCAACTAATTTAATTTGGTTATTTAATTCAATTTAACCACTATCATTTATTAAACTCTTATAACTTCATAAATTCATTATTTATTCATTTCATGCCTAATTACTCATTAAATAGTCTCAAAACTTTTCTTTTTTATTTAGTTTCAATAATTTATCAGTCAGAGTAGAAATTTATCATTTTATCTCTACAATTGACTTTTCCTATTATATTGACCAATTTTGACTTTTGATTGACTTTTTCATTTTTATTCATTTTACCCCGATTCCAACTGAGTAAATTACTTCCGATACCAACTTAATTTTAATTTCATAAATTACCATTTAGTCCCTGAAAATTTTCCTTAAGTGTAAAATTATCGTTTGATTCCTATACTCTTGCTTATTTACAAATTTATCCCTTTTTACTCAAATGGATTATTTTATTCCTTTTAATTATATTTTACCGGCAATTGACTATTTTGCCCTTCATTGGATGTAAAATTACGCTTTTATCCTTGTTAAATATATATACTTCATTTTTCATCTTATATCATTTTTGTTCATATTTTCAATATTTCTAAAGCTAAAATTTTTCTTTTTACACAATTCTATTCAAAATTATCATTTTGCCCCTAGTTATTGACAGTAGAAAAATCAATGAATCGGATAAACGGATAAGCAAATCTAGTCACCGGAAGTGTCCGCACTGCTTGGGAGTATGCGACTACTCCTAGGACTATCATTAATAAGCCGGCTAACAGAAGCAAAATAATCAATATTTTTCAGAACAATAACAGAGTATGATAATACATAGATAGAATACCGCGAGGTAAGTGCCTCTATAGCTAACCATACTATCCTAAGGTCCCGGGTTACCCACTGACACTAAGGGCATAACTTTTTATTTATTTTATGTCATTATTATATTATTTTTCATGATAACTTTCTTATAGTAACCTACACATAATTAATTTTTCAATCATTTAAACTTTTCAGCTGTACATTTTTCAAAGATATACAGAATATCATCAAAATATAGCCAAATCAACTGTTTTACTCATATTAGCCATTCAGCCACAATGGAAATTTTTACATTTATAGCCTTTAATCGTTCCTTTTTATATTATATTTATTTTCTTATTTATTTAAACATCATTATAGCAAAATATGCTTAATTTGCATAAGATTTCTTAAAATATCACAACTTCCATCATTATGTAATAATAGATAAATGTTTATCTATTTTTAGGCTTTAATTAATTTGAGTTCATAAACTATTTGAATTTGTTGCTCCTCAAAAATTCTTGAGTTGTCATAATTTTAAATTCCATGCGAGAGTGAAAATTAAGTTATATACAGGGGCCTAGTTGCCCTATGTTGAGTGTGGTCAATTGACTACACTCAATTATAAAATTGTTTTTTGCAATTTCATTTTTTTTAAATGACTCCACTCAATAAAAAAAAAACTACTATATGATTTTAATTCTTTTTAAATTGATACAACTCAAATATTTAAATGAGTTCCTTATTTTTTAGTGATAAAGACCAAATTTATCCTAAAATTATTGAAAATGATACATATTTGTCTCTGAATTTTATTTTTTATTTTTGAAAAAAGGCCCTTCAAGATATTAAAAATAATACAAATTTGCTCTTATTCAATATTTTGAGAGGCAAACATGGACCATCTAAATAGTTTGAGATAGTTGTGAATTATTATTATTATTATTATTATTATTATTATTATTATTATTATTATTATTATTATCTACTTCCATTCTAATCATAAATGTGTATACATTATTAGGCTTTAATTAATTTGAGTTCATAAACTATTTAAATTTGTTGCTCCTAAAAAATTCTTGAGTTATCATAATTTTAAATTCCATGCGAGAGTGAAAATTAAGTTATATACAGGGGCCTAGCTACCCTATGTTGAGTGTGGTCAATTGACTCAAATCAATTATAAAAAAAATTAAATTTTTTTTTGTAATTTCATTTTTTTAAACTCAATAAAAAAATAAATAAAAACTACTATATAATTTTAATTATTTTTAAATTGATACCACTAAAATATTTAAATGAGTTCCTTATTTTTTAATGATAAAGACCAAATTTATCCTTAAATTATTGAAAATGACACACATTTATATCTTAATTTTAATTTTTTTTTGAAAAAAGGCCCCCCAAGATATTAAAAATAATACAAATTTGCTCTTATTCAATGTTTTTAGAGGCAAACATGGACCATCTAAATAGTTTGAGATAATTGTGAATTATTATTATTATTATTATTATTATTATTATTATTATTATTATTATTATTATTATCTACTTCCATTCTAATCATAAATATGTATACATTATTAGGCTTTAATTAATTTGAGTTTATAAACTATTTGAATATGTTGCTCCTCAAAATTCTTGAATTGACATAATTTTAAATTCCATATGAAAGTGAAAATTGACCCTTTTTTTGTAAGTTACGGATAGGAGAAACTGAAATGACAAGCACTTCAAAAGAAACTGAAAATCAACAAAAATAGTATAGAATTGAGATTCCAGAAAACTTAGAGATTAGTATGAGGGAAGAAATTTGCATATATAGAATGCCTCATCCACTTCGCCAAATTAACCCTTCGGCTTATTCTCCTCACGTAATTTCTATAGGCCCAATTCACCATGCCAAACGGCCCAAACCAAGATTCAAAAATATGCAAATTCAAAAATTCAAATACTTTAAAGCATTTTGTGAAAGACAAACACAATCTTCAATAGATGATTTTGGGAGACTTATTTTTTATCAAATTAACGAACAACAAATTCTGCGATGCTATGCTTATGATTTTTCTAATATTAGCAGCACCAAGTTCGTTAATATGATTCTGTTGGATAGTGTGTTTATCCTTGAGCTATTCTTGAGATACAACAAGGTTTCAGAATATCAAAAAGATTATATAATGGGTAACCCACTGTTGGGATGTCATGTATTAAACGATTTGATTTTGCTTGAAAATCAGCTATCCTTTTCCATTCTTGACAAGCTTTACAACTTTGCAAAAGAACGCTTTGTTAACAAAGAATACTATCTTTCTTTCCGTGAACTCACATGTATGTGTCTCTCCCGTTTCAAGCCCAGAAATGTAAGAATCCCAAACTCAAAAAAGATATTACATTTCACAGATTTGGTTAGATGTTTTTGGATTCACTATCACCCTCCAATGCAGCATAATAGCTACAGTAGACTGAATAACATAACAAAGTTGCATCAAGCAGGATTGAATTTGAGGCCGGCTCAAAACAAAGGCTACCTCGAGATTGAGTTTAAACTAGGAACAAAGTTTCTGAAAAAGAGTAAAGTTACAAATCCCCAGCTTTGTATGATGAAACAGAACTTGTGATCCGAAATCTAATGGCGCTTGAGCAGTGTCATTATCCATATGAAACTTACATTTGCAATTACATTTGGATGTTGGATTATCTGATAGATACAATAGAAGATGTGGATTTTCTAGTGGAGAAAAAGATAACAGTGAATAGGCTAGGTGATGATCGGGCACTGGCTGATTTGGTTAACACATTGTGCAGTGAAATTGCGCAACCGCTGTCGTGTTAAGATGTTGTTGCTGCTCAGCTTAATGGGTGTTGTGAATAAATCACCCTGGATTAGAGCAAAAATACAGCTAAAATAAAAATAATAAGGAACAAAAGAATTTAAAGAGGTTCGGCCAATATTGCCTACGTCCTCGAACAAGAATAGAAAAATTTCACTATAAGAAATAAATAGGAGTTACACCCTCTCTATATTTTATACACAAAAATATGAGAGACACTCTCTATTTATAATAGGAGATCTCAAGAATGAGATGATTAAAACTAAAGCTAAGGGGCTATATTTTTATAGTTAACAAAACCCCTTCCATTTTGCTAGTTTCCCGATGTGGGATTCCATCTTTTTTTTTCAAGCCAACAAATATTGACTTCCAACAATCTCCCGCTTGAAGATTTGATTGAGTATCAATCATATCTTCACACCACTTTTTCTATCTTGCCATTTACCTCGCACTTTGTAAGCTTTGAAGACTAGGAACATATATGAATTTCTCTTGATCAAATACACTCAACATCTCCTGGAATAATCGTCAACAAATGACATAAATAATTTCCATCCATGGGACGAAATGGTGCTTACCATACATCAGAGTGAACCAATTCTAGAATATCATTACTTCTAGAATTTGATGTGTTTAACTTCAAATGATGCTACTTATTCATAACACATTTGCAGCTATCTTTTCTCCCTTCATAAGTACAAGTGCTTCTCTTTTTATCTTTATGATCCCATTCTCAATATCTTGCATCTCAAAGCATCCACTTGTCCTATAGACAACAGATCCTCCACATGTCACATGTTTTGAATAGTACGAATTGTCCCATCAAACATCTTCAGCTTGATAGTTCCAATGCCAACAATATTTAAGGCATGATCACTACAATCCTGCCTTCTTTATTCGTTACTGCTTCACATTATAGAGCATTTCCATCATCGAAAAAACTTGCCACATTTCCTTGAGAATTGAAATCCTTTAGATTCCAGCAATCCTTCTTCAAGTGACCCTTCTTGCCACAATTGTAGCATTTAATGGTCTTTTTACTCCTTGATTTTGAGATACCATGATTGTAGCTCCCACTTGGGCCACATTTTGTTGATCTCCCTCTCATCACCATCAAAGCTTCCACATACTGTGAACTTGCTTGCCCATCTTCCTTGTTTTTGCGTCGATTTTCTTCTTCTAGAACAGCAGCTGCAACATCATTGAAGACTAGAGAATCCGTATCATTTGTCAAGTTGATGATAAGTTGATCATACAAATCTGATAAACTTTGAAGCAGAAGCTCAACACATTCTTCTGGCTTTTTTTTATAACCCAACGAAGTGAGTTGAGAAAATAGAGTATTCAAAGTATTTAAGTGCTCTATCACTGAAGTAGATTTCTCCATACGAAGAGTATAGAGTTTTCTTTTAAGGAAAATTTTATTGTGGAGTGATTTGGCCTCGTACAATTTTTTGAGGTGATCCCAAATCTCCTTTGTCGTCTTCTTCTCTTCTATGCTTGACAACACCCCATCTGCTAGTGCCAGATGAAGATTTGCCATAGCATTTCCATCCATCTCATTCCACTTATTATCATCTGTGAAATCAGCCAGCCGTTGGCTTTTAGCTGCTAGGCAATTATCTTTTCTTGAGATAGCCTTCATCTTCAGCTTCCACAGTGAGAAATTACTCCTGTTGAATTTCTCAATCTCATATTTTGTCGCCATTCTTCTATCACAAACTTCTCTGCTAAAAAATCAGCTCCCACTATTTCACATGAATAGTAATCATATAGAGGAACAGTAACCGTATACGTGAACAATACCCAAAGAAAAATATTTTTTGATGTGAAAGATCAACCTATGCTGCAACCACGGTGCATGCTAAGAAAGAATATCGGCTTTGATACCACTTATCGTGAATAAATCACCCTGGATTAGAGCAAAAACACAGCTAAAATAAAAATAATAAGGAACAAAAGAATTTAACGAGGTTCGGTCAATATTACCTATGTCCTCGGACAAGAATAGAAAATTTTCACTATAAGAAATACCGTCTCTATATTTTATACACAAAAATATGAGAGACACTCTCTATTTATAATAGGAGGTCTCAAGAATGATATGATTAAAACTAAAGCTAAGAGGCTATATTTATAGTTACAAAAACCCCTTCCCTTTTGCTAGTTTTCCGAATTGGGATTCCATTGTTTTTTTTCAAGCCAACAAATGTTGACTTCCAACAATGGGTACTACGATGATAAATTTAATCACGCCGTGGGAACTTTGAGGAGTGTTTATTTTGGTGATCTTTGGAGAGGAACAGGAACTGCTGCTGCTGTTGTGCTCCTCCTCCTCACTTTCATACAAACTCTTTACTCTGCCCTTGGGCACTAGTCTTTTGGCTACTATCGCTTTCTTTTGTTGGTTTTGTTTATTGTTTGTTTGTTTTTTCCTCACATATTGATTGCTTTTGTTTGGTCTTGTAATTCACATGCTTTCTCCGAATCGATTGTGATTCACCCAAAAAGAGATCGAAAAGGATATTATGGCTATTACTGGATCTAGATTAGTAAAAAGACCCGAGAAAAAGAGATCCATGGATGTTCACAGAAATCTTGATTTTGTATTTCCTGGTCTAGGGTTGACTTCAATTACTCCTAGTTCTTACAGAGTTCAATTCAATTTATTTGGGAGACAAAGAAATAGGTCATTGTTTTTCAGGAGTATAAGTTTCTATTATCTGTTTGTCTTTTAATTTCATAATTTGATTAGTTTCTTTCAATGACAAAACTCTTAATTTCATGTAATTTTCTCGAATATTTCTATTTCAAAAATGTCCATTGATAACAGTTTTCTCATAAATTCCCATAAAGTCTTTTCCCGATCGATTGTGATTTATGTTTCCATCTTTATATATCATTCATTTTTATTTTTATTTTTTTTAGGAAATATGAATGATAATTATATTTTCGGATTTGACATTAACTGAAAAATCAGCTACCATGCTTTACTAATCTTCCTTTTGCTTGGCTAATGTATTTTTTCTTTGATACATATGTCCACGAGTCATTTCATGTTTCAATCATATATAAATGGTAACCACCAATTCGTAAGGTTTTATTATTGACTTGCTTGAAGACTTTATGAGAGATCAAGTATTCATAAGTTTTCCTGTGAGATATTGTTATGAAGCCGAAATTTAACTAAGTTCGGAATAACAATTTAAAGGAAAAAGGGCAAATTTGCTTCTTAACTATTCAAAATAATAAAAATTTATTTTTAAATTATATTTTATTTAAAAATTACTATTATCGGTATGAAACTGATTTATATTTACTTATATTTGCTACTGTAGTTATCAAACTGGTTAATATTTATCTTTATTTGTTGTTAAAAAATGATTCATATTTTCTATGGCCATTGTCAATAAGAATAAATGAAAGTTATTTTAGTGATAGTTTTAGCATGTTTGAAAAAAAAAATTCCAGAAACAAATATGTAACATTTTAGATGGTTTGGGGGATAAATTTGATGTTTTTCACTAGAACAAAGTCATTTTCACGAAGTATGTAGAGTTTAAACCCATAAGAAGCATGAAGAGGCCAATAAAATAAAAAGGGAGTTTCACAAAAATACCCAAAAAAAATGGAATTTCTCTAAAAAATACTCCTTTCTTTTAAAATTACTTTTTTTTTTAAATTTTTATTTTTAAAAATACCCGTTTTTTAAAATATCATATTTAACTCAAACTTTTCCTTCTCCTTTCACACTTTTTCCTTATTGTTCTTCTTCCTCTTCCATTAAACCCACTTCAATTTCACTCTTCTCTGTCCAATCAACAATCTCAACTTCTCTGGCGAGTTCGGCTTCAACTATCAGTTTTCGATCGATGGAAATTTCTTGTTGGGCAAGCACATTACCGTCTACTGATTCGCCTAATTCATCGACGCCAACAAATTTGGAAACAAACCCATGTTTTGTTTCTGTATCCAAATCATAATAATTAGAATCCCCATGGCAATGAGCAGTCTTTCTTTTAACTAAATCATGTTCATCATCAGTCGTAGCAACGGAAAGCAGCTTAGCGAGAACGAAAGAGGACAGGAGAGAAAAGGCAATGGTCAAAACGAACTCAAGAAAAAACTCCATGGGGACGGAGTGGAGCTCTCTGATCAAAGATGACAATGATGAGAAATAGGAGAGGGAATTTGGATTGTGAAGGAAGATTTAAGGTAATTTTTTGGCGTTTAGTAATGCGTCGATCCTATATTTTGGCACGAGATAGCCATGTAATAAGGTATTCGAAAGCGACTCTCCCACTAACCGTGATAATCCATGACTCTGATCGTTATCTCTAAATGAATCGAAGCTTGAGAATCCATAACTTTGATCAGAGTCTTTGGAATCTCTAAAAGAATCAAACCTCGATGGGAACCCATAATTTTGATCAAAAGTGCTGCGCATGGAATCAAATCTTCCAAAGGAATGCCGTGGTATGCCAGAAAATACAAATGGTTCTTGAAAACTTTCAGAGTAAGACAGCCAAGAAGGAGAAGAAGACAGAGTCGGGCGCTCATAATTTGGATGTGCTAGATATTAATGGATTTAGATTAAAGGCATGACCTTTTCTATTGATTAATATATATAATTTGTGAGTAAAAGTTTATCTCTTACTTTATCACTGTACCGATGTTGGCTTGCATCAAAACATTTATCAGTATTGAAGAGCAGCAAATAAAACAAATAATAGACACTAGCTGTTGATCCTCCTTTTAATTAATTAATAAGAAGTTAAAGACTATACAATATTTACAACTTAAATATATCTCATAGTATATATTATGTCATATGGAAATGCAAGCAAGAGTTTCTAGCTAGTGTGGATGGATAGGCATAAAATCAGAGGTGTAAAATATATATAGTCTTTAACTTCTTATTAATTAATTAAAAGACGTTTTTGTGAGAACTGAGAACAGTCTAGTATTAAAAAATATATAATATTTCTAATTATAAGCATATATCTAGCAAATATTTCATGCATCAATGTAAAAGGCAGTTCTTTTGTATATAAGCATAAAAAATATATATCATCCCCAAATTAATTTAATAAACAAATACTAAATTCCCGTAATTAAAGAAAATTGGAACAAGTTTAAACTTACTGCGTTTCTAACAACCATGTGTGTAATAGCATTATTCCTACACAGGTCTAAGCTGACCTCCATTCCAGAATTTCCACATCCAACAACTAAAACCCTTTGATTTTTAAACTCAAAACCAAATTTATAAGAACTAGTATGAATAATAGGACCATTAAACTTATGAATCCCATGAATTTCAGGTATAACAGGCTCAGCATTTTCACCAGTAACAACAATAAGTCAGGGGGAAATGTAATCCTAGTCGCGGGTTTGGACTTTCCAGAAGTCGGATATGATATCAAATTCCGCAAGATGAACAATCTGTTTAAACAAGGGTTGGATAGAGAAATGTGCAGCATAGGACTCCATGTAAGAGATGAATTGGTGTTTGGTTGGGTATTATGGGGAATGGTGAAGGAAATCCAAAAGAGTTAGGATTTAAAAGAAAAATATTTTTGAAAAAATAAGGTTTTTTTAAAATTTTAAAATTGATAAATATATTTTTAAAAAGTAGGGTTAAAACAGGGGTATTTTGTGTAAATTTTTCTCAGAAAAAAGAGATTAATTGATTGAATTATACAATAATTTATTATCCATATATATATATATATATATTTTAAATTTTTAAAAAATTATATAGATTATAATAATTTAATAAAATTATAAAATTAGATGAGTTACACCATTTTTTAACAGATTCAATTATAGGTATTAGAGTCAATGCTGTGCGCACAGCAACATGAACGGGACAACATTTTTAGTTTGTCGCTTAAGGGTTGAAGTTGAGCTCGTACAGTGATGGAAACTGCCAAAAACTGGTTAGTTACAAACAAAACTATAATATTAAATTCACATGTGGGTATTTATAGAATGCAAGTCAAGCAATATATGACACGTGGATGCTTTGTGTCCATGAATCTTGGAAGACAAATTTGGACCGTGTCTTTAATTTGATACTTCAGATATGAGAGAAGACTTTATCGTATTGGATCAGCGAAATCTAGGGTAATTATAGCGGCAAAAACTGTCGAGGGAGCAGGAGCAAGTAATTAATTTGTGACGGATTTTCCCAACCCCAGTCCTTTCTGTTGGGGCCATGTGCTGACCTTATGCTATTAATTCCCCGTCTGCGTTCATCATTTATAGCTCCCATAATTGTCGAATTCGCAACATCCAAATAATTTCCTCCCTTTCTTAATTCATTTTCTTTAAATATAAGGTAAAGGTGCAACTAACTCTGTTAAATTTAATAAAAAAAATTAGTTTTTAATATTTGTTTTAGTATAATATCTTTTTTAAACTTTATAAATTAAAATAATACTAGTTTAAAACTGAACTATATATTATTTGACTATTTTTTATCAATTAATTGCTGAAATGGTACAAGTGTGATATGTCAGTGAAGATTAAATTATCTCAATTTGTAAATTTTAAGAATTAAATTACTCATTTTAGAATATTTTAATATTTTTTTTGCACATTAATTACTATCATGTAACACTTTTTTTGTCACATGAAATCTGACGTGTCATAAATTAATTTGTTACGTGTCAATTTCGATGTCATGTCAGCAATCAATTAAATAAAAATAGTCAAAATAATATATCTATAAGTTTTATAGTGATATTGCTTCAATTTGTAAAGTTTAGCGATGATATTATACCAAGATAAATATTAAGAAATTAATTGCTATTTTTATTAAATTTCACAATATTCAAGAGGATGAGGCTTTAAATATATTATTTATTATTATTATTATTATTTGGATAAGGTTTGGGTCTGGATAGTAACTTTCATTTTATGCGGTTAATTAGTACAGTAACTTTCATTTTCGATTTGCATCTTGCTCTATGTGCTTATTAAGTAACAATGTGAATTTTGTTTAAGCGCAAGGTCATTTTTCATATTCTATTAAGTATTAGTTTATATAATAGATATTTTTTTAAAAAATATATGTATGGTACATGTAAAAAAAATTGCAGGGATATGATCCAATTTTCCCTTAAAATATTAAAAATAGTGTAAATTTACCTTTAAAGTTTGTTTTCTTAAACAAATGTACTTAAATTATTGAAAATAGCCTATATTTATTCTGAAAATTTGTTTTCTTAAACAAATGTCCTGTATCTTCAATAGCTTATGTTTGGACTTTGGAATGATTTTCATAATTTTTCTCTAACAAAATGTTATCCCAACACTTAATACACATATATCTTACGGGAAGTCTGTTACATCATTATTTACCTCGATTTAAAATTTATATGTACAGAGTGGTGTGAGATTTAAGTTTGGACTTTGGAATGATTTTCATAATTTTTCTCTAACAAAATGTTATCCCAACACTTAATACACATATATTTATTCTGAAGAGTATGGATTATTAATTAACTTTTGTGTATTGTGCATGTTACATCATTGGCGAGTATGTGAGATTGGAATTTGATCATAATTACAACTCTAAATATTATTCAAGTTATATGCTTCTAATGTGGAAGTTCGGATTTTTCAACTCCATAATAGTTAATATAAGCAACCACCGTCCCCTGCATGTCATATGAAGCAGTCAAATAAATGTTTTCTGAACTTAAACGGGGAATTAAATTTTTGGTCAATTTTACTTTTAATTTTATTTTTTTCACTGGAATTCTACTCTAGTTGTTGAGAATTAAACTAAATTTTATAAATAAAAAATATAAAATAAATGAAGAGTAAACAAAGATGGGACAAAAAAATGTTAGTTGGAATTTATGGAAGCTTTTACGTGGCACCAATCCAATAAAAAATCTGTATTGGTTTGGTGTGTATTAAATTACAAAATATAAAAACAGAAATGATTTGTAATGTGTTGGCAAGTTCGTATGGTAGCAAATTGAAACTAAATTTTTGGTTTCAATTTTGTTTTTAGTTCTATAAATAAGAGTTATTGTCAAATTGTAATAGGCAGACAGACAGTGCAAGAAAGCGTAGAAAACTATTATTAATAATTTGATAGTATTTTTTTGAGTGTGTATAATAGTTTATGTTATGCCAAATAAAGCAGAACTAGTCTCTCTTTATAACTACTAATAGAGTTAAAAAAAAATAAAAAATTTAATGGATATAATGAGAAATTGAAATATAATTCTTTGCTTAGACCTTTATCATTTCCTCACTTCTTGTGAAGGAGGACTAGCATCTTGCAGTAGGTTGTATATGTATATAGTGATATGTTTTTGTCTCCTTCAAAGAACGGCGGCCTTTCAAGTCAGGTGTATTTCAATTTTAGTTGACTTATTATTATTATTATTATTATTATCTGCTTCCATTGTAATCATAACTGTTTATACATTATTAGGCGTTAATTAATTTCAGTTCATAAACTATTTGAATTTGTTGCTTCTCAAAGATTCTTGAATTGTCATAATTTTAAACTTCATGTGAGAGTAAAAATAGAGTGCTTTTTTTTCTTTCTTTTTTTTTTTTTTTTTTTTTTTCATTTGTAAGTTACAGATAAAAGAGACTGAAATGGCAAACACTTCAAAAACAACTGAAGGCCAACAAAAAGAGTATACAATTGAGATTTCAGAAAACTTGGAGACTAACATGAGGGAAGAATTTTGCATATATAGAATACCTCATACACTTCGCCTAATCAGGCCTGAAGCTTATTCTCCTCAAGTAATTTCTATATGCACCATGCCAAATCGAAACTCCAACAAATGAAAATTCAAAAACACAGATATTTCAAAATATTTTGTGAAAGATAAACACAATCTTTAATAGATAATTTTGAGAAATTTCTTTAATCAAATTAACGAACAAAAAATTCGATACTGTTATGCGTGTGATCTTTCTGATGTGGTCAAGCTTTAGTTGGAAAGGAAAACCTATATATATATATATATATATATATATATATATATATATATATATATATATAATAAGAGTTGAATTTGAATGCGAATAATTTTAAATAAAATAGCATTTTAGCAGTTGTAGAAAAATCCAAAAAGTATTATTTTCTATATTTCGTAACTATTTATTTATTTATTTATACGAGTGAGCAGTTTACATCGGTGGTCGGTGGGCAAAGGCAAAAAGCATCAAACGGCAAATATTATTTTAGTAGTATATTTTTTTAATATAATTTTGATTAGTATTTATTATTGACATAATATAATAAATTTATATATATTATTTTAATTTTAGTTATTTTAAATGAATTTATTTTGTTGAATATAAATTAATTTAATTTATGAACCCATATAGATTAAAAATTCAATAAAAAATAAGCCTATATTGATCCAGAATCAATTCAAGTAAACCGAACCGAAATTAATTCGGTTTATTCGGTTTTCGATTCTAAAAATTCGATTTTCGATTCTTTTAATTTAGGAAGTTCGGTTTTTGGTATATTCGATTCGATCCAAAATCGAACCAAACTGACTATTTGAACAACCCTAAACACCAGCCTTTCCTTTCAGCTCCCGTGTTTCTCAATTTTACTTTTTTTTTTATACTGGAATTCTACTCCAGTAACTTGCAGAATAAAATCGATTTATAGTATATATATATTAAAAAATATATATGAAAAAACCTCAATGGATATAATGAGAAATTGAAATTTAATTCTTTGCTTGTACCTTTGTCATTTCCTCACTTGTGAAGGGAGGACTAGCATCTTGCAGTAGGTTATATATGTAGTGTAATGTTTTGGTCTCATCCAAAGAGCACCAGCCTTTCAAGTCAGGCGTGTTTCAATTTTAGTTGACTTTTATTATTATTTTTATTATTGTCTGCTTCCATTCTAATCATGAATGTTTGTGCATTATTAGGCTTTAATTAATTTGAGTTCATAAACTATTTGAAGTTGTTGCTCCTCAAAAATTCTTCAATTGTCATAAATTTCACGTGAGAGTGAAATTTGAGTTTTTTTTTTTTCCTTTTTGTAAGTTACAGATAGGAGATATTGAAATGGCAAGCACTTCAAAAATAACTGAAGATCAACAAAAAGAGTATAAAATTGAAATTTCAGACAACTTGGAGACTACCATGAGGAAAGAATTTTGCATATATAGAGTGCCTCGTACACTTCATCAAATCAATCCTCCAGCTTATTCTCCTCATGTAATTTCTATAGGCCCAATCCACCATGGCAAATCAGAACTCCAAGAAATAGAAATTCAAAAACTCAGATATTTCAAAGAATTTTGCAAGAGAAAGCGCCAATCTTCAACTGATGATGATTTTGGGAGAACTCTTTTTAATCAAATTGATGAACAAGAAATCCGGCATTGCTATGCATACGATTGTTCTATTAGCAGCAGTGACTTTGTTAACATGATTTTGTTGGATAGTGTGTTCATCCTTGAACTATTCTTGACAAACAACGACAATGTTACAAATTATGAAAATGATTATATAATGGGTAACCCACTGCTGAGAACTGATGTATAACGAGATTTGATTTTGCTTGAAAATCAGCTACCTTTCTCTATTCTTGAAAAGCTCTATAACTTTGCCACAGGAAGCTTCGTTTGTGGCGTACTGGCGCAGCCAAGTAGGTAAGCAGGGGGCAATTGCCCCCTTATTTTTTGAAATTTTTTTATTATATATATATATATATTTGAGCATAACTTATATTTTGTTCTACTTAATTATAAATTATAGTTTGGCCACCATGACTCCGGAAAGCCTATTCTACCCTCCTTTGCATCAACTTGCCTGCAATTATTTCTCCAAGTTGAGGCCCGGGGAAGCAAAGATGCCCCGAAAGCAAGAAAAGATACTGCATTTCATAGATCTGGTTAGACATATTTGGATTGACAAGCACCCTGCCATGAAGACCGGTAGCATTGATAGACTTTTTACCATAACAAAGTTGCGTCAAGCAGGATTAAAAGTGAGGCCGGCTCCAGACAGATGCTTAATGGATATTGAATTTCGACCAGGATCTTTTCTGAGGAGATCAGAGTTAAAACTCCCTTGTATTTATGTTGATTCCACCACAGAATTCGTGGTGCGAAATATGATGGCGTTTGAGCAGTGTCGTTATCCATCTCAACCTTACATTTGTAGTTACGTTAGGCTGTTGGATTTTCTGATAGATACAGCAGAAGATGTAGATTTGGTTGTGGAGAAAGAGATACTAGCGAATCGCTTAGGTGAGAGTGGTGTTGTGGCTGATCTGGTTAACCAACTGTGCAAACAAATTCCACAAGAGCGTTCCTCTTACTTTGTTACTGCTTCTCAGCTTAATGATCACTATGGTAGTGCTTATAATCGTGCCATGGCAACTCTGAGGAGTGTTTATTGTGGTGATCCTTGGAGAGCAACTGGAACTATTGCTGCTGTTGTACTCCTCGTCCTCACTTTGATGCAGACTGTTTTCTCTTTCTTTGCACTCTAGTCTTTTGACTCCCACCATTTTCACAAACGGATTGCTTTCATTTGGTTTTCAGTTCTGTTTGCAATTCGTATATGTTTCTTATCCACATCGGTTGTGATTTCTGTTTCCATCATTATATATCATTGATTTTTTTTTTAAGGAAATATGAAAGATAATTATATTTTCGGATTTGATATTAACTGAAGAATGAGATACCATGCTTCACTAATCTTCCTTTTGCTTGGCTAATTCTATGTTTTCTTTGATACACATGTCCATGAGTCATTTCATGTTTCAATCGTATATAACCACCAATTCGTAAGTTATTCTATGTGAGGTTTTATTATTGACTTGCTTCAAGACTTTATGATAGATCAAATTTTCATAGGTTTTCCTCTGAGGTATTGTTATGAAACCAAAATTTAACTAAGGTCTGTCTAATAAAAGGGAATTGGTAAATTTGTTTCTTAACTATCCAAAATAATACATATTTATCCTTAAATTATATTTTGGTTCAAAAAATGCTTTTATTCTAGTCAAATTAACTTATATTTATCCATATTTGTTCATGTAGTTATCGAACTGGTTGCCATTTGTCTTTATTTGCTATTAAAAAAATGGTTCTCGCTATTACAAATAAGAATAAACGTGAGCGATTTTAGTAATAGCATGGGCATGTTTGATTAAAAAAAAAAAAGGAAAAGAAAAAGAAAAAAGAAAAAGAAAAAACAAATATGTAACATGTTAGATAGTTTGGGGACCAATGTGATGTTTTTCACTAGAACAGAGTAATTTTCACGAAGTATGTAGAGTCTAAAATCCAACAAGAGGCCGATACTGGAATAGCCCATATTAAGCTTCATAAAGCCCAACCAACAAAGGCCCATAAATTAGACCCATTGCTGAACTCGAGAAGGACCGCGACCCAATAAACTACAAAGTGAGTCTCCAGGGTAGTGAAAGCAAATGGAGGAGCCGATCGGCAAAGGCAGCCGTGTGCCGGGTTGGTGCTGGTGGGCATTAGCATGGGGCATATCGTCGTTTAGGAGAGGCTACGCCGGCGATTCTCACCTTATGATCTTTAGAGCCTTCGCGGTTGCCTCTCTTTCTGTTGGCTCCAGCGCGACGGCCTCATTCGCTGCCCTTCGAGCTTCGGGGATCCATAAGGTTCGAAATTTGCCTCTCCTGCCCTTTGCGGGCTGATAATTTGCTTTTAAAGATGATAGCTTTCCAATTTGATTTGTCCAAGTGCGTAAAAAAAGTTGAAATTTTGCAGGTTGAGGATCTTATATTACTTAGTTGGAGCCAATATAAGAAGTGCAATTGATATCACTCCGCGAGCGAGGGGGGAGTAAGCTAGTCCTTCTAACTTTGTTCATCTTGTTCCAGAAACTGAACGATGGTGCCATTGTTTCAGAAAAGCTGATGATTTACGAGGCAAGACAGCAAACTTTCCACCTAGCGATCAAAGGGAAGAAGAAGCATGGAGGGGATGAAGATTATTGGTCTTTGCTTCAGTTGCTGCAAACAGTAGATGAACAAGACATTGATGAATTTCAGTGCCATACTTGTTTTCTCTTGATTTTTGCTTCGAGATCGCTTTTCATGGCTGCAATTTTTGTATCAAATCTTAATTAATTTTAGAGCAAATTGATTACAGCTAAAATGTACTTCATATGCCGAGTGGAAACTATTGGATTCAGAATTTGGTAAACATACATTGGTTGAGTCATAGGTAAATATGAAACATGCATCAAGCCATCTTTATTCTGATCAGGAATCCTCCCTTTTGCAACAGGCAATGTAACACCCCAAAAATTTCCGATTACGTGAATAGTACTTTTCGAGGTGAATAGTGCCACCCGGGGCCCATAAAATTTTTTTCTTTACCATTGGAAAGTGCTATTCATAACGAATTTGGTGTTATAATTTGGGCTGAAATTGAGATCAAATAGGTCTCCAAAAGGAAAAAATAAAATAAATAACTGGACCGATATAGTTGACTGAAAACTTTGACTGGCTTAAAAATATTCCCTGGAATTCATAAAATTATTCCGATTACACCAATTGACTAGAAATTATGTATATAAATATTTGGAATGATAAAATGAATTTTTTTAAGACTTTGAAAATTCAGCTTTCGGACTGATTAAAATTTACATTCGGGTTAGTTTGATATCGAAATGACCTCGGATTGACCCGAAATTTTAAGCATGACCTAATTAATATTTTTAGAAATTTTTGGTATAATTTTTAGCAAAAATTGATCATTAAAAGTATTTTGGCCAATTATATAGTGACAATTACATTTTAACCCCATAAAACTTAATTATTGATTTTTGTCTTAAAGTGGGCGGAGACTTAAATAGGAAAAATCAGTTTTTGCTTTCTCATTTTGCCGACACTTTCTCTTCTCCTTGCTGCTACAGTAACTTCTTCTTCTCCTTCATTTTTCTTAATTCCAAGCTTGAAGTTTTTATGATTTCTACCCCTAATTTGATCAAAATTACCATAATTTTCTTCTCCTCCATCTTTGGTTGCCTCTAGTGGTGAAAGAAGCAAGAAATAACCCATTTCATCAAGTGGGTATTTTGGTAAGTTTAGGGAAAATTGAATTTTTCTTGATAATTTAGTTATTTAAGTGTTGATTTTAAGTTTGTATAAATTATTTAGTGAATCAAGGTGAGGGAAGCCAAGCTATGAAAGGCAAAGGCAAAATTGTGTAAGTGAATAATTTTAAACCCTTTAATTTCATATATATATGTATAATTGTATATTTAATTAATTAGGTTAATTATGGATTAAATATCAAATTGAACCTAGATTTGAGAAATTGGAAGTTAAATTAATGAAATTGTGAATTAATTAGTGTTTTGGGTGAAATATACTAAAATTACCGTATTTGTGAATAGTGACCGTATTTGTGAATAGTGACCGTATTTATGAACAGTGCCGTATAAGTGAATAGTACCCAAAAGGAAAAATCTGTGACATAATTGAAATAATTGAAAAATAAATGATTGTATGGTTATTGTGATTAAATTGAGTAGAAAATATAAATTATAAGAAAATTTATGAAATTGGAATAATTGATCTATATGACATGTAAAGAGCATGTATTGGAAAAGAAAGAATAAAGAAATGAAATAACTGTAATTGAATTGTATGATTTTAATTGATAAACTGTCTTAAATTGTAATTGTATTTTGCCCTTAGTATTATGTGTGAAATCGGAAATTAGGATGTATATGGCTAGCCATAGGGACATTTCTGTAACCGCGATAGCAAGTCATGGTGACTTGCATAGTGGTAACCTTGATATGGTTCCACGTCTGCATTGGAGTGTTTGGGGGAGGTAGCAAGTCATGGCGACTTGCATTGTGGTAACCTTGATATGGTTCCACGTCTGTATTGGTGTGTTTGGGGGAAAAAGAAAAAGAAAGAAAAATAAGATGTGTGTAATTGATACTACTGGAGTACTGAGACCTATAGGGTCTATAGTTCCGCTCATCCTAATTAGTGATACATTTTCATGCTATACTATGGGCAAGAGTATGAAAATACTGTATTGACTAAAGCATAAAAAGATACTGTATGAATATGGGCAAGAGTATGAAAATACTGTATTGACTAAAGCATAAAAAGATATTGTATGAATATGGCAAGAGTATGAAAATACTGTATTGACTAAAGCATAAAAAGATATTGTATGAATATGGGCAAGAGTATGAAACTACTGTATTGACTAAAACATAAAAAGATATTGTATGAATATGGCAAACGTATGAAAATACTGTATTGACTAAAGCATAAAAAGATACTGCATGAATATGGCAAACGTATAAAACTACTGTATTGATTAAAGCATAAAAAGATACTGTATGAGTAAAAATGTAAAATGTGAAAAGCGAGAAACTGATTGGACATAAGCATACTGAAAAGTAAGGGCAAAAGCCTAAGAGAACTGATAAACAAAGAAATTAGAATAAAAGTGCATTTTTGAAACTTTAGGGACTAAAGTGAAAAGTAATCCCTATAGTGTAAAAATTCGAATTTAAAGTGATAAAATTTGAGAATAAACCTTGAAAAGCTATGATTGAGAGTGAATTTCTCAAGCAATGGCAAAATAGTAATTTTGTCAATAAAAGTGAAATTTAGAATTTAATCGAATAAAAATTGTATTATAATGAAATCAACCGATAAAAACAGATAATGAACTGTAGTGAAATTCTAGGGTTTTAAGTTTATGTTCACCACTAAGTACTTTTGTACTTAGCGTGTGGTTTTGTACTGCACGCAGGAGACAGATCGAGATTGAGATTGTACTGAAAGGGAATCGATGAAAGAAGAACCCAGCATTTTGTGGTTTTGTTTAGCATGTACCTATGGATGTTACTTTATAGGACAACATGGCTAGTTTTGGGGACTGTATATAGTTTTGGACTTGTATATATATGTGATGTACTGTAAATAAGTAGATGGGCTAAGCATAGGAATTGGACTGTATATATGTATGGTTATATGTAAAATTTTAGAAATGATCGTTGTTCTGTATTTGACTGATTTTATGGAGTATATATATTTAGATTGTGGATGTTGTGAACATTTTGGGAGTGTTTTGTAGCTGTTGCAGGAAGGCATAATTTGGGTATCAGCTGTTATGCTGCCCGAATTTCTGTAGATTAATGAATGTTACAGATGGATAATTTAATAATAATTTATGGACCACCGCAGTAGAGTATGACACCGGTATTCGGACCAATATCCGATTATCGGGTGTTACAGGCAAACTCTATAAGTGAATCGCATGTCAAATGAAAAGAATATAAAGTATCGAACTCAGAACACAAGTTACAGAAAAATTTCTATTTCAAAACCAAATTAATTTCCAACTCCTAACAGCGGTCAAAACTGGAACCGGAGAAAGCCGACAGCAATCCACTTATAGAGAGACCTTAAAAGAAGTTGTGTGGTAGTTGTGGATATAATCAGTAGTAATCGGGTGCAAAACAAATCTTAGCTAAGCTTTGAACATGTTCTATGGAGTCACAGGTGCAGGGGCAGGCATATAAGACGCCAGAATTAGTTGTGATTGAGAAGGTTGCAAGATCTGAACAATTAAGTATGTACACTTCAACTGCTTGTCTACCTTGTATTTAAACATCTCTGCAGAAACTTTCCCTGATCCATGCGGTCCGCGGATATAGAAATTAACCTACATTTAAACACACAGATTAAACTTCAACAAATGGATAAATGGTACGCTCTTTTCAGAAATTAATACTGTAGGAAGCCCCCTCAGTGAATGTCACAGGTTTCTCAGGAATATTATGCGTGGGAGAATCAAAGGGATTTTCAACTCTAGATACGTCTTTTCTAGTCTGTCCACAGAGACAAATAACAATTTCAGAATCATAAAAATCAGAAAAACAAAATGCAGCTATTATGTGAAGAAAAAGCAATGGAAATCTTCATGCCATAATCATAAGAAAAAAAAAAAAAAAACAGTTACCATGTTTAAGAAGTTATTCTATGTGAGGTTTTATTATTGACTTGCTTCAAGACTTTATGAGAGATCAAGTTTTCGTAAGTTTTCCTGTGAGATATTGTTATGAAGCTAAAATTTAACTAAGGCCTGTACAATAAAAGGGAATGGGAAAATTATCCAAAATAATACTGATGTAGTCTTAAATTATATTTTGATTCAAAATATTTCCATTAGTCTTGACGGAAAAATAACAAATTTCAACAAGTTGAGTATTTGAAATTTAGCACTGGCATTAAGAATTTTTTTTATTGAATCTGAAATTGAAAATTATTTTATAATTCAGGTCTGACTTTATAACTAATCCTGAAAAATAAAAAATTTAATGGATATAATGAGAAACTGAAATATAATTCTTTGCTTAAACCTTTGTCATTTCCTCACTTGTGAAGGAGGGCTAGCATCTTGCACGAGGTTATATATATGTATTGTGTAATGTTTTTGTCTAATTCAAAGAACACCGGCCTTTCAAGTCAGGGTGTTTCAATTTTAGTTGACTTTTATTATTATTATAGGCTTTAATCAATTTCTCAGTTTCTCTGCTCAAATCAAAGATAATTAAAACCTTCAGTTTGATCTTCTCTTGCTTCATGCACATAGATTATATAGCAGGTAGAGTTTTGAATTTCTTCTACGTTTTGAGCTATTCGCCGGCTTTTTATGGTTTCTTTGACTTAATTTGTTTGTTAAGCTATTGTTTTATTATTATTATTTTTATTTTTTTGTTCCTAAAGATTTTGTGTGAAGTTTCTGATTGTCAGTAAGAAAACTGATAGGAATGATGCCATAATTTAGAAAATGCTAAAAAGTTTCTTTTGGTGTTTATTTTGCTGGTTTTGGTCTTCGTACAGTGAAATTACTCTACTTCATATTAAAGTTCAGTTGATTGAACGTTCTTGTGTGGCGGCCTTGTGAACCAGAGTTAGTTGATTGGAGTATATAATTGAGATTTCAGAAAACTTGAAGACTGACATGAGCAAAGAATTTTGTATATATAGAGAACCTCGTACACTTTGCCAAATTAATCCTTCAGCTTATTCTCCTCAAGTAATTTCTATAGGCCCAATTCACCATCTCAAACTGGAACTCCAACAAATAAAAATTCAAAAACTCAGATACTTCAAATTATTTTATGAAAGACAAACATAATCTTGAACATATGATTTTGGAAGAACTCTTTTTAATCAAATTGATGAATAACAAATTCAGCATTACTATTGTAATGACCTTAACACCAAGTCAGCCGTGAATAGCATTTTACGATAGTGAACAGTACTTTCGGGGGGGTGACAAGTACACCCGAAAATGAAAAATATTTTATTTGATCATCGAAAATTATTAATCACTATTGGTCCATGGTTAAAATTTGAAGTGAAATCGAGGTCTAATAAAGTAAAAAATATAAAAAACGAAGCGATTCGATTCAAAAGTTAACTAGGTTGACCTAGCCTTTAAAGGTAGCAAATGAATTCTAAAAATGTTCAAAAATTTCAGATCTTCCTAAAATGATGTGTAGAATATTTTGGCTGTAAAAAGTTAATTTTCCAGTGACACCGATAATTATCAAATTGAACCGATCTGATTGAATCGAATCGAAAATGGACTCCGATTGGGCTGAAATTTTGTGTACAGCCTATTTTTGACATGATAAGAATGATGAAATCAAATTTGGGATGATTTGGATTTGACAAGTGAGAGAATTACAGAAAAATAATATAATGGGCTTAATTCGGGATTGTGAGCCTTAAGTGAGTGGGCTTTGGTTCCAACTCACTTAGCCACTATAAAAGCCAAGAGGGAGCAGATATTTTTGGCAGCTAACTTTTCTCCTCAGCCCTCTCTTCTTCTTCCTTTGGCTGAAGCACCATAGCCCTATTCTCTCAAATTTCTTTAAGCTTTCTCTCTCTTTCTCACCCAAATACAAGCAACCCAGGTGGATTTTTATCTCCCTAGAAGACTCTCAAGACCTCTACTCTTTGATTAGAGTAAGAAAGGTCGGAGAAAAGAAGTATGAAAGTGAGAAGGGTCAAATTGAGGTAAGGAAAAATCAAGGCTTTAATTTTGTTTAAGGGTGCCTACAAGTATTTTTAGGTGTCTAAAGTTCATTTATATGGTTAATTTGAGCATTTGCAATAAAAAAAAGTGATGTTTCTTATGTTAAGGAATTTGGTTCCTTGTAGATTCTCAAGGTGGTGGACAATCTTCTAAGGCTAAGGGTAAGAAAAAGGAAGCCTAAGGAGGGTAAAGCAAGTGAGGAAGGTTAGTGACTATTAAATCCATTTATTTCCCTTGAATTGGCATGATTTTCTTTTATGTAATTTAGAAAAATTTAGGGAAAAGTATGTATAATTGAAATTGAGCTTAGAATGATGATTTAAGACCTTGAATATAACTAATATAATGCTCAATTTGATTTAAAAGGAAATGTAAGGTGAACTTTCCTTTATGGCCAAATGGTACTGTAAAGGAAATCAAAGCATATTTTGTGTATTTTTAATGATTTATGCCATAAAATAACTTTAGTGATGAAATATTATGTCCATGAATTTTTATGAAATTTATAAAAATTATTTGAATATTTTTGAGAAGGAAATTAGGTTATGTAATAGGTGAATTTGTTGAGTTATTGAGAAATAGTTTCTTAATTAAATGAAAAATGGTGAATTATTGTAAAATAATTCACAAACTGTGCTAAAGTAGTGAAAAAATTGATTGACTGATTTACTGAAATGAAAAAGTTACTGAAACTGTCAAAAATCTGAAAAGTGAAGTAAGAAATAAATGAATTGTACCCTTAGTAGTGATCAGACGGTTAAAATCTAGCTCAGAATATGATGGACTAGCCATAGGGACATCTATATCGCGGTGCAAGTCATGGCGATTTGCTTTCCTATGGTAGGATCGTATGATCTTTCATAGTATCTGATATGTTCTATATTCTGTTATGTGAGAAACGGTCTTTCTGAGTTATTTTTCAGTCTGTATTGTGATCTTGTGGGATTCACATCCCGTATATCTGGTCTGATGATTTTTGCTGGGATTACACTAGGGGTATAAATGTAAAAATAAGTTAAAAGTGCAAAAAGAAATGTAAAAATAAAGTTTAGAATGAAAAAAGGATCTAAATGAAAAGTTTAGTAAAACGGTAATTTTTTCAAATGTTGAGATTAATGAGTAAAAATGATAAAGTAATGATTAAAAAGGGTAAAATGGTAATTTAGTGAACAAACAACCTAAAAATGAACTTGGGTGAAGTAAAAGGACTAAAATAAAATTTTGCATAAGAAGGATGAAATATGGGTCAATTGGTAATTTGTATGCCAAATAAAAGATTGAAAATGAAAAATAAGTAACTAGTGGCAATTTTATAATTAAATAAAGAATTAATGACTAAATTGAAAAGTTTTTCAAAGTAATAGTTTTAATTTGTATTGAATGTAAAGTACATGGATAATTGTATTTTGATAGAAATTTAATGAATTTTGCATAATTAATACAATTGTACATGCTTGTGCATGTTTGGAAAATTCTTTGATTTTTAATCACCACCGAACATATTTAATGCTCAACACGTAATTGTTGCTGTGTGTAGATTTTGAAGTATGTCTGGAGCAATAGTACGCAAATGAGCGAATTTTGAAGGAAAAAGTGATAATTAAGAATTATTTTGTATTGGCATTAATGCATATATGTATTTAGTAAATTTTGAGGTACAAGAGTTGGTTTGCACTTGAACAAAATTTGTATATTGGTGAATATGTACCTTGACAGAAAGTGGATTTGTATGAGTGTATATTGTGATGAGAATGGATATTTGGAATGTAAGTATATATTGCTTATAATTTGTTATGCCCTTAAAGGGTTGTGGATTGTTTTCTTTTTAGGTTGGATAGGCAAGTTTTTAAAATGTTATATTGCCGAATTTTTAATTAGTAAATAGTAAATTGCATTGTTATAGGTCAATCGACAAGTTTTAATTGTAATTGTTATTATTGATAAAAAAGAATTGGTAGTTAAAGAATTAATTGGTTTAAAAAAATATTCCGGCTCATTGCTCAAGTCAACAGTTAATGATTTAATAAGGGTGTTACAACTATGCATACGATTGTTCTAATATTTTCAGCACTGAGTTTGTTAACATGATTTTATTGGATAGTGTGTTCATCCTTCAGCTATTCTTGACAAATGACATCTTTTCAGAATATCATAAAGATTATATAACGTCGAAACTATGGATGAGAACTGATGTGCAAAAAGATTTGATTTTGCTTGAAAACCAACTATCCTTCTCCATTCTTTATGAGCTCTATATCATTGCCAAACAAAGCTTTGCTAACAAAGAATACTATCCTTCTTTCTATCAACTTGCTTGCAATTATTTCTCCAAATTTGAAGTCCAATATAGCAATGCTTGTTGGGGAATTCTTAGGATCAAGAAACTTAATTTCATTTCCCACAAAAACAAATTACATATGCCTATTTATAGGCTCACACTTCAACTATAAACTTAGGCCACTAACCCACTAATTCCATTAAACAATTAACTTATAACTCCACTAATCCACTAACTCCACTAACACTATTAATTTTACTAACTAAATAACAATTAATAAAAAATAATATAAACATGTGAAAATAAAATTCACTAATTTAGTTACTACATAAAAATTAAGGGCCTGTTCATTTACAGAAAACTGTTTTAGGTTTTAAAAAAAATTTTTACAAAAAACATAAAATGGAGGTCATATTTATTTTGGTCAGTTTTCTAAAATAGATAATAAAAAATGAATTTTTTAGCTTTTCAAAATAAAGAAGAGACTAGAAAACTAATAAAAGACGTTTTCCAAATTTTCTGAATAATCTTAATACACACACACCCCTATACATACATACATACATACATACATACATATACATATATATGTATATGTATTTGTTTGTATGTGCATACATACATAAGTATATGCATGCACATGTAGTACATGCATACATACATACATATGGATATGTATGTACATACATACACATACATATGTATATGTATACATACATATGTCTATGTATGTATATATATGTGCATATATACACACATATACATATACATATACATATACATATATATGTATGCACATACATACATACATACATACATATGTACATATACATATGTATTTATGCACATATATATATATACATACACACACACACATATAAATATAGTATTTGTATATATGTACATATATATGTTTGTGTGTGTGTGTGTGTGTGTGTGTATATAGACATATACTTCAACACACCATTAACTCCACTAACTAAATAACAATTAACAAAAAATAATATAAACATGTTAAAATAAAATTCATTAATTTAGTTACTAAATAAAAATTAATGATTTTCAATCAATTTTCCAACAACTCTCCCAATGACAGAAAATATACTACGTTTCACAGATCTGGTTAGATGTTTTTTGATTCACAATCACCCTTCAATGTGTAGATCAGGTAGCATCCGTAGTCTTTGTAGCATAACAAAGTTGCATCAAGCAGGATTGAAGCTGAGGCCGGCTCAAAACGAAGACTTCCTGGATATTGAGTTTAAACTGGGAATAACTTGTCTGAAAAGAGCAGAGTTATGACTTCCTTGCTTTGAATTAGTTGATGATATCTCAGAATTTGTCATCCGAAATTTGATGGCGCTTGAGCAATGTCATTATCCATGGGAAACTTACATTTGCAATTGCATTTGGATGTAGGATTATCTGACAGATACAGCAGAAGATGTGGATTTGCTAGTGGAGAAAAACATAATAGTGAATGGGCTAGGTGATAGTGGTGCTGTGTGGTTGATCTGGTTAACGGACTGTGCAATCAAATTTTAGAAGTGAAGTAGTGTTACTATGTTCATGATAATCCTTATAATCATACCCTGGCAACTTTGAGGAGCCTTTATTTTTGTGCTGTTGTGCTCCTCCTCCTCACTTTCATGCAGAGTGTTTCCTCGCTCCTCACGCTCTTATAGTCTTTTGGCTTTTTTTCATTTTCTCTTCAATTACATTTTTTTTTCTCACATAGAGATTGCTTTTGTTTGGTCTTTTGTTCTGTTTGTAACTCACATTTCTTCACATCGATTGTGATTTCATTTTCATTTTTTTTTTCAAGGAATGTCAACGTTTTTATTTTTGGATTTGGCATTAAATGAAAAATCAGCTACCATTCTTCCAATTTTAGAAATTATACGACGTCATTATATTTATTGGTGAATCTAAGAACACCACTATTTTCCTTTTACTGACTGATTATTCTTTTCTTCGGTATATCTATTGTCCGGATCGGGTGCATGAGTCATACATTATCTAATTATGATATTTCATTATTAGCTTGCTTCATTAATTGAATTTTAATATATTCTATGGAATATTGTAATGTGAAGCCAAACTTATATTGAAATGAAAAGTTGCAAAAATATTTCACCAATTCACAGCATCTTGTATACATCCTATTCTAAGTAAATATTATTATTTCCTATCCTAATCCTACTTCAATAAGGTATTAATGGTTTTATTCATATAAAATTAAGATGCTACCGAACCATTAATAATACTCTCATCATTTCTCTGACAGAACTCATAATTTCATGTCCCGTATTTTTAATAGCTTATGTTTGGGCTTTGGAATGATTTCCATAATTATGATTACCAAAATTTTACCCCAACACTTAATACACATATATCATATGAGAAGTCTGAAATATCTGAGTATGGATTATTAATTAACTTTTGTATATTGCGCATATTACATTATTGGGGATGAAAAAAATGTGAAATTCGAATTTAAACATAATTACAATTCTAAATATTATCTGAATAAAAATGAATTTGAAAATTTTGGTGCCAAAAATAGAAAGTGGTTAATAAATATCAGCCGCAAGCTAGCAAATAATAATAGATAGATAAATAAATAAAAAGCAATGGCGCCGTGGTACCAAACGATGATTAGAATCGCCAGCGGAACACAGTATTACGTTATTGCATTGAATGGAGGAGGAGACACCCTAATGGCCGCCGTTTCCACAACCTCTCCGGTGGCAATGCAGTCTCCGACAACTTCGGGAATTCGGGTAGAAAATGGCAAAGAATCACCAGAAACTGGAATTTGATCAAATTATGAGATCACATTATAACTCCTCTGGATCAGGCAGAGAAGAGGAAGAAAAAGAAGAAGACGAAGCCAAGTTTCTGCATTCCAATCACCAAATCAAGATGGGAAGGAGAAGGATCGACATTATTTATGAGGATCACCAAAGTTTATTCCCAAGTAAAAGCCATTATACATGGGAAATCTTTAGTTTACTTGAGAGAGAAAAAACCCATCTAATCTTCTTTTTTTATATGTAAGAGTCTAATTAGCTGAAATGGATGCCAAAGATAATAAAATTTTCATGAAGATGCTGGCAAGGGCGTAGCTATTTGTTCTTTTCAGATATATAATAAAATATACTTAATTTGCTTGGACCATTGTCATTTCCCCATTTGTGAAGGAGGGCTAGCATCTTGCACTAGTTCATGTCGGTTGAAAAGGACATTTGCAATAAAGTCATATATGTTTTTGTCTCATTCAAAGAACACCAGCCTTTGCTGTTGAAAGCCTGGGTCATGTGGTTGCTCTTTTGTATCATGTCTATGCTTGATATTTTGGTCTGTTTATCTGTGGAAGCTCTCTCACGAGGTGGACATGCCATTTGTGCCCATCATGTTTCCCAGCCCACAACCTGCATGAAAATTTCAAGTTATATGCTTCTAATGTGGAAGTTTAGATTTTTCAACCACATAATAAATAGTTAATACAAGTGCCCACCTTCCCCCTGCATTTCACACGAAGCAGTCAAATAAATGTTTTCTGAACTTAAACATGGCATTAAATTTTTGGTCAATCAACCATGGTTGTTTGTTTGACAGTGGATGCAACCTCACATAATAAATATTATAAGGTGTTTGGTGCAAGATTTGCGGCTTTTCCATTTCTAACCCTAATGTTTATTTTTCAAGATGATAGAAGTCCTGTGTTGACTGGTTGTTTAACCGTGGCTTTAAAGTTTATTTTCAAACTGTCTGCAGGTCTCCTGGATATGCGTTGCTCCCTCAAGCTCAAAGACCTATGGCTGACACTGGTAGTAGTAAGCCTAATGGAGAACAGGCTTTCAAAGGAGAATCACTGCTGCCGCCTAACGCAATTCGGGCTCAGGTGCTTCTCAATTTTACATGGAATAAAGTCATATATGTTTTTGTCCCATTCAAAGAACACCAGCAGGGGTGTGCATAGCCGAATAAACTTTGTTTGATTCGGTTATTTCGATTTTTGATTCGTTCGATTTTGAATCGAAAAATAAAATCGGTTTAATCAATTTAGTTCGATTTTTGAAATTGAAAATTTGAAGAAACTGAACCGATCGAAGTTTATATATATATATATATAGTATTTAAATATCAAAATTGAAGCCTTGGATGAGTGGTGTGAGTTTCTAGTAAAACCCACTCAAATCCCTTAGGTCTTAATTTCAAGTTCCAAAAGCCACCTTTGTACATTTCCGGCAACAAGTTCCTTTTTGGCGAAAGCGGAAGCATTCGTTATTTCTTGTTTGGAACTAATAATTTATTTTTAAATTTCTGGTGGATGTATGCATTTAATTTAAATATTAAATGTAGTTACCAGGAAACTTAAAAAAGAAAATAAATGGCTTAAGATTTTTAATTTTCTATTAGGATATCCGTAGTTTGGGTAAAGAAAAAGTAAAGTGAAATACAAATTTTATTTACATGGCACTCTGTATAATTAAATTCCAAACTTTAAAAAATATGACACATGACAGTACACATTAGAATGGATTCATCTAGTGCAGTTGACGTGTATGGTAAAAAAAAATTTATCATTACTTTTATTTAAATATATTTTTCATCATGAAATAGTATATAAATTATATATTTTGGAAGAATTTATATGAATATCTACTGATTTAAAAGATTGTATATTACATTTTAAAAGTTTAAAATTTAGATGGCATGCCATCCTAGATTTTCGATAGAGTTTGAAATGTTTTTTGGCTTAAATATTTTTTTATGCAATAAAAAAAATCACGCTCCTATTCAGTCCATCGCTAGGATCCAGTAATAGACACAACCTGAGGAAAATCCTAGATCTAAAAGTCTTGGGTTTGATTTAAAAAAAAAAAAAAGAAGAGAGAGCAGAGATCGAAAGAGAGCAAAATGCGGAGATCTGAGATCGAAAAAGAGACAGAGCTTGGACGAAGATCCAACCATGGAGCCCACTTCAAGACGTGGAGCAGTAAAAAAAAATCAAAATCATTATAACTCGGCTGAAGAAGGCAATAAATGTCTAGATAGCGGTGAATTGAGTTATGAAGACTGGCAGCGGCAAAAGAACGCCCTCTTGCTCTTCTATCACTCATTATTGAATTGCAGCAATTGGGAAAGGCAACGAAATTCATGAGTAAAGACGAGGTGGCGTTATTCTAAGAGCATCAACCTCTCAAAGGCAAACTCTAGAAAGAACAAACTGTGATCAAATAAATTCAACTCTTTCCCACTTTACCTACAAAGGTGACAAGTGGAGGGTTGCACACCACATCCTTTTAAGTTTTGAATGACATGCTTTGGGACTTTTGGTGGAGTATAAGGTACGCATTCTACCTTATGAGTCTATTTATTTCTTCACGTCAAACCTTTTAAAGTTATTTGATGTAAGGCATGATATCAATTCGGTCAACATAAAATGCAAATGGCCCCACGTTAATGACTATGCATTTGACCAATATATTTTCATTTATACGGATTTGGCAACTTAAAAATTTGGCCTGCTATTAAAATTATTTATTTTGTTCGATGGTAAAATTCCAGTTATCAGGGAATCTGCTAGGTCATAATGGTGCTGTGGCTAATCTGGTTAACAAATTGTGCAATCAAATTGACTAAAATTCAAACTGTTACTCTGAGGTTGCTAATAACCTTATTGCGTACTACGATAATCCTTGTAATCGCACCATGGCAACTTTGAGGAGTGTTTATTTTGGTGATCTTTGCAGAGGAACTGGAACAGTTGTTGCTGTTGTGCTCCTCCTCCTCACTTTAATACAGACTGTTTCCTCGCTCCTTGCGCTCTAGTCTTTTGGCTCTTTTTCATTTTCTTAATTATGTTGGTTTCGTTTGTTTGTTTGTTTGTTTTTCTCTCATATGGATTGCTTTTGTTAGGTTTTGTAATTCACATGACTTCTCCAAATCGATTGTGATTTCCATTTTCATTTTATTTTACCATTGATTTGGCATTAAAGGAAACATCAACTGTTTTAATTTTGGATTTGGCATTAATTGAAAAATCAGCTACCATGGCTTCACATTTTTTGGAATTACCAGACTTCATATCTTTACCTGTGAATCTCAAGAACACGACTATATATTCTCCTTTTCTTGACTGATTAATTCTGATAATCAAGAAAGGTCAGAATTTTATAAGCTTAATTCTGAGGGAAAGAAGACGGACTAAAGGAAAATAATGCCCAAATTCTCCATTTCACACACCCAAAAAGAGATTGAAAAGGATATTGTGGCTATTACTGGATCTAAATTCGTAAAAAGACCCAAGAAAAAGAGATCTATGGATGTTCAGAGAAATCTTGATTTTGTATTTCCTGGTCTAGGGTTGTCTTCAATTACGCCTAGTTCTTACCGAGTTCGTGAAAGGTTATATTTGGAGATAAAGAATAGGTCATTGTTTTTCACAGTTTATTTTTCAGCATTACAAGTTTGTATTATCTGTTTTGTCTTTTAATTTCATAATTTTATTAGATTTTTTTAATGACATAACTCTTAATTTCATGTAATTTCCTCGTATATTTCTATTTAACTAAGTTCCGTACAACAAAGGAATAAATTTCCTTCTTTAGTATTCAAAATAATACAGATTTATTTTTAAATTATATTTTAATTCAAAATTGTATCTATTGGTGTCAAATTAACTTATATTTAACCATATTTGCTTATATAGTTATTAAACTGGTTAAAATTTATCATTAAAAAAAGTCTATATTTTCGATCGACAAACAAAAATAAATATAAAATGAAAGGTCTGCCTAGCTATTGGCACGTTTTTTCTCTCTAGGTCTGCCTATTGGCACGTTTTTCCTCTTCTTGTTTTACCGCCTTGCCGCTAGCTTTCTTTTTCTGAGTTTCTTGATCGTAGTTGTATGGACCCAGAAGAGCATATTGCTTCTCTGTCCATTAGAGATGCTGAAGAGGAAGCATGGAACCTTGCCGAAGAGGGTGACACTTCCAGCTGGAACTGTGAATTTTGCTTGGTAGGGTACTTTTTGACTTCGGCTGTTGTTAAGTTTGAGCCAATGAGAAACACGTTGGCTAACTTAAGGACCCCTGTGAGAGGTGTTTGTATTCGGGAACTAGGACCAAAAAGATTCTTGTTTCATTTCTTTTATGAGATTGATGTTCAGAGGGTGATTGATGGAGGACCTTGGACATTCAATAATCATTTACTAGTGGTTCATCGACTGAAAAAAGTTGAGGATCCTACGGAAGTTCCTATTTTTTATTGTTCGTTTTGGGTGCAGGTTCATGGTTTGCCATCTGGTTGTATGTCTGAATCTATGGCTCGGAACTTTGGCAATTTTATTGGTAGATTTCTTGAATATGATACAGGGGAAGTTACTATATATGAGGGAGATGAGATTTATGCGTATACGTGTTGAGATTGATGTTAGACAGCCACTTGCAAGGAAGAAGAAAATGGTGTTTAAAGATGGTTCTCATGTCTATGCCTTGTTTAAATATGAAAGGCTTACCGTCTTTTGTTATATGTACGAACGTTTGGGACATATGGACAGCTTCTGTAAGTTGAGAATCCATGAGAAATCACAATTTTTTGCATTAGAATGGGATGAGTCCATTAGAGTTGCTGGGAGTCGTGCTAGAACAATGGCAAGTTCCTGGTTGCGAAATGAGGTTGGACGGGCGATGAATCCGAGTTCAATGGCGAGATTGAAGGGATATGGCAGATACAGGGGTGGTGGTTCGAATTTGAATAAGGAGATACAGGATCCCGCTCATTTTGGAGCTAACATATCTGCTCATGTAGAGACTTGTCAACTAAAGTGGACATGGACCATGATCTTCCATTGGGTCAATTTGAGAATGAGGCTGTGGGCTTGGAGCAAACGAGAGCCCAATACTTGACCTCTGAAGACGTTTCTTTAACTATTGAGGAAGGAAAGAAACGACAGCGTTCAGACTCCTCAAGGATTAAGTCGACTTCTGCTGGGTTGGCTTCCTCTTCAACCTTCTCCCCGCTACAGCAAAATGAGATATCGGCCGGCCTTAGTATTCAGGCCCGCCGGACACCATGAAAACCTTGAGTTGGAACTGCCGGGGACTCGGAAATCCTCGGGCAGTGGCAGCTTTTTCTGAGCTGAATCAAAGGCATAAACCGGATGTTATTTTTCTTATAGATACCTTGGTTGATAAAAACAGAGTTGAGGTTATTAAAACTAGAATTGGCTTTGATTGCTGTTTTGTAGTAGATCGTTTAGGTAGGGGCAGAGGTTTGGCTATCTTGTGGAAGAGTAATCTTGATATCTCCATTTTTGCATTCTCTTACAATTTTATAGACTTGCAGATTAGGTTGTTAACTGGTGGTAGTTGGTTTTTAACAGGTTTTTATGGTTTTCCTCAATGTAGCAGGCGAAGAGGCTCTTGGCAAATGCTTATTAATTTAGCAGAGGGCAGGACGGAGCCTTGGGCTGTTATAGGTGATTTTAATGACTTGATTTCTAATCTTGAGAAGGTTGGAGGAGCTGCACATCCTCCTAGCCTACTTGAGGGTTTTCGGAAGACTCTGTCTCGATGTAATTTATCTGATCTCCCTCTCATAGGCCATCAATTCACGTGGGAGCGTGGAAGGAACTCTGCTACTGTTGTCCAAGAGCGTCTTGATCGGTGTGTGGTGAATCCTGCCAGGAATAATTTGTTCCCCAATGCTCAGTTGGAGAATTTGATTGCCATTACTTCTGACCATTCTCCAATTTTGTTAGCTTGTGACTTGTTCTTACCTCATTCTTTCAAGAGACCTTTTTGGTTTGAGAATGCCTGGTTGCTTTATCCTTATATTAACGGTGTGATCTTGACTAGTTGGAATCACGACATTGCTCTTACTCTGATGGAAAAAATAGAAAGATGTGGGAAAGCGCTTTTTGATTGGGGCCACAATTTGGTTGGTGATTTTAAGCATCGAAAAAGGGTGTTATATGAATCCATTGCACAACAGCGTCATGGCTTTGGTAATATGCTTCAGCTGAAAGGGGATTTAGCGAGGGTTATTGAGAGTGAAGAACTTTTTTGGAAGCAACGGTCTAAAGAATTCTGGCTTAAACATGGTGATAGGAATTCCAAGTACTTCCACTTGCAAACGAAATCTAGAAGACTTAGGAATTTTATTGCAGCTTTGAAGGATGATTCTGGTATATGGATTTCAGATTCGGATGGGCTTAAGCGGCATGTTCATCATTATTTTTCGGGTCTTTTTTCGGCTTCGGACGGCGGTTGTGATCAAGTGCTTGAGCATATTGACCCCCGAGTTTCTCAGGAGGATAATGATGCTTTACTGTCTCCTCTTACAACTGAAGAGATCAAATTTGCTGCTTTTCAAATGCATCCAGACAAGTCTCCTGGACCTAATGGTATGAATCCCTCATTTTATCATAAATTTTGGCATATCGTAGGTTCTGATGTGGTTACTAGTTGTAAGGATTGGTTTAATAATTGTTGCTTCCCTGCCCATTTAAATGAGACTGTGATTGTTCTTATTCCTAAGAAGAATAGTCCTAGTTCTATTAAAGATTTGAGACCCATTTCCTTTGCAACGTGATTTATAAGATCTTTGCGAAGGTTCTAGCTAATAGGCTTAAGAGATTCTTGCCCCACATTATCTTCGATTCTCAGTCTGCTTTTGTTCCTGGACGTGCTATTACAGATAATATTCTAATTGCTTTTGAATTTATTCATCATATGAAGGGTAATAACAGGGAGGGTAAGGGGGAAGTAGCACTTAAAATTGATATTAGTAAGGCTTACGATAAAGTGAGGTGGGATTATTTACGCCTTATGCTTCTTAAGTTTGGTTTTGCTGACAAATGGGTTAAGCTGATTATGCTTTGTGTTTCCACTGTTTGCTATAATATTTCCATGAATGGAGAAGAAATTGATCCCATTGTGCGCGAAAGAGGGCTTGGGCAGGGTGATCCTATTTCTCCATATTTGTTTATTCTTTGCGCAGAAGGCTTGTCAACTTTATTTCGTAAAGCAGAGGAGAGGGGATTCATTCACGGTTGCCAAGTAAGCAGAAATGGGCCTAGTATCTCTCATCTCTTGTTTGCCGATGATTCATTCTTCTTTTTTCATGCTAATTTGGAAGAGAGTAATTATGTCAAGCTTTTAATTACGGACTTACGAAAATGTTTCAGGGCAGGCAGTAAATTTTCAAAAATCTGGAACCTTTTTCAGTACTAATGTGGGATCAGAGTTGAAGACTAATATTGCTCGTATTCTGGGTGTTAACAATAGTATTGATCATGGGAGATACTTGGGTTTGCCTTCGCTAGTAGGAAGAAATAAGAAGCAAGTTTTTGCCTTTCTCAGATATAGGATGGCAAGTAGATTAAAGAGTTGGAGTGTTCGTTTTCTTTCTAAAGCGGGTAAGGAGGTGCTTTTAAAATCAGTGGCCCAGACTTTGCCTAGTTTTTGCTCGGGCATCTTTTTGATTCCTTTATCGCTTTGTGATGTTCTTCAACGTATGATGAATAGTTTTTGGTGGGGGCAAAAACCGGATGGTATGAATAAGATGCACTGGATGTCGTGGGATAAGTTATGCAGCAGTAAGGAGGAAGGAGGCATGGGTTTTCGCAACTTACACCAGTTTAATTTGGCCATGCTTGGTAAACAAGCCTGACCTCTCTTGTCTGATTCAAGCTCTCTGATTGCTAGAATTTATAAAGCTAAATACTATCCTGATGGGGATTTTTTAACTGCAAGGTTGGGTTCCAACCCTAGTTTCACATGGAGAAGCTATTTGAAACAAGGGATTTGCTGAGTTTAGGTGCGAGATGGGTTGTTGGAGATGGTCTTTCTATAAAAGCTTGGTCGGACCCGTAGCTGCCAAATGCTGATAATTTCTTTATTTCTAGCCATTGTGTGGAAGGTTTTGAGGATCTTTTGGTGCGTGACTTATTGAATGACGACTTGAAGAGTTCGAATGAGGGGCTTGTGCGTGGATTACTGTGTGAAGAAGAGGCTGATACTGTTTAAGTATCCCATTGAGCTTTAATAGAAGGCCGGATATAATGATTTGGCATCACTCCAAGACAAGTTCTTATACGGTGAAATTGGCTTATTCGCTTCTTAATGGAATTGCTGTAGTGCGTAACGGTTCTAGTCTAAATGTTTGGAAGCGTATTTGGAAAGCTGATGTTCCCCCGAAAGTTTGCAACTTTGTTTGGCGCTTGTTATGTAATATTTTGCCAACCAATTTGGGGTTATTGAATAAAGGTATACTGGCTGATGGGGCGTGTAAAAGATGTGGGGAACTAGAGTCGACTGCTCATGTGTTCTTTGAATGTTTTAAGGCTAGAGGTTGCTGGAACAATTTGGGCTATTCGATAATTCTTCCATCTGGGGATGACATTTTCCTTTGGGTGGAATCTGTTTTTAGATGCTTTGATGGGGAGAAAGTTGCAGCGATTTTATGTTTCCTTTGGCGACTTTGGTATGAACGTAACTTGTTCTTTTGGCATGGTAAGAATTTCCCTAGTTTTCTTACTGTTTCCTTTGCTCGGAACTTCTTGGGAGAATGGAGAAATGCTTTGGCTTCTCATAATGCTATCACTCGACAGTTTCCTACAGGCAATGAGGTGGTTGATAGTTGGACTCGTCCTCCTTCTGGTGTTTAGAAATGTAATGTAGATGCTTCCTTTTCTTCGAATATGGTTGGTGCTAGATTTGGATTTGTGGTTAGGAATGATGAAGGAAGACTGTTGGCTGCTGTCTCAGGCTGGTTAGACAATTGTAGATCTCCTTATTTAGCAGAATTGCTGGCATTTCGGGAAGCTCTTCTCTTCGTTCTTCTTCGTTTTCTTGGCCCAGGAATTATTGAAACTGATGCCCAACAAGTCCACCTTGCTATTTCTTCTCAGACTCAAGACTGTTCGGCAGCGGAAAATGTGTTGGAAGACTGCAAAACTCTTTTAAAATCTAGAAGTGATGTTTCGTCAGCTTGGATTCACAGAAAGCTGAATGCAGTGGCTCATGAGCTTGCTAAAGCCACTGCTCCTAATGTTCTGTTTAAGGAATGGGATGTTGTCCCTCCTTCTATTGTTTCTTTGTTGGTTAATGATCAATAATATCAGTAGTTTGCTATTCCAAAAAAAAAAAAAAACAAAAATAAATATGAGTTATTTTAATAACAGTGGGAGCATGATCGAAAAAAAAAAAGAAAAAAAAAAAAAGAGTTTAAACCCATGAGAAGCATGCAGAGGCCCAAAAATAAACAGGAAATTACCCAAATGCCAACTTTTTCAACTTTTTATCAAAAAATACAACCCTTTTTTTAATTTTTTCATAAATCTCATTTTCTAAATTTTTATTTTCAAGAATACAACTTTTTTTATCTAAAACAAAAACTTCCTTTCAGTATTCTCGTCACCGGTGATACTTTTCTTCATTTTCAATTTCTCTAATTTCCCACTAACTATTTGATTGCTTTAGATCCTTTCAGTCAATCAGCCTCAAAATCTGACTGGAAGTAGCAATTGCTACGCTGTTGTTAATTGCATTTCTTTTCTTAATTCTTATCCCCATTGTCTCCTTTGCTGTAGTTCCTAAGTTTGGGTTTCGTTTTTAGCTGATATACTTTAAATTTTCAAATCTTTTTCTCTTTCTCCATCTCTCTTTGTGAACTTATTTCATCGATTATCAATGGCGAGAACCAGCAATAAGAATATACAAGCCAAGCTGGTGGTATGTCTTTCCCTTCTCTAATATATATTTTTCTTAAAAAAATGAAATTTTTTGTGCTGAGATTTGATGGCAATGTTTGCAGTTCTCTGAGATTTGATGATTCAACAATGGTGTTGTTTATGTTTCTTATAGAAATATAATTTTCAATTAATTTGGTTGTTTATATAATTATTTTACTATTATGTTAATCCTTTTTGTCCTTTGTTCATATCTAGCGGAGTATCACAGAGTTGCTTTGACTTAGATCAACGTGTCATGTTAGCTTGAGTTTTTACTGGAATTGCAACCGTATCTAATTTGATATGGAACTTAGGCGTTTTAGTTTGTCAAGTAAGTGTTTGATGGAATGTCTCTTAGAGAGTAACTATTCTTGCTATGCATATATGAATCTTTATGTCATCCATTTAAATTGTGGACACGACTATGTTGTCTGCTGTGATTTAAATTAAATGGGTTAATTATGTAATTGTATTTTTAATAAATAAGAGTTTGAGTATCATGTGTTTCGTGGGTTTGAGAATGAAATGGAGCTAATCACCAGTAAAAAAGCTAATTTTCATATTAGTTACATTAAAAGTTGATTGCGAGGTAAAGTAATCATCATTTCAAAAATGTGATATGCTGAGCTGGGGAATGTATTTATAAACTGCAATTCAAAGAGATACTTGAGGAGCAATTAGACTGATAAGATTGGTCGTGACCAGATAGTTTGGAGTATATGATTCAAGTTGGTCACAGATCATATAGTCATTTTATAACAATTGCTTATAGAAGATAATGATCAAAATCATTATTCTCTTTGCCTCAACCTTAAATTAGATATCCTCATACATAATTAATAATTTTATTTAATCTTTATTTTTTAAAATATTACATGAACTCTAAACAATAAATGTATGGGAATTGATGCACACACTGTGTACTAGATGTACACACTGTGTATAACACATACACACGGTGTGTACATGATATACACACTGTGTATAGCATTTACATTTTATGTGTACTAGATGTACACACTGTGTACATCATGTACACACGGTGTGTACGGTGCGTACTAGATGTAGACATTGTGTACAGCATGTACACACTATGTGTACTGGATGTACACACCGTGTGTACAACTAGTACACATTGTGTGTACAGCTAGTACACACTATGTTCATGCTGTATGTACACACTGTGTATACAGTATGTATATCTAAAGACAACTAGGCTTATATAATTTTAATAGTGTGATCTTTCATTTTACTGTTTGAATTGTTAATATAACCCTTTTGCTTTGTATGATATCCATTCTATTAAAGAACCAAATAGTTAAAAGAATAAATACTCTCAAACTTGATGGCAATTTATGTCAAGGCATGTTAGCTTCCATCGAATTAGTTATAAACGTTTCCTGGAATTTCTAATCATAAATAATAGCATATAAAATGTCCTTTAATTTTGTATATGAACTCGTAAAGAGCAAAGTTGCTTCCTTAAGCCAATTACATAAACAAAAACGAGATCGAAACATGTAAGAAAAATAAATTAATAAATTTACCTGTGATTACTATCATTTCTTTTATTTGTTAATTTAATTGACATTTGCTTATATTAAAGGTCTAGTTTGATTTGGATTGAATTAAAAACTTATGGACTACTGATATTTCTTAATATATAAGTACATGCTTCTTCTTGAAATGGTAAAAGCGTCTCAATTAACTAAAATATATCTTTAACTATTTTACTATATTTTAAAACTTACTTTTGGATTTGAATCAAATTTTGCAGTGGCATAAGTGGTGTAATTCAAGCATCTTGGCACAGTTTATCTGAGCTTGGGCATCTAATTGAACATCTGAAGGAAATATTTATCATGTATAGATACTGTTCTTTAGCAAATAAAGTGAAAGTCGTTGTAAATTATCTATGGTTTCATTTGAGTAAAATTAAAAATCAAAATTTATAATCAATACTCTTGAGTGTGTTTTTTATAAGGTTTAATGTAACATTTTATACTATTCAAGCCAATGCAACAAACAAAAGAAGAAAACTGAAATAGGAAAAATAACAACATCCACCTCTCCTAAATTAAGATTCATCATTCTTTTAAGCTTTTGAAAACTTCTCCCAGACCCACTAGATACTCATCACACATCATCATTGCAAGCTGATTACACACAAGAGATAAGCATGATTTGTCGATTGTCTTTTTTGCATCAACAATAGTCTAAGTTTCAGAAAGAGTACAGTGTAGATTAATAACAAAGGCAATTGTTTGGAGACAACAAAACTCACTATGGTTTCCATGTGATACAAATAATTCACGTGGCTGATTACTGCAACCGGCTTTGAGCTCAAAACTCTGTTGGATGTTTTAATCTCATCAGTCTTTTTATTTTATCTTGTCTGTGTTTTCAAGCAATTCCTTCAAACAATGGAATAACAAACTTAGTCTTTAAATATGCAAAAAGTAGTAAACAGCAAAAACCATAGCAACCCAGCAAAATACGTGAAGATATCGCACAAGGTTATAGTATAATTACCATGTGACTAAAATAGCAAAATTCGAACAAACAATAGCAACAACTTTGGTGTTATTTGAAGATTTTTTTCTTCTCCTTCTTCTGCCTTTTTTTTGTTTCTCTCTCTTCTGTTAGTGAGAGAATTTGAATTGAAGCTACCAAAATAACCTTCTCATCCAAGAGCTTCAAGATCCCACGGCAAATCTTGGAAAGCTCACCTTCAATCTTAGATCTATACTCCTTGATCTCTGCCATGGGGTCAGAGTTTGGCTCTCCTTTTACTTGATGAAGGAAATGAATCTTCGCGATGCATGGAGGGCGCCAGTCATGTTCTTGTAAGCGATGGAGAGAAGGTTACGCTCCTCTCGATGGTTACGCAGCGGAGAATGGTAAAAAAAGGTATTTTTGTTTGATAATACATAAAAGTTAGTATTTTTGAAAATAAAAAGGTTGTATAAATGAAATAGAAAATTTAAAATGCTGTATCAATGAAAAAATTAAACGATTATTGTATTTTTTGTTATTTTTATTTTTTATCTGTATATTTTTGTAAAAATTCCAAAAATAAATCACGGTTACGGTATGAGCAAATGTAAAAGCCGCAAGAAGCAAAAAGAGGCCAAAAATTTTATCCCATGAAAATCCAACAAGAGGCCGATGCTAGATTACCCCAAATTAAGCTTCGTAAAGCCCAACCAACAAAGGCCCATAAATTAGACCCATTGCTGAACTCGAGAAGGACCGTGACCGAGAAAACAACAAAGTTAGTCTCCAGGGCAGCGAAAGCAAATAGAGGAGGAGATCGGCAGAGGCAGCGGTGTGCCTGGTTGGTGCTGGTGGGCCTTAGCAAGCACTGTTCAGTTAGCATGGGGCATATCGTCATTTAGGAGAGGCTACGCCGGCGATTCTCACCTTATGCCCTTTAGAGCCTTCGCGGTTGCCTCTCTTTTTGTTGGCTCCGGCGCGACGGCTTCATTCGCTGCCCTTCGAGCTTTGGGGATCCACAAGGTTCGAAATTTCCCTCTCCTGCCTTTTGCGGGCTGATAATTTGCTGTTAAAGATGATAGCTTTCCAATTTGATTTTTGCAAGTGCGTAAAAAAAGTTGAAATTTTGCAGGTGGAGGATCTTATATTAGTCAGAGGCAACATAAGAAGTGCAATTGGTACATCTCCGCGAGCACGGGAGAAGTAAGTTGCTCCTTCTAACTTTGTTCATCCTGTTCACCCACTCCCTCCCCACACACACACACAAACCCCCCCCCCCCCCCCCCCTTTTTCCGTCGGTGTAGAAACTGAACGATGGCGCCATTGTTTCAGAAAAGCTGATGATTTACGAGGTAAAACAACAAACTTTACACCTAGCGATCAAAGGGAAGAAGAAGCATTGAGGGGATGAAGATTATTGGTCTTTGCTTCAGTTGCTGCAAACAGTAGATGAACAAGACATTGATTAATTTCAGCGCCATACTTGTTCTCTTGATTTTTGCGTTGAGAGCACTTTTCATGGCTGCAATTTTTGTATCAAATCTTAATTAATTTTAGAGCAGATTGATTACAGCTAAAATGTACTTTATATGCCTGAGTGGAAACTATTGTATTCAGAATTTGGTAAACATACATTGGTTGAGTCATAGGTAAATATGCAACATGCATCAAGCCATCTTTTTTCAGATCAGGAATCTTCCATTTTGCAACAGGCAAACTCTATAAGTGATTCGCATGTCAAATAAATGTAAGTATCGAACTCAGAACACAAGTTACGGAAAAATTTCTATTTCAAAACCAAATTAATTTCCAACTCCTTACAGCGGTCAAAACTGGAACCGGAGAAAGCGGAAAGCAAATCCACTTATAGAGAGACCTTAAAAGAAGTTTGGGGTGGTAGTTGTGGATATACTCAGTAGCAATCAGGTGCACAACAAATCTTAGCTAAGCTTTGAAAATGTTCTATGGAGTCACAGGTGCAGGGGCAGGCATATAAGACTCTAGAATTAGTTGTGATTGAGAAGGTTGCAAGATCTGAACAATCAAGTATGTATACTTCCACTGCTTGTCTACATTGTCTTTAAACATCTCTGCAGAAACTTTCCCTGATCCATGCGGTCCGCGGATATGGAAATTAACCTACATTTAAACACACAAATTAAACTTCAACAAATGGACAAATGGTACACTCTTTTCAGAAATTAATCATCTTCAACGTTCATAAGCTACAGATAATTTTTTTTGGCCCCTCTTTTCGATCATTTGCAAAGGGGAAGGGGGCTCACGCTGTTATTGTTTCAATATTGGAAGGATCTTTCATTTTTTTTCCCCTCTATCACATGAGACAGCACATTTGGCTAGTATGGTGTTTGAGATTTTACCAGGACATGCTCCACACCATCTTCATCAGTGTAAATCTTTTTAGGAATTCGTTGGCGAGCAGCACGATTTCGACTTTCCTGACCATAGCCTGTAATAGGGGATCCAATCCTCACCCTAACCTATAAAACTCAATTAAAATTTTTAGTTATTGTTTTGAGCAGCAAAAAAAAAGAAGTATTACAATAAATAATTGCAAATTAGAAACACCTGCAGTGTTCCACATGCATAATATATTACATTTTCCCAAACTCGCCCACAGCATTCAGGATCTCCAATATTTTTGAGATAGCATTTTGAAGAACTCTAAAAGAAATTAGCCCAAAGTTTCTGTTTTTTTCCCAACTCCCGCAAGCTAAAGGCATCACATATGAACATTTGTTCCATTGCAGTTAATCAAACAAATATTTTTCTTCTTTGCTTTGCTCTTATGAGGCTAAAGCTTAATGCTTTTGGACTCTTTGACCATTTTATACAGTAGTTCACCAGCCAGCCAGCTCTGAAGCTCCAAATGATTGCCTTCTTTAGGTAGGCATGAGAATCCAAAAAATGTAGACTAGTGCTTATAGTTCTACTGAAAACAAATGTATAATGGATTTCACAAACCTGAGCATCATCTTGAATCCTTTTCAGAGCCTTGTTGAAGATCTTGTATCTATAATAGACCAGGACCCAAATCAGAGTAAAATCAAAGTCCTCATGCACAAATCCTTAGTTCTTAACAATTTCAAAATTGAACTAGAGAAACCAATTCTTACTCTTTTGGTTCAAATATCAACTCATTGAAAACGGCATAACCTGCAGCAGCTGCAACACCAAGTCCCGCAAGAATTATAATACTGTAGGAAGCCCCCTCGGTGAAAGTCACAGGTTTCTCAGGAATATTATACGTAGGAGAATCAAAGGGATCTTCAACTGTAGATACGTCTTTTCTAGCCTGTCCACAGAAGTAGAGTACAAATAACAATATCAGAATCATAAAAATCAGAAGAAACAAAATGCAGCTATTATGTGAAGAAAAAGCAATGAAAATCTTCATGCCATAATCATAAGAAGAAAAGAAAAGTAACCATGTTTAAGAACTTAATTCAATTTTCAAGCAAAAGAATTTTAATAATGCCCTACAAAAAAGAGCGATTTTCTTCCAAGAATGAACAATAAACAGATAATGTATGTGTTTGATTGGAACACACACTAAAAACATAAGCTAGACACATGCAAACGTTATTTGGGTGTATGCAAAGAGCTATTTAACTTTGATGTGAATTCGAACCTCTGATGCTGTTTGCTTTGAAGACTTTGATGCAAATGATCTAGCAAAGCAAGGATTTATGGTGCTGGCTCCATGCATTGTCATTGGTTGGAATTGTGACCCAAGGCCGCTCATGCATTCTTTACCATGCTGCCATCCACGATAAACAGCTTTTCCTGAGGTGAAATTTGAGAAAAGAGAGATATTAGTAAGAAAAAGATTCTTTTTTCTCAAACTACATCTGCAAACCATTGAAAACAGCACAAACTTGTGGTACCAAATACTACTATATGCCACTATTATCACCACCACTCCTTTTCTATCTTGAAGGTGGAAAGACTTTCCCAAGGCTGCCAGAACTCAAAACATATCTAGAGAGGCCATTTTAGAGGTGTTGCTTCAAGGTTTTTAATTTAATCAATCAGGATTTAAACAAAGAAGTGCATGGCGTACAACGATGAAGCACATGATGAAACTCCCCGTTATCACACAATAGCAGACAAAAAAGATCATAAGGACAAAATTAAACAGTCTTTTCTTAGCCCTATAGTCTTCCAATTGAAACAGTTCCTATAATATGCTGATTTTGCCTGAAAGAAAATTGCCAGATAGCAATGCAATCTGCATAAATTGGAAGCATCTGATGAGCAACAAGGCATTCATTTGAAGGGAACAAATAAACATTTAAAAGCCTTTCAACAAAGAATGAACTAACTACATAGAAGGATCTGATAAAAAAAATTTGCAAATAAGCATCCAATAATCCTGACACAGTATGGATATAAGGATCATTCACCAACCATTAGCACAATGTTTCTCCTGCAAAAATAAAAAAGCAGGAAAAAAACAATTCAGTATGCAGTCAAGTGTCATGCAAAAAATACAACTGCAAATGAATAAAGCACCTTACCTTAGACCCATAACTGGCATCAACAGAAGACTGTATCACATAGCCTAACTTAAATTGCACTGGTAACTGCATCAAAACGGCCAAGTAACTCAATTAAATACTAATGTATCATAAGCACAGAACTTTTGACAATACATATGACGTTCATGCGAATGACTCATTATAAATAACACACTTTCTTGGAGCAAGTCCGAAAATGGTTTAAACCTACACGCGGGCATGCATATTTCTTTGCTAAGATTCAGAAATCAACTTCAAATTTACAAAGAGTTCATCATGTTGAGTGACCAACTATTACTGCAAATAAGCCAAAACACAAGCAAGAGCAGCCTCCTTGAGAAAGACAGCGTTTTAAGAGTCTAAGAATGGACCTCAAAGCCAAAACATTATGTCCCAATAGAAGGCAGGAGAAAGAAAAAATAATGTGCGAATCGTACCCTTTTAGTCGAATTAACAGTCGCTGTTCCCTGTTTAGCCGCAGATGATGAAAAAGCAACCAAACCCACATCAGCCACACGCTTTATTTGCTTCTTCTCCAAAAGTGAAGACAACCCATTTTCCAATTCCAAGAGACCACTGTATCTGCTCCGAAGGAGGATTGCTGATCTCCGAACAGGGTCCATCTTCAATTTGTTTTGGAAAGAAACCTCTTAACCCAAAAAAAAATAAAAACTAAATCCTTCTGCTTAAAAAGGTCAAAACTTCGTAATAAGGAAGGTTCAATCAATCAAATAATGAAATTGCGAGATATTTTAAAATCGGAGAAATTAGAATTTCGCACGGGGAAAGGGGTCGACGGTCGGGTAAACCCCAAAAGCCCAAGGGCACGACCTTTGGGGTTTTATTTCAGGCACGTGCCTCCAGAAAACCGCACGTACAAAAAAACCCAAGATCCTGATATGAACCGATCCGTCCTTGCTGATTCTGGGCTATCTCCTTGGAACTCTGGCCCATCAAAAGAAGGCCCTTTTGAGCTTCTGTACCCTCGAAAATGGAACGATGAAAGAAATTAGGTGCCTTGAGACAAGGACTAGGACAGGAAGAGAAGCAGGAGATAGCAGTCATAGCACAAAAGCAGACAAAAGCTAATCAGGGGACTGAAGGAAAATCAGAATTTCATTATTTCAATTATTCTGCTTTCTACCGCCACTAGTTCTCTTCCTTCTCGGTAAGTTCTCTCTCTACACATATGCTTGTCATCACTTGAATAACTTCCTGTAATTGTTTGGCGCCTGAAAAATTTGTCAAGAAAGTAAAGAAATGAATTGTTTCCTAGCTTGAAGTCAGATTATTTTCATTATTTTACATTTAGCTGAATATAGAGTTGCTTGTTTGCTTTGTCAAGATTAAGTTTTTATTACTTGCAAAGCTAACGGAAACGGTTCTTGTTTCTTTTACATTGGTACTTGATGTAGGAGTATTATTCTTTAGTTAGGTTCTGGTTTTCAAAATGCAAACTTTTTTCTCTTTAAAAAAAAAAAGAAGTCCGCGGGAAGTTTAGTTTCACACATACAATAAGTAGGTTTTGCGTAACATACTCAAGAGCACAAAGGAGAAATTTGTAAAGGGCATAAAGCACCTTCTTATTTGGTATGTGGTTCTCTTCAAGTCATGTGCCAAAGGTTTTGATGATTAATAGGGAATGTCTGTTGTGTTACTATTGTTATTTGCAACTATGGTGTCTTTCTTTGGATAGGGGAAGTTGAAAGTTTGGTACTCTTTTCCAATATATTTTGATACTGGGAGTTAATTCTATATAATATGCTTTGATGATTTTGATTTGGTATAAGCTTCTGATACTGCTTTCTTAGGAATTTCTTTTCAAAAACACAGAACTGAGGTTTATGATTAACATAAAATATATTGAAAGTGTCTGGTATTTTGTTAATTGATAAATTTATTTATGTGGTACTCTTTATATTATTTATGCCTTCTTTTTATGTGCATTCCAGATGGCCCGTTGGGATGAAATCCTGTCTCTTCCTGTACAGAATCCCCCAACTTTGGAATTTTCTGCTGCTGATCTTGTGTGGTCAAAGATTGAAGGTTGGCGTGACAATATAGATAGACTTGCTCTTATACCTTTTGCCAGGGTGGATGATTTTGTGAGGGGTGAATCTGCAAATAAAGACTGTCCATCTAGATTTCATGTTGAAGCAAGACGACGTCGGCCTCCGCAAACATCTCTCAAGCAAAAGGTTGATGGGATTCTTGAATACATTCTGTAAGTTCCACTGTAACCATTCTGTATTGAGCAGTTCTCACTCATGGTGCTGGGACCATTCCCATGATTGATTTGTTTAAAAATTTAGGTATTGGTGTTCGTTTGGTCCTGATGATCATCGGAAAGGTGGCATTGTACGGCCAAGTAGGAGTACTTATGTCCCAAAGAAGAAAAATGCTGGTCGACCAAATACTAAAAGAGGGTGCACCTGCCACTTTATTGTGAAGCGTTTAATTGCTGAACCATCTGTAGCACTTGTCATATATAATCAAGACAAGCATGTGGATAAGAAAGGTTTACCATGCCATGGCCCCCAGGACAAGAAAGCTGAAGGAACACGTGCCATGTTTGCCCCATACATCTCAGAGGATCTCCGGCTTCGTGTTCTTTCTTTACTATATGTCGGGGTCTCTGTGGAGACCATAATGCAGAGACACAATGAATCTGTAGAGAGACAAGGTGGTCCATGTAATCGTGATGACCTTTTAACTCATAGATATGTGCGACGGCAGGAAAGAAGCATCCGCCGCTCTACATATGAACTGGATATGGATGATGCTGTTAGCATTAGCATGTGGGTTGAAAGCCACCAGAGCCATGTATTCTTTTATGACGACTTTTCTGACTCTGATCCTTTTATTTTGGGGATTCAAACAGAATGGCAGTTGCAGCAAATGATTCGTTTTGGCAATCACGGTCTTCTAGCTTCTGATTCAAGGTTTGGAACTAACAAATTGAAGGTTTGTTCTTTCTGTTCACGAAATCTGTATACGTTTGAGTTTCATTTTCAGTACTTTGATAGCTTTCAGATATTCTGGATGCTAACTATTCACTTTCTGTTTCCTCTATTTAGTATCCTGTTCACAGTCTAGTCGTGTTCAACTCAGAGAAGAAGTCCATTCCAGTAGCTTGGATAATAACACCGAGATTTGCTACTGCAGATGCGCATAGATGGATGAGGGCACTTTACAATAGAGTTCGTACAAAAGATCCTACATGGAGGTTGGCTGGGTTCATAGTGGATGATCCTTCGACAGACATCCTTACAATTAGGTTGGTAGCTAGCCTCCTATTGTATTTTCTAATATTTATATATTACCCATGTAAAGATCAACATCTGCTTCTTGGATATTGGATATTCTATTGTTGTTTGGTAGAAAGAGTACCCTGACACCCATGTTTTATGGGGATTATAAGGACATGCACTTCAGATTAACCTGTTTATAAGTGTTAGTACTTAATTCTGCTCTTCCAAGTTGACTAATTCTGTTGACATTTAGGACTGGGATTTGAATTCAGTAACCAAGCAAAGGGGAACTCGTTAATAATGTGGGTGAGAAAGTTATTTAAAGTATTAGTGTATAGACCTTCTTAGTAATGTTAATTGCTTTCAGATTATCCACCCAAGGTTTAAGTTACATCTATGTGGGCAGTAAAGTTATTTAAAGTGTTGAAGTCATTGAATGGTTTGGTGGGAGTATGCATAAGGTTGGAGAAAAATATTTTAAAATTTTTTATTGACTCGAGAGACGCTATTGAATTGTTAAGGTCAGTGAGTGTGTGTATAATCTGATTGTGCTTCCTTAGGACTATACAGCACTAACTGGGGTATGAAGCTTCATCATTGTTTTCTAAGTGAATACTGCTTGTCCCTATTTACATTCCATATATTTGGCTTCATTTTTCTCAGGGATGTGTTTCAATGTTCTATATTGATATCTTTTTGGCGGGTCCGTCATTTGTGGCATAAGAATATAGTAAAGAGATGCTCAGATACAGAGATGCAAGTCCAGATGTTGAGGCGGCTTGAAGAGGTGGTTGATGATACTTGCCGAGGACAAGGAACCGTTGATTCATTTGAGGTTTTCATGGAAGATTTTATTGATTGCTTTGATTTCATTGATTATTTCAAGGCGGTATGGTATCCTAGAATAGGTTGGTCCCCTTGCTTTTTTTTTTAAGTAATAATTATCCACTTGACTGCAATAGTAGCATTTCTTTCTATTTTCATAACTGTTAAATAACATTGCTATTTCTTTGGATGGGATATACAAGAATTAGACACATGAATATAACGTAAAATGAATAAGGCGGAGATGCATGGTTTTAAATGAGTGTTTTATTATTAGGAAAATTTCAATGAGCTTTCTTTTGCACCAGGGGTTTGGATTACTGCATTGAAAGTTATTCCACTGGCTAGCCAGGAAACTTCTGCTGCTATGGAGCTTTACCACAACCAATTGAAAGTCAGGTTACTTAATGAGAAGGATCCTGGTGTTTATCAGCGTGCTGATTGGCTTGTTGATAAGTTGGGTACAAAGGTGCATTCCTATTTCTGGCTGGATGAGTATTCAGAAAAGGATGATTTTGCAAGATACTGGAAAGATGAGTGGGACAGTGGACTGACAGCTTGGCAAAAAGCATTGAAGATTGCAGACTATGATGTTGTCATAGAAGGTAGATGTGCTAAAGTTACTGACCAGCTAGATCGAGATAGGGTCCATGTCGTGTGGAACCCTGGATCAGATTTTGCCATTTGTGACTGCAATTGGGCAGAAATGGGTTACCAATGTGAGCACATCTTTAAAGTTAGAAGAATGTGTAGCGAGAAAAGAACTAGAAGACAGTCTATTAGCCTATTTCAGTACAACCAGGCCTTGATCGATATGTTACACTGCCCTCCCCATGATTCTTTAATCCGCGATCATGCTGTTTCACTGGCAATTGCTGTACAGAAACAATTATATTCACTAGTAGATTTAGGTAGCAGCCATATTAGTGAGGATTCTGCTCCTAATCAAGCAGCAGACAAATGTGAGCTCCGGACAGTTAGGGTAGAACCTGCTAATCATGATAGAGAATCAGTGAAGGAGAATCATTTCATGGGCAAAGATGTGTCATCCCATGACAAAAATGATCTTGGCGATGGACACAAGGATCCTGGCACTGTTGTGGGTTTTTCTAGTGAGAGTCTTAGAGAAGAAACTGCTTATACTGAGATGGATATTGACCCATCATCCAGCTGCATCCCTCCTCCTCTCGAATCACTTTCTTTTCAGCAGAGTGCTAATTATGTTGTTTTCATGGAGAACGGGGACAGGCTTACTAATGACACAATTCACAACAACAAGAGCCCCCCTTCTAAAGATGAGGGTTTGACTGATCAAGCTGGGCTAGAACATAATAGTCTCCAGGCTGCAGAGCCACCTTCCACAAATAATTATCCATTGCCGCATGAATTGATCAAGCAATGCACCACCAACCAGAATGATGATCACCACAATGATTCTGGGCCATCGCTTATTGTTAATATAGCAGATGCTGACATATGTCCTGGCAAGATGTCATCATTAAACGAGACTGTTGAGCAGCAGAAGAGCGAGGCAAATTCTGCTAATCATGATAGAGAATCAGCAAAGAAGAGTCGTTTAATAGATGAATATGCACCATCCCATGACAAAAATGATCATGGGGTTGCAAGTAACGGTCGTGGCAGCATTGCAGGCAATTTTGGTGAGAGTATTAGGGAAGAAACTAGCTATACTGACATGGATATTGACCCATCATCTAACTGTATTCCTCCCCCATCTGAATCACTTTCAGATAACCAGAATGCAATTGACGACGTCGTTGTGGAGAAAGGAGACAATAGCAAGAACCCCCCTTCTAAAGATAGTTTGACTGATCAAGTTATGCCTGAATATGATTCTGTGAAGAATATTGAACCACATTCACCTGAGAAGCAATGTGCCACCAGCCAGAATGATGATCACAACAATGATTCTGAGCCACCAGCAATTTCTAATAAAGTAGATGCTGACATGATATCAGACAAGACCTCATCTTTAACCAAGAGTGCTGAGCACCAACCAATTGGTGGGGTATATAACGAGATGGCAAGATCAGAAAGTAAAAAAAGAAGCAAGACTGAGAACCATAACTCAATTAATGTGATGCCCAATGAGAAGATGAACAATTTTGATTGTGATCATGATTCAAGTGCAGCTGACAGCATGCCCGTGTCAAAATCACTAGTAAATTCCTCACCGATGCAGAATCAATGGGACAAACAACCTCCTAAAGAGGCTGCAGCTCCAGGGAAAGATTCTGTTTTGGAAGCTTCTTTAGGTGATAAAAGCAATTTGAGTGGATATACACCTGAGAAAGCTGCTGCAGAAGGCAAGAGTGATAGCAAGAGGTCAGATAATGTCAATGTTATTGTTGCTGAGAGCACAGATTGTGGAGATGGTAAATACCATTGTAGAAAATGAAGCATCTGATAGGTGCCACAAGGTAGATGGTGTGGAACGTAGCAAATGACTAACAATCGCTAATGCTCTGGTCCTTTCTCAAATGTACATACATCCCAGGGGTTTACCTGATTGGCTTATAAAAAGTCAAGAACTAATCCAAGGAACTACCTAATCAGCAGAAACACTAATAAATTATATGATATATATCCATGAACCCGCAGAAATTTAACACAAAAAACCCCAAAAAAGAATCACGTTAACCAGTGTACCTGTTAGACACTCCATTTTTAGATGGCAATGAATAATATATATATATATATATATATATATATATATATGCATTTGTCGTGCAATTCTTTTTCAACTTGTTGGCTATTGAAAATTTCATGTTTACAAGGTTTGAAGGGTGAATTTCCCTTTGTTACATGTAGGACAGTGCAAAATTGAAGCAAAATTAAAAAAATCCAACGGAACAGTGAATAATTCTATTTTTTTTAGTCCAATTGATTTGATTTTAAAAGTTCAGTACCAAATCGATCCAACTTTGAGAAATACATTTTTTGGTAATACAAATTATACAACTGATTTAACTGAATTTTCTTTAAAAGTTTAGTTTGGTTTCAATAATAATGTAAATTTAATTTTTTAATTAATCAAATCGAACAGATTAAATGTACAATACTCTACTCATAGGGTAAATAAATAAATTGTACATAACATGTAGGTAAAAATAATTAATTTCTAAGATGCATGAGTTTATGAAGAATTGTGATCAACAATACAGTCAAATTAGTACAAAATTTTATTAAAGAAAATAATGGGGCGTGAATCTCAGAAAATCAAAGCCTCGATCTAAAGTCAGGCCCAGGGTTCAAAAGGCGCAAGGACATAAATGTAATTTCAGCACATTTTTGAACCAGGAGAAGAATTCGGGAATGTGGGCGTAATGGTGGAGGTTAGTGGCAATAACCGCCATAACCGCCACCTTCCAAACAGAAAAATCGAAAACTAAAAAGAATATGCAGAAGAAGAAGAAGAAAAAAGTGTTTAAACTTACAGAAGAATTGAATGTCTCATTCTCTAAAACTGAGGAAGAAGAAACAAATGGAAGCAAAGAAAGACGAGATAAGAAAAGGCCCGTGGAAAGCGGAGGAAGATGAAGTACTAATAAACCACGTGAAGAAATATGGTCCTCGAGATTGGAGCTCCATTCGATCCAAAAGCCTTTTGCAGCGGACCGGCAAGTCCTGCCGTCTCCGATGGGTCAACAAGCTGAGACCTAACTTGAAGAAGTAACTAATCTGTTTCTGTGAATGCAATTTGTGTGTGTTGAATGTGATAATGGAGTTTGGTGTTTGTGTGTGCAGTGGGTGCAAGTTTAGCGTGGAAGAGGAGCGAGTGGTGATAGAATTGCAAGCACAATTAGGTAACAAATGGGCTAAAATAGCCACTTATTTACCGGGCAGAACTGATAATGACGTGAAGAATTTCTGGAGTAGTAGGCAAAAGAGGCTTGCCAGGATTCTGCAGACTTCGGCCACGGATCCTTCTTACTCCTCCTCATCCTCCGGCGTCCGGCCACGCAAAGTGAAGAAGGAAGTTTCTGCCTTTCGTGATGCTCCCCCTCTGGAGGTAAACGAATAGGATCACTTTGATTATTTTGAAACAATTTGTGAATTTTTAGTAGAATTTTGCAAATGGAACTGACGTAGAAGAGGAAAAATATCAGTGTTCGGATGGATTACAAGAAGCATTTGAGAAATTAATTTCGTGTAGACTCCTTTATGATGATATTCTCTCTGCACTTGTTGTGAATTGAATTCTTTTTAGTCACTTCCTTTTTAAGGAGCCAATGTTGAGTTATTCAATGGAGGAAGAGTCATCTAAAAAGTCTCAGCTATTTAGCATAAGGATTCTTTTTATTTTTTCCCAATATGGAGGAAACAGAAGGGATCCCATGATTTGTTCCTTTGTACTTTCGCGCTCATTATAAAGAAATTTTTGATTTATTGTTACTTTTTTCCGATGAAGGAGCCCATATTGAGTTATTCAATGGAAGAAGATTCATCTATGAAGGCTCAGCTCTGTGAATTATCCAACATTGTCAATGCTCAACCAGCAACAGTGTTACCATTACCATTGACAACAAATCTGGTTAGGCAGGAGATGCAGAGCTTCGGTACAGAACTCATTCAAGAGGACTACAAATCACAAATTCCCCTTCCTCAAATCGCACAGCCCCAGCCAGAGCTTGCATTTTCTCCTGAAAGCCAGGAACTATTGGCTAGACTTGAGGATCCTTATTTCAATATGTTTGGACAGGTAGATGCCCCTGAAATCGGAGCACAGCTTTCCCTGGGGCCACCATTGTTTGATCCAGCTTTGAGTTGCATTAATGGCATTAATCATGTGAGGGAAGCAAGGAATCCTCTATCTCCAGATATTTTCTTTGATGACTTCCCTACTGACATGTTTGACAACATTGAACAGCTTCCAAGCCCTTAGCAACGGTCTATCACAGAGCTGTTATAATGTGTGTTGCGGAAAATGAAATTTTAACTTTAGCTCTTGTGAAACTGCTGTTCTTATTACTAACCTCATTCACATCCATTGTTTGCCACTACATGATTATCTATTCCCCAAATAGAGACGCAACTGGCATTATTTTCCTTTTTCTTTTTCTTTTTCTTTTTCTTTTTTTCCATAGTATCAGAGAATTATTAACACTGTAATAAGCCACCTAAACGCACCAAATCAATGCCTTTTTCTAATAAATTTTCACCGAGTTCATCTGAAAGTTGAAGCTCAATCAATTTTATTCATAACAATAAGAACAATGTTTAACCATTATAAAATCGCATAACAAATCAATCCTCTGCAAGAATTGGGCTATCCCTTTGCTAAATATCTTAAGCAGAAATGTGGCAATGCCATCTTGTGATACGCGTATCTAATCGACGTGTTACAGTCAATTGGCCAAGCATCAAAAAATTGCAACAAAAGTACCCAAAGAATTTGGTAGAGGATTCATGTGAGTAGTGAAAAATGGTCATACAGCAGTATCCACAGCGCCACTGGGTGGATCAGATGATGAGTAGTAACCAATGCCAGTTACAGTGCTCTTAGTAAGCACCTCAAACTCTCCAGTTGTAATTGACTGATCTTCCTGGAAAATCTGCCTCCTAAGTTCAGAATATGCACAATAATCTACTTCGAATACTGTTGCATCTTTCAGGAATGCTGAAACTGAAACACCAACTCCTTCCCCTAAAAGTGAACCCAAAAAAAAGATAATCCATTGGTTCTTTGAAAAGGCATTAACTCAACAGTTTAAGGGTTGGAAGATCAATCAACATGACAAGAAAAAATTATAGACAATTTGAAAAACAGAAGAAACTTTTAGGAGAAAAACGACTTGCAACTGCCTTGAAAAATGAAGATCATATAAAATCTAGACATCCCATTGATGCATGTGATGAACAAGTGTTATATTTTAGTGTCAAAACGAGACCCTATCTAAACCTACTACCAAATAATTAATGAATTAAATAAGCAGAAAATTTTGTGGGGAAATCAGAAATGAAGTTTACCATGTGTGACAAGCAGCAAGTTTTCGGATGGGTATTTATCTGTCAGTGCCTTGAAAACATGTTCATATCTAGCTCTTGTTCCAGCTACTGATTCTTCCCACTTGGGCAACTAGAGTTCCACAAATGTAGAAAAAAAAGAACTTCATTCAGAGCAGGGTAATTGTGCATAGAGAGTTATCATCTAAACAACTTTATTTAAAAAGAAAAAGAAAAGGTTGTGATAACTAAAAATATATACCTCTTCATACACAGGTTTTGCAGTGTGATCGACTGTTCCAGCTGGTAGGATGGCTTCAAGCTCAGAGATAACGAAATCAAAATTCCCATCTTTGGGTGCATAATCATGTCGAATGGCTTGCGTATTCATCATCTCACATAATCCATACTCAATAGAAACCTGAATAGTTATATTATAGGACCAAAACCAAATGAATCGAAAACCGAAAGGAAATAATGCAAAGAATCCCAAATCATCAATTTTACGCAATGGTCCAGAAACAATAGAAAACATCAAACAGTGACATACATGATGCGATCTGACCTTAAGTTTGGAGGAATCAAGAGCGACACCGTCGCTGATAGTGTCAACCGGATTGTCATCGACGGCACAGAGAGCGGAGATAACCTCAGAGGCGGTCTGGAGGCAGCGGAGAAAGGGAGAAACAAAGACCCGGTGGATCGGGAAATGAAGACGGGTTTTGAGGTTCTTACCGGCACAGAAGGCCCTGACCCGACCCGCCTCGACAAGAGGAGGGTCCCATGGTCTATCGGCTTTGGACGCCCAGAGAGGGTCAAAGTTGTCGATGCGATCGCCATGTCTCATGACGACGACGTTTTGGTAGCGTCCACCATTGCGGCAGTTGATTGTCGGGGAAGAGGTGCCCATTTGGAACTGGCTTTACGCTATGTAGACGGAGAGGGTGAATCCCTATGAAGGAATAATAAAATATAAAGAAAAGCAATTATTGACTATTGAACATTGGTTGTTCCGTAATCGGACGGACCTCCATTTCTTTTTATAATTATTCCTTTCATTTTATCATATTCACACTCCTTACTTCTTCGAGGATATTTCTTTGTTGAATACGTAAATTTATGCTATGAATAATATGAATTTTCTGAGCGATATCGAGGACTTATTGGACAACTAATATCATCTAACAGTAGTAATAATAATAATAAGCAAAGCTTGATTTAATGGATTCAGCATGGAAACTGCGCTTGTTGAGGAAAGTAATGCGAACCATGGCATTTGTTGATTATTGGCCACTCCGCCTGCGAAGTCATTCTCATGGGCCCCTAATTATCAAATTTCAATGTTTTCTTCCAATAAGATATAAACTCATTCTTATCTATAACGACTTTTCAAACAAAAATCAACCGCATAATGACATAATATAATATAAGGTACACTTTAAAAAGTAAAATATGTCCATGACGTCAAATTTTTGTAGTTACTATTCTTTGGAGGAATTAATTTCTAGCATTAAAATGCAACATTTTTGCATAAATCTCAGTGTCTGGATGGATTACGAGAAGCATTTGAGAAATTAATTTTGTGTAGACAAATTACAGAAATGGAAACAGTTTGGATTTTCTTGTTTAAACTCCTTTATGATGATATTCTCTATGCACTTGTTCTGAATTGAATTCTTTTCGGTCACTTCCTTTTTAAGGCGCCAATATTGAGTTATTCAATGGTGGAAGAGTCGCAAATATTTAGTAGAAGAATTCTTTCTTTCTTTTTTTTTTTTTTTTTTTTTCCTCGAGTTATTTTTGTCTGTCATGCATAGCATCCAAGAAATTGATTGCATGTACAAAAATGGAGGAAACAGAAGGGATCTCATGATTTGTTTCTTTGATTATAAAGAAATTTTTTATTTATTGTTACTTTTTTCCTATGGAGGAGCCCATATTGAGTTATTCAGAAGAAGATTCAACTATGAAGGCTCAGCTCTGTCAATCATCCTACATTGCCAATGCTCAACCTGCAACTGTGTTGCCAGTACCTTTGAAAACAAAATCTGCTGAAGCAGGAGATGCGGAGCTTCGATACAGACCTCATTCAAGAGGACTCCCAATCACAAATTCCCTTCCTCAAATCTCAAAGCCCCTGCCAGAGGGGGTTTTTTATTCATGTCGGTAGTGAAAAATGGTCATACAGCAGCATCCACAGCGCCACTGGGTGGATCAGATGATGAGTGGTAACCGATGCCAGTTACAGTGGTCCTAGTAAGCACCTCAAACTCTCCAGTTGCAAGCTCGTCCAGGAAAATCTGCCTTCTAAGTTCAGAATATGCACAATAATCTACTTCGTATACTGTTGCATCTTTCAGGAATGCTGAAACTGAAACATCAACTCCTTCACCTAAAAGTGAACCAAAAGAAATAAGATAATCCATTGGTTCTTTGAAAAGGCATTAACTCAACAGTTTAGGGGTTGGAAGATTAATCCCCATGACAAGAAAAAATTATAGACAATTTGAAAAACAGAAGAAACTTTTAGGAGAAAAACGACTTGAAACTGCCTTGAAAAATGAAGATCATATAAAAATCTAGACATGCCATTGATGTATGTGAATGAACAAGTGTTATTTTAGTGTCAAAATGAGACATTATATAAATCTACTACCAAATAATTAATGAATTAAATGAGCAGAAAATTTTTTGGGGGAAATCAGAAAAGAAGTTTACCATGTGTGACAAGCAGCAAGTTTTCTGATGGGTATTTATCTGCCAGTGCCTTGAAAACATGTTCATACCTAGCTCTTGCTCCAGCTACTGTTTCTTCCCACTTGGGCAACTATAGTTCCACGAAAGTAGAAAAAAGAACTTCATTCAGAGCAAGGTCTGATTGTGAATAGAGTTTTATTATCTAAACTTTGAACTATATTTAAAATAACTAATAATATATACCTCTTCATACACTGTTTTTGCAGTGTGATCGATTGTTCCAGCTGGTAGCATGGCTTCAAGCTCAGAGATAATGAAACCAAAATTCCCATCTTTGGGTGCATAATCATGTGGAATTGCTTGCGAATTCATGATCTCACATAATCCATACTCAATAGAAACCTGAATAGTCATATTATAAAGGATCAAAACCAAATGAATCGAAAACCGAAAGGAAATAATGCAAAGAATCCCAAATCATCAATTTTACGCAATGATCCAGAAACAATAGAAAACATCAAATAGCGACATATATATATGATGTGATCTGACCTTAAGTTTGGAGGAATCAAGAGCGACAGTGTCGCTGATAGTGTCAACCGGATTGTCATCGACGGCACGGAGAGCGGAGATAACCTCAGAGGCGGTCTGGAGGCAGCGGAGGAAGGGAGAAACAAAGACCCGGTGGATCGGGAAATGAAGACGGGTTTTGAGGTTCTTGCCGGCACAGAAGGCTCTGACCCGACCCTCATCGACAAGAGGAGGATCCCATGGTCTATCGGCTTTGGACGCCCAGAGGGGGTCAAAGTTGTCGATGCGATCGCCATGTCTCATGACGACGACTTTTTGGTAGCATCGATCGCTGGGGTAGTTAATTATCAGGGAAGAGGAAGGGGAAGAATAAGAGACCATTTGGAATTGGCTTTACGTAAAGCAATTTATTGCCTACTGAAATATTGATTGTTCCATAACCAGACCTCCATTGTTTTTATAGTTATTCCTTTCATTTTGTCATACTCACATTCCTTATTTTTTCGAGGATTTTGCTTTGTTGAATCCGTAAATTTATGTTATGAATACTAATTTGATTGTAGTTATTGTTATACACTGAGAGTTTGTCCAAATCATAGAAAAAAAAGTTCAATGATCAAATTATAGTTTTACAAGAAAGGTTTTGAGAAAAATAAATATAAGGGGGCAGGGCCCATCCCGCGTTTGTTAGTATTTTAAGGACAAAAATTATCGTATATAAAGGCAAAATTTTTCCGTTTTAATTGGTTTGGAAGCAAAAATTGTTGAAAAAAAAACAGACAGAGCTAAAATTCTTGTTAGTTCAAATATTTCAGAGTAAAAAACGTTCTTATTAACTTAGTAATTGGAACGTCAAAAATATTGTATGCATAAATAGCCATAAAAGAGGTGGGTAACGTGGAAGACAGAAAAGCCACAATATATAGTAATTAAATTAATTTCATATTATAAAAACCCTAACTTTCTTTTTGCTCTAACCTTTTATTTTCTTTTTCTAATTTTGGAGCTGTCATCAGTACATTTACAGGCAGCAACCTCTCTTCTCTTACTCTTTATTAAATTTATATATTTTTTTAATTTTTTGTGTGTTTTTTTTAATTTTTTTATATCTCTTTATAATAATTTTTAAATCAGTATAAATTTGAAATTGAATTTTATTTGTGTTTTGGTTTTTTTGTGTTTTGATTTTAATAAACTTAGATCTGAAATTTTTTATTTTAGATTTAATTTTTGTTTTTGCTCAAATACTTTTTATATTTTTATAAATATGGTTCTTTTAGTTAATATTGATGAATGCAATTTAAATTTTTTGTTATGCAAGTTTGTTCTCCAAATTTGGATGTTATTAATGAAAATTTTTGTCCTTTTGAAATGAAATTTTCCTATAAATAGCAGATTGATTGAATTTTTTTCTGAAAGTCAGATTACTCGCGGCATATTACCATTATACACTGTTTTTGTCGAAAAAATTCAGAGATATACTCTAACAATTTCATTAGTTTTGTACATAAAGATGAGCAAACTTTGGTTAAAACCGAAAAATCGAACCAAACTGACTAATTTTTTAATTTAGTTCGGTTTTTTAGTTCAATTTTGGTTTAAAATTTTAGAAAAGTTCGATTTATTTTGGTTTGATTTGATTTTTTGAGAAGAAAACCGCAGGAAAATCGAACCAACTGAAGTTCTACTAAACTAAGTCATTTTATGTTTAGTCTTAAAGTCTTATCCACTGTTTTCGTCGAAAAACTTTAGATATATATTCCAGCAACTTCATTAGTTTTATAAATCTCATATATTTTTAAATTTTATAAGTTTATTTATATTTTTCAAATATACTTTTTATATTATTAATAAAAATTTAATTTGCATTCAAAAAAATTAATTTTATATTATAAACAAAACATGGATTTATAAAAATAAATAAAGTACTATAACAAGTTCAGCAATCAAACTTCAGACATGAAAAAAATGGTTAATTAATGATTCTTCATGGTCTTTTTCTTGTCTGCATCAAATCTCTTGCACCAAAGAGGTTTCTTATCAACCCAAAACTTGGATTCATTTTGTCCACCTAGGATTAGGGCAGGTACATATGATGCCTTAAATATCACCTTTCCGAACAATGGTGGCATCTTCTTTCCATTCCTCATGTCTTGCCAATGCACGTATACTCTTTCCACGCATTCTCCATATTTCCTGCTCACATAATTTCCACAACTGCCCTAATATTTATTTCATTCATTATAAGAGGGAAAAAAAACTCTGAAGGGAAGGAATTTGTATAATATTTTCGAAAATCAATATACATGCACCTGCTAGAAAAGGAAAATATGGTTCTTTTTCATGACAATAAATTATTGACTTGATTTATAAATGAAAGTATGAATCAGTTTTAGTAAGCATGATCGATCCGAGGTGTTCACTCTACTTAAAGGCATTGTCTATATATGGAAAGTAATCTATAGGCATTGTAACAATACAACACTACTAATATTTATCTAATTCAAATAAAAAATCTTCGCAAAACAAGTTTTTATTACAATGAATTTCACTTGCAAGAAGTTTTGAACAATCAATACCATTATTGCCATATGACTCTGGCGTAAGATATACGGATTTTTCCGTATGTAAAACAGTTTTTCCTTTTCAGTAATATGTTTATATATTTGCCAGCCCTAACGCTAAAATAAAGTGTACATTGTAAAATTGCAAATAAATATTTATAAAAACATAACAACACTCGATAAAAAGAAATCTTCATCAAACAAAGCAATTAATACAATATCACATGCAAAAATTTTAAAAAATGAGGCAAAGCCATAAAACATTATTATGATATACACGATTACACAATCTTCATGCAAAAAAAATAATTTTCGACTTTATTACATGCTAAAATAATTAAATGGCAATGTTTAAGGCTACAGAACTAAGTGTATTTGTATGAATGTTGAAAATATAACGAAATGTTAATCATGCTAGAGGAATTTCATCAAATACCGAATGATTACACTAAAATAAATTAACATTTATACGCACTAACCATGTAAAAAACTTGATGATTTGGGATTCTTTAAGAGGATATCCATTGGAGAATGTTAAAAACAAGCATCTATCTTCTTCAGGTGCTTTCTCTTTCACAGGATTCCACTCCTTAGCAGAAGGATTCAACTTGAATGATAGTAATAATGGTAAATTATGTTTAGTCTTTTCCTCTCTAGAGCCTTCATTGGAGCGCAATTCTTCAAAAATATCAGCAATTTCTTTCAACACCTTTTCTCTGTCAGAAAAAATAAGTTTAGTAGATAAGAAACGCTGTGCAAAGTTTAAAGTGAGATGCATGAGATTGTGCGAAACAGATTTCTTAGAATTCATCTTTAGCGACGATAGAACAGCCTCAGCCTCATTGGCGACGAGAGTCAAGAATTGATCGTCGCAAGAAGAGATTTTCTCGACGATATTTTGCAACCCCCGTGGCTCTAGCCATAACCAGAAAGCTGTCACTTTCATGGAGATTTCAATGGCTCTTCCCAGACTAGTCATCCTACGAAACAAAGACCTTGCATCCTCACGCACAGCATTTGCCATGGGGAATCGAATAGATAAATTAGCCTAATAACTGTGGATTAGAATGTGGATAATAAAAGAGAAGTGTGATTCTGTGTGACTGTGGGTTTATCAGAACAAAGAAGGAATAGGGAGTTTATATAGATTGAAGCAGAAGTGAAGAATTGCAATGGTTAGGTTAGCCAAAATGAGTTTAAAAGGAAAATAATGCTGTGTATGGAAATTGCTGCGCGGGTTGCAACTGTTTAGAGTTTTGGAAAGTTTTGAAAATTAATTAATTGTTTTTTTGGTGAATATATAGATCAGGTGCATCAAATCAGATTTTGCCAGCTATGTTTTATCAATCTAAATTATTCAATATTTGTCATTGGCTTTTTTGCTTTTTAATCTTAATTTTTAGAATCTTAACAGTTTCCTAATATGAAATTAAAAAAAAAAATTCGAAGTTTCACCATAAATTATTATTTCTATCTATTCCCATGATAAAATAAGGCATTTTACTTCCACCTTCTTTCCACAATTTATTCATTAATTACTGAGTAAATGATAAAATATTATGCCGTAATATAAGCCAATGCAATGCTTTATTAAAAATAATACAAGCCGAGAAATTTCCTTTCATATAATATGTTTTATTTATGAGCTAGCACGTGGATCAAATTATTGATGATATCAACAAGAATTGACTGTAAATAATAATAATAATTGCTTTGTGGTATATAGGTTAAACTAACTCATAGATAGCCTTGACAAAATTGATCCAAACCCAAATTTTTATTCAAATTCGTCTAATCAAAATGATTCAAACCCAATCCAATCAAAACAAATACTCACTGAATCAACTTAAAACTTACCCATTTTATTCTCTAACCCAACCTAATCCAAATAAATAACTACTAGATCAATATAAAAACTGACCAATTTTATTCTACAACCCATATATTGGGTCAGTTCCTATTAACATGGGTCTACTAACCCATTGGGTCAGTTCCTATTAGAAATTGCTGAGTGGAAAATGATATTTGTGGCTTTGAGTTGGAAGCTTTGTATTTGGCGAGAAGGTTGTGCACAAAGAGACAAATCAACCATTGTTGTATTATATTTTCTTGCATATATGATTGTAACTTGCACATGGCATCTATCTTTACGCGTATCACATATGCATTCATGAATCCATTGGATTTCCGAAATCCTAATGGAACACTGCAAATGGAAATCGTCTACAGCACGTGTAATTTAAGCAGCAAAAATATCATATCATTCAAATGAACCTGTAATAGCTTTTTCAGGATGTTAATTTTCTAGGATATGTTCTTGATACGGCATCATGTTGCTCGAGTGGCTCATAATTATAATAATAGATTATAATAATAGATGTCAGATTTAATGCAAATTATTATAAAATTTTTTATGAATATTGTATCAACCGATTAATATTATATGCAAATTTTTTACTAATGTAAATTATTATATTAACTTATTATTTATATTATATTTTCAATTGAATATTATTATCATCGGATCCATTAATTAATTAATAAATTTTTTTTAATAATTTTCATTAAATTCATAGGTCGATCCAAACCCTCAACTCATTTGAATATTAACCCATTTATAATTTATATTTTTTGATCCATTTATGACCCATTTTAAACCCATCCAATCTACCCATTTTTCACCTCTATTAAGAGAATATCGGAAAATCTAAAGTTAGAAATAATTATAGTGGTGGCCAGTAATATACGTGAATTGATTTGTAGAAACTAAATATGCTTTACATAAATATGCTTATTAAGCAAGGATAAACAATATTATTGCTTTACATGCCTAACAGTTAGGCAATATGTTATAATTTCATAAATAATATTTATCTAAACTCAATCTATAGATAATTCATCGAAAGAAAGAAGGAATTATTCCATCCAAAATTCATCAATGCTAAACATATATAAGCATATACATTCCACATATAGAGGATTAATTGAGCATGTAAAACTGGGTTCACATATAGAAACAACACCTCTAGATATTAGCATGCTCAAATTAAACTCTTCCCGGCATTCCTTTCATTCCGTTGACTTGTCCGCCATGAATTCTCCCGCTACCACGGCCATGGAACAAGGTGTTGAGTCCCACAGCACGTCTGCGAGGTCCAGATCGAGAAATATGCATACCTCGTGTGCTCTGAATTAGTTCGGGCCTTAACAGTGGAGGTAGTTTTGAGTTGCGTCCGCTCAGTTTTGATGGTGGAGTATGCATACCTTTAGCTAACATGCCGTAGTTTAATGCTTGCAATCCAAGTAAATTACGTTTCCTACTTATTGATTCTGAATTTGATGGATTAGTATGTTCTTGGCCTTGGCCATGAGCAGCTGGATTAAGAAAGTTGAATTGCGTCATAAACCATGGTCTTGCTGGAATATTATTTGGGAGATTTGAGGATTGAAGAATCATACGACCAGATTCAATTGTTTGAAACAAAACAAAAAACACAAGTACATAGAAAATTTTGCTAAATTTTCCCATTTTGTTTTGGATTTGTTTCACAAATTTTTGCTTCAAGAAATTTTACATTAGGCCTATATATATAGATTATAAGCAGGAGAGCATATGCTTCAATCTCTACTTCAAAATATTTTACCGGCTTATATTTCGGATCTCTATCCATTTATTGTCCTTGACTTCAAATTTTTGGAGTTACTATTAATTTCTAGCATTAAAATGTTCAAATTTTTTTTGCATAATTTACTATATTTATAAAAAAAAAAAGTAATTAGTGGACTTCATATCGTACAATTGGTGAGCTTCCCGTGGATCCCATGGCCTTTCTAAATTAAGTTAGAATATGACCCAATTTCTTGGCAATAATGTGAAATAATTTAGTTTAATTTTTTATGTTTTTAATTTGAATCCCATTGTCTTTATATTAGGTTTTGTATTAATCTACACACTTACATGATTATCATTATTTTTATTACTTTCATCACCATTATGCATTCATTTGTGAGGATTAAGTTGATAACCAAAAACTTATAATTTTTTCAGAAACAATCAGAACTATACTAATTAATCCAATATGAAATTAGTCGAACTTTATAGGGTAGTTATCGTAATTACAATCATGCTTTAATTGATTCCCTTCTTCTCTTTTAAGCTTTGGAATTTTTGAAATTGTAAGATTAATGTGCTGTCTGTGGTAATTTGAGAAAAGGCAGGTACTAAATAAAGACATTTTGATTTTTATTGAGAAAATAAAATAAGATAATTATATATGTATATTAAAAATTTATACTTTGATTTTAAAAATTTATTACAATATCAAAAAGATTACGAATGATTTAATTATTTTTTAAATAATAGAATTGAAAAGTTTTTTCAGGAACTTAGGGAGCAAGATTTAGGAGCGAGCCTAAGCCTACCTTGTGGTGAGGTGCGAGTACCGACCTCGTAATTTCCTAAAGCCATCAACTCTGACTCCTGAGCCTTTCCAAAACTTACAACTTAAGTTCTTCGTATGACCCGTTCGATTTGGGGACTGGACGGTTCAGATCACCACCACTTTTAGGTCACTCCTCCAGACTCGTGCCAGGGATATCAATTGCTTGCTATTTCAAAAGCGGCTTTACTTTGTCGTAACTCAGTAGCGGGGTGGAGTTAATAGATACAGCTCTGGCAATATAAATTAGCCGCTTGGATATTTTGCTTTCTCACTCACATAGAAGAAGATCCTCATCGTAAGGGTAAAAATTATAACAGTTTCGAGAATCGCAACCAGAAGGCTTCCGTGGCCGTAACGTGAACTCTCTTGCACAAAATCCCACAATCTAATTTTTAGCTTCTTAAGGTATTTTCTTCTTTTTTTTCTTCTTCTTTTTCTTCTTCTTCTGAAAGCTTCTCTGTGCTTTTGTTTATTGATTTTCCTTTATTTTCTTTTTCAATAATAAAAAATTCTTATTTTGTTGTTATTATTGTTGGTAGTTCCGTTTTAGATTCGGTATTTTTGCTGTTCTCTTTTTGGCTGTTCAATTTTTACCCTTTAAGGTTTTCTCCCTTTCAGAAGCTTTAGAAGATCTGTAATTTTCTATGTTAGGGTTTACGTTGATTGGTTAGTTTCAGGGTGAGAATCCTTGTACCTTTGGAGCTTACTGGGAATATTCGTGGTAGGATATTCTGTTCTAAAGTTTGGTGCTTTTTGAATTTTGCTTATGTTGTTTATCTGTAGGCTCGGTTTGGATTTTTATATTTGTTTGGTATATTCACTTCAAAAGATACCAGATGAGGTAAACCTTTGAATTAGTTTGCTTGTCGAAAACAAAATAGCTAAACAGGGACTTGGTCTGTTGCCTGCATGTCATTAGTATCTTTGTGCTCTCTTCTCTAGAACGGTTTGATGTTTGAACAAGGAGAATTTTTCTGGTCTCTGTGAGAGGTTGGGTATGGTTGCTCAGTTGAATTATTTTTTGTTTTCCACCCTCCTCTTTCTTGTTGCATAGGATGTAATCGCTGGAGTTGAATTAGCAATGGCTTTTCTCAAGCTCTGGGATTGCATGACTTCATTTCATTAGATTTGGTTGCATTTGGGCTTTTGTTTTTTCCGGTATGTTTTGGTGGAGGGACTCCAAAAATAGAGCTATTTCTGAGGATTAAATCTGCATCTGTGTATTACTATGTGGACTACAGAATACCCATTTGAACATTTATGTTCACTTTCTATAAAGATTGTTCCCTTATCCTCTAAAAGATCAGCTTAGGATGTTAGACATGGATTTCCGAGTATTATTTTGAGATGTTTAGATTAGTTTTGTTCAATTTGCTGATCTGAATCTCTATGTATGCTGCAGGAGTGTTGGAGTGATTTAGTCATGTTTGGGCACGGTGCAAGAAAGAGTGATAACACAAAGTACTATGAGGTTCTTGGTGTCCCAAAGACTGCTACTCAAGATGAAATGAAGAAGGCTTATCGAAAAGCGGCCATAAAGAATCATCCCGACAAAGGTGGAGATCCTGAAAAGGTAGACATGTAATGAGGCTTTATGGATTATTTATTTGCTGCAGAATCATGTCTCGTTTGTGTTTGATATCCAAGCACAAGAGGCACCTGAACATGATGACTAGCTGGAGCATAAGTGCATTAGTGGCCATGACATGCCATGATGGTTCTAAACAAATAGGTCTTGTATGGTTTGAATGATCTTTTTCAATGCACTCCTATCTTATACTTTAATTGCTACTCTCCTTCTTTCTACTATGAATCCCCAAGATACTTTTTAGATCTACTATTAATTAGCAAAAATTAGTCGAGCAAAATCAACAATGAAAGATAATAACTTTAAGAAATGAACTCCTAATATTGTGGTTAATGAAATTTAAAAGAGACATGGAATCAAGACTGGGTTCTAACTTCTCCATTGTTTCATCTCCCTTCACCATCAAATTATTAATGGATTCCTTTTAAGTAATTAGCGATTTTACTCACCTTTTGTTATTAATTTGTTGTTTATGTAACAATTACAGCCTAGCTTGAGAATTTAAATTGGAAATGGGATTGTGAGTTTTTTTTTTCATCATTCTAACATCATTTGATGGTCTTTATACCAGTTCAAGGAGCTGTCTCATGCTTATGAAGTTCTAAGTGATCCAGAAAAAAGAGAAATATATGATCAATATGGTGAAGATGCACTTAAAGAGGGTATGGGAGGAAGCGCTGGTGCGCATAATCCATTTGATATATTTGAATCACTCTTTGGCGGAGGTTTTGGTGGTAAGACATATTTCTCCTTCTGTCCTCTTCCGTTCCAGAACCTTTTTTTTTGTAATTTAGATTGGTAGGTCTGACAGTTTAAATGTTACAGGGGCTGCCAGCTCAAGAGGAAGAAGGCAGAAGCGGGGTGAAGATGTAGTGCATACTTTGAAGGTCTCCTTAGAGGATTTGTACAATGGAACATCCAAGAAACTTTCTCTGTCTAGAAATATTTTGTGTCGCAAATGTAGAGGGTATGTTTCCTATAACTCTTCATAACCTTTTTATTTCCTCTTCTTAATCCCAATATCCCATTAACTTTTGGATACACATTGGTCTTGAATTTTGTAGTCTTCAAATATTAGGAGTTCTTGTTGCAATTGAAATGAGGGTATTGAATTTCTTATTTTCGTTCTTATTTGCTTCCTAAATGTTCAGGAAGGGTTCAAAGAGTGGGGCTTCTTCAACATGTTATGAATGCCGTGGTTCAGGAATGAAAGTAACAACAAGACAGATTGGACTAGGGATGATTCAACAAATGCAACATATTTGTCCTGAATGCAGGGGTTCAGGTAGTTGAATAAAATTGATTTTTTTTAATTGATTTTGGCTCTATTTTTCAAATATAATTGTATCATTTTGGATGGTATTATAGCATGGATTTTGCGTATTATTAATGCAGGTGAGGTCATCAATGAGAGAGACAAATGCCCACAATGCAGAGGAAGCAAGGTAACTCAAGAAAAGAAGGTGTTGGAGGTGCATGTTGAGAAGGGGATGCAAAATGGACAGAAGATAGTATTTGAGGGTCAAGCTGATGAAGCTGTAAGTTAAATTTGAATCTTTACTGTTATAATTTTTCCTTTTATGATATAGAATCATGGCCGATAAACAAAACTTGAGAAAACACACAGCTCTTAGGCTTTTACTTGAAAATTTGTTATTTTCATGACAACCATCAAAGTGATATAGATATTTATGGACTAGTTACTAATATTACCATTATTAAGATAAGGAATGCCAAATTAGGAAGATTCTAAAATGAATACTATTTGGGAAATTAGGATGCGGAGTCATAATGACTATCTCTGAATGCTAATATATCTAAACTTCCTAATCATAGATTTTGCCAAGACAAGCAAAACTAAATCTAAATTTCATTAATTAAGAATTAAATGAAGATGGTACCTAAATCTAGTGTTCCTTGACTTGGTTATTTTTCTTATTAGTTTGGCTTGGCTGATGTTATTTCTCTTCTTTGTTATTTTCTCCACAAATATTTTTGAAGGGCAAAACATAAAATTGAGACATGCTGGCTTGTGGAAAGATTAATTGTCAGAATTGCACGTGATGTCACCAGCGTTAAACCTTTTGCTTACAATTAGGTTGAGTTTTTGTCTGATCCAGTGTTGGCGTTGGCAGCATCCTTCGCCCATTTAGCCATGCATCTCAAAAGATTGTTTGATCTATGTTTTAATTGTTACTGATTATCAAAAGAATAATTCTGCTTCTGTAAATTGGGGTGTTCATAGTTGAAACTTGCTCCAGGATCCCCATTAAGTAATGACTTAAACAATCTTTCATCTTTTTCCTGCCATTTGCAGCCTGATGCAACTACAGGAGATATTGTTTTTGTTCTGCAACTGAAAAAACACCCAAAGTTTGAGCGGAAGCTTGATGATCTCATTGTTGAACACACCCTTTCTTTAACGGAGGCTCTCTGTGGGTTTCAGTTTGCCCTTACTCATCTTGATGGAAGGCAACTTCTGATCAAATCAAATCCTGGCGAGATCATAAAACCTGGTATTCACAGGCTCCTATAGTTTCTCATTGAATCTCATTCTTGAAGTCTTTTTCCTAGATTGCTCACTTTGATGGTCTGAACGCAGGTCTATACAAAGCAATCAATGATGAGGGAATGCCACACCATGGGAGGCCATTCATGAAAGGCAAGCTTTACGTCCATTTTAATGTGGTTTTCCCCGAGTCTGGGGTTCTATCCCCTGAGCAGTGCCGTTCTATAGAGACCATACTTCCCAAGCGGTCTAGCAAGCAGTTGTCAGACATGGAGCTGGATGAATGTGAAGAAACCATTCTGCACGATGTCAATATGGAAGAGGAGGATATGAGGCGGAAACAGCAGCAACAGCAGCAGCGATACGAGGCACATGATGAAGATGATGATGAGTCGATGCCAGGTGTGCAGTGTGCGCAGCAGTAGGCCGAATCAAACACTACCCGTTTTGTGTGAGGCAATTATACTGGTATTTTGAATTAGCAATTAGCAGGCTAGTTATATTCTTTGGCATGCGTATTTTTACCCTTTTTTTTACAGCTTGTCAGTCTCGAGTGTGGTTGGTGTTATTGATATTAGTTCTGTCAGAGCTTTCTATGGTGAAGATGTAATAGTTGCTCTATGATTATGAGAAAGTTAAGGTTTGTTTTATCTATCTTATGTGCTAATACCAAATGATTTGCTCTGCTATCTTTATTTTCATTTTTCTGGTTCTGGCACAACACATTTAGGCCAACTTGATCTTTGATTGCCTGGCTTATATTTTTTTATTATATTTTTATAAAGTACATAAAATCTAATGCGTTTTCAAATACCCTTGTGGATAAGTATCTTTGGAGATTCAATTTCTATTTTTGGCGTAATATTTTCTATTCCGACAGTCATAATGACCTGAAAAAAATTACTTTTTTTATTCATATTGTTTGGAATCAATTAAGAAAACGAATCAGGTTGTTTCCTTCTTGCATTTTTCTCTCTTACTTGTGTTTCCCTGCCATCAAACACTACCATTTACCGCATATAATAACTTTCAAATTCTTAAAACGAAAAATTTTATTTTTGAAGAGGAAATTGACAGAAAGGAAGAACTGTTAGCATGAAAAATGAAGATAACTTAGAGAAGTGTTGTGATGAAAAAAAAAAAACGTTAATTTGGTGAGATATGGGCCTGCGCTGACATAGGAAGAGCGAAGAAAGCTATAATATAAAGATGGTTGCATCCCTGGTGTGTACTGAATAGCAGACATTTTAGTACAGTAGTAGTTGGTTCCCACGTAAAAACAGCCACGTTGAAACGTTAAAGATGGTCTTCCTACATAGGGATGATCACGGGACGAAAAATTTTCGTCTTCGGTGGGGATCCACCCCGAATAGGGCTGAAAATTTTCGAAAAATTTTCCTGTAGGGAAGGGGACGGGGAAAAAGTATTTCCTAACTTAGAATTCGGGGCGGGGACGGGGATTGTGGTTCCCGTCCCGAAATTTTTCCGCCCCCGAAATTTAATTACTAAATTTAATTATATTTATATAATTTAGTTTTAAATTATATTTAATTTTAGTTTTATCAATTATTAAAATTTATATTAGTTTGATTTGTAATTGAATTTATATTTTTAATTATTAAATATTATATTTTTAATTATAATTAATTATAAAATATTATATTTTTGTTATAATTAAATTTTTTTTAAAAATAAAAATATTTTTTATGCGGATACGGGGATCCCCGCAGGGATAGGGACGGGGGGAATTTTTCCCCCGAAATACTTTCGATCCCCGCCCCGCCCCCGACCTGCCCTTGCGAGGGGCAGTAGCCTCCCCACCCCCGCCCCGCCCCGCAATCATCCCTACTCCTACGGTCCCTCGCGATTCCCCAATATCCAAGCAATTTTTTTAGGTATAATTGTTGATTAATTACTTCAATTATTCAATTTAAGTGATTGATTTCTTATGCCATAAATCTTCTAAAAAATCATTTTTTTGTGGTTCTTACTTAAAAGGTGTCGAAATAACATTAACTTCAAGATTTTACAGCTCTGTCCAGCATTATTAATCTAGTACTGTTAAGCTAAAACTTACTTTAGTTAAAACATTTTTCGAAAATAAGATGACGGAGGAGAGGTACTCGTTGTAACTGTGACTTTGCAATTAGCACTATAAATGGCAATGTGATGACACGAAAATTGGGTTTGGAATAGAGGATTCCAGGTTGGCACTTCCCTTCTCCTACTTAATAATTAATGTTCTTCTACACCATTCTCCATAGTGCAAATTTGTATGATTATACAGATATGCTCAAAGTGGAGTCTACCAGGGTTAGTTGTAATAATAATGATAATGTTATTAATTTTACACCCCCAATGTAATTAATTAATCGTAATTTCGGCATGTGTTCTTGTCGTCATTTCAAAAAGCTTCCTTTTCAAATCAGCTCTTTGGACAAAGACATCAGCTCCTTGCTCTTGAATAACCACAACTGGATCGCCGTGAGTTTATCAACAATCTGTACTCATCATTTTCTCTACTTAATTTCTTATTTGAATAGATGACTGAGTAAGCAATTATGGTCACATGAAAGAAAACTTTCGTCAAAAAACAGTACTAAGCAAGTCAGGTCATGTATGAGTTTACAAAGTGCTGTTGTCACAAATTAATTATAAATTATCATCTAGAATATAGGTCTTCTTGAAGTTGTAAAATAAATTCATTAACAAGTTTATCTTTCTAACGACTCTACGTTTCCAACCACCTATTTTATTATGAATCACATGAAAAAAAAAAAAATTACACAGAATCGTTAAATTCATTAGTTAATCATGCTTAAGTTAAGACAATAAGGGATCTTTAATCAATCTTTGTTTTGTTAACAGCAATTATGCATAAAATAGCAAGACAGATTCTCTTCTGAGAGTGGAAGCTTAAGTACTCTGTACTTAATTGTTTAATTAACATAGAAACTGCCAAGATTTGAGGGATTGATTAGTCTTTCAACAGGAAATCATTTATTATTAAACTACGAAGCAATTGACTTGATTTGGTGAAAAAAAAAAAAAAAAGAATGATATAATTAAGTTATATAACCACTAAACCTTCAGGGCCTGTTTGGCAGCATGCTGCATGCGCATATTCAACTAACTTCCACTTAAATTGGTCGAAAAATAATCTAATAGCATTTATCCCTCTAAATAATGCTGGTTCATGCTACTATTTCTTTTGAGAAAAGTCTATTATGATTTTAATTAATTTCTTAAATTGAATAGACTCCAATTAGATGTTGATAATTAGCCAGTCAAGGTTGGAGTTCAGTCAAGACAAATGTAGGGCATATATGTACTGGAATCAATAATTACTCCCATTAATATACACATGGACTTGATTTACAAAAGAAACTTACCAAGACCGCAATCAGTTTTAGTTTGAAGTTTTATGTAATCTTTCACTATTCGAAATATACTGGTCTGACTAATCAATAAGTTTATGGATCGATTCAATATCCGTGAAAATGTCAATTTTTTTTATTTTTCTTGACATAATAACAATAACAAAGTTGAGGTCCCAGAAGAAAATAGCTGAACATGCAAGAATTGAGGGAAGAGCTAAAATGGAAAGTTAAGCAGTGCAAGAAATTGGACCACTGATCATCCATCTCATACAAACCTATAAACTCTGAATTTTTCGTCATTGTATTTAGGACATAAATGAACTCTACAAGAAGCCTGGATGTTCTTTCAATGCCTAAATTTAAACCTCTTTTTTAATTACTCTATTAATTAAATATTATCAACAACGCTGGCAAAAGCTTTTGAAAGCAATTTAAAAATGTGCAAATTTAGAATATAAAGAAAAATTGTAAAGAAAGAAAATCTTGATTATGTCAGTTTATCATCACTGTCCCTAAATACCGCCAAGGCCGAAGTACACTCAACGGCTTTGGACTGAAGCACGTCCACCAAATGCCAACCCAGCACAGAATCACAAAGATGATATTGGCATTGTAAAATTCGAAACCCAGTGTATAATGAAATTATATGAAGAGAAAAAGAAAAAGGATAAGTTAATCGAGTGATTGGCTAGAAAAATGTGGCAATGGACCCACCATCATGTGAGGCATGCGTAAGATTTTATTTTATTTTATTAAAAGTATATCCCTGTGATTGTTCGGTCTCATTCTTATTTAAAGTGTTAGCTTAATGAAAATCACAATTAATTTAGTTTAATTAAACGGTCCAGTATTAACCGAGCACATAGCTCAATGAGAACTTCCGTAAATGGATCAAAAGTTCGAGTTATCCGACCTCTCTAACCGGACCACAATTCGGTTAAAAACATGTTTCGAAAACAGTTTCACCACGATATACAAACAGTTACCACTAACCCACGTTTCCCTCGAAAATCGCCAAAAATGGATTAGTGGCGAAAAAGAACTGAAAATTTCTTCCATTATCTGCTACAAACGTGCTGATTCCTCCTATAAAAAGAGAAAAGACATGTATGAAGCAGTTACTTAATTTTTTGCTAGAAATTCATACTTTTTTATACAGAAATTCTGACTTGATCATCGGAAGCTTCGTTATCGAAAATCCACCGATCCTTTATTTATTTTTTTGCAGGTGATCGCAAGAAATTTGCTACTCATTCGACCTGTCATCAATTAAAAAATGTGAATTGTGAACGAAATGTCTTGTTAGATGTAGCTGAACCCACTTGCTTAATTTATCCATCTATGCCTATAAATTCAAACTAATTAATTAATGCACTCTATTATTGTGTAATTAAGAATTTCGAAATGTCTTGTTAGATGTAGCTGAACCCACTTGCTTAATTTATCCATCTATGCCTATAAATTCAAACTAATTAATTAATGCACTCTATTATTGTGTAATTAAGAATATTTATATAAAATTCTGAATCAAAGGATACAAGTGTTGAGACATAACTGGGTCAAGTTGAATAAGACATATCAACAAAGCTTCTGATATGAGTTTCTGGTTATAATTCATATTCCTTTCTCCAAATTGGAGAATTATTCAACATATAAATTCATCTTATTATCATTAAAAAAAAAACAATAAAAGGAATATTATTCTTTTTGTTTTTTACCATTGGTAAAGAAGGAAAAGAGAGAAACAGAATCAAATAAAATAATTAATTTATTAAAAGGTGTAGACAAGGAGTTAGAATTTAGTAAATGAATTTCCCCCACATGGATTGCAATTTAGCTCAACTGTATACCCTTTATTATATATATACACATAACGGACCCTCTAAAAACTTCTTTATATTTCTTTACTTAATTTATTTTCTCTCTTTTTCTTTAATTAAAATTTTATGGAAGAAAGAATAATAAAAAGCTACAATTGCTACCCCTATTTTATGGAGCATTCTCTCAGCATTTTTCTTTAGCTTCTCAGCTAGGCTTCCTCTCATGGCCAACCATATCAACCTTGGGATTGATGCTCAAGAAACCACCACCTCCACCTCCTCTTCCTCCTCCTCCGCCACCTCTTCTTCGCCGGAGTCAAAATCCTCAAGAAAAGCTGAAGAATTGTCATCAGAAAATGAGAATGAGGGCAAGAAAAGGCAAAAGATTGATAAGCATCCCACGTATAGAGGGATAAGAATGAGAAGTTGGGGAAAATGGGTGTCTGAAATTAGAGAGCCGAGAAAAAAGTCAAGAATATGGCTTGGAACTTATCCTACAGCTGAAATGGCTGCTCGAGCTCATGATGTAGCTGCTTTAGCCATCAAAGGTAACTCTGCTTACCTTAATTTTCCTCAACTTGCTAATCAACTTCCACGTCCGGCCACCAACTCTCCTAAAGACATTCAAGCTGCCGCGGCTAGGGCCGCTGCGGCCTCTTTCCCTCAAACCGAAGCTCAGGCCGAGCTGAGCCAAGCTGATAATAGTAGTTTGGCCCTTGATTTAGTAAATTCGAGTGATTCTGATGACACATTGTTTGACCTACCGGATCTGTTCATCGACGGCGTAGATCACAAGAATGGATTTTTCTGTGCTTCTCCGTCCTGGCAACTGTGTGGGGCGGACACCGGCTTCCGGCTAGAAGAGCCATACTTATGGGAGTACTACTAGATTTTTTTTTTTTAATTTTTTTCCCTTTGACACGAGTACATAACTAAGAAAACTTCATCACATTCGAGCAGCCACATCAAACTTTGTGAATGAATCCTGTTTTTAACCATTTCGTATTTAAAATTTACTGAATCGATTAATACGAATTCGCATGGGATAGAAAAAAAATACATCCAATTATATGAAGGAAGCTGATATGTGAAAATGAATTTAATCTCTCTATGCGTCCTTATTAATTGGGTTCAATGCGGAATTGAAGAAAGATTACCCTTTTTGACAGAAGTGTGTTAATTTGAGATTTTCACTGTACTGCAATATATGATCATAAAAATTACAGTTTATATATTATGATGCATTTAAATACAAGTTCGTTTGAGCAAGTTTGTGTTTGATTTGTTATATATAATTCTTTTCTTGGAGGGTTTCTTCTTGGGGTGTGTGCAATTGACTTGAAGAGAAAAGATGCTTGCTCTTAAATTTAGATATATTCCCAAAATTTCATATCATAAAATTAAATGAAACTATTGACTTACTGTAAAGTAACCCACCTTGCTAAGTTAAGATACTGTCTGCAAATATTTGTTAGAAAACATCATACGCCAATGATGTCTTTAGAAGCTTTTCTTTTTTCCTTTTTCTTTTAATTATGAATACTTAAAAAAATTAAGAAATTAGATGAATATGTTATCTATATATAGAGAGAGAGAAAGAGGGAGAGAGAGGAGGGAAGATCTTGGTGGAATATATTTGGCAACATCAATTTTTGTTGCATGATTAGAGCAAAAGAAATTAATGAAGATTCCTAACCTCTCTGCGTGTGGACGTGCATATCACTCAGGGTCAGGGTACCCAATTAAGGTGACAACACCATCTAACTAAAGTTAGTTTTATTTCTTAATATATATATATATATATATATATATATTCTCAAATGATTAAAATGAAATTAAATGTCTTTTTTTTTTTAATAGAGATTTCGAATTTGAATTATGTATATCAATTATATTTAAATACTATGGAGAGAGCATTTTATCCTTTCGCATAAATATGTTTAGTATTAATTTAAATTAATAGAACTGATAATTTTCGAATGCTACTGTTAAAAAGGTCTTTTTTTTTTTTAATTGAATAGACCTCTCTTTAGACAAAGTATTTATCATCAATTTAGAAAAGCAAAGGGTCCTATTTCCCATTAGACTTACTAATTCCACCATATAAATATCAAAATAAAAGCTAGTGAAGATTGACCTCATCATCAATATCTCCTCTCTATTCTATTTCTCCATCATTTATATATTTTTTTTTCTTTAATTACGTTTCTTAAAGCCATTGGCTAATCATTTTAGAAAGGACAAAAGCTTATCTCTTCCTGCATATTGGTCTCACTAATGAGTGAGGTCTAATTGCTTGATCGACCCCCAAAATTTCATAGTTTTTAAAAATTGATCTCCTTAGCAATTATAAATGGGTATTAATGAAAGATTTGGAAAGTTCAAAGGAAAATTAATTACAATGTTTAAAAGACTCGAGATAATTAATCAACTCATTCAAAAAAATGTCAGCACACGGATAATTAAGGGTTTAATTGCAATCACTAAAAACTTATGGTTTCCATCTATCACTTCTTCAAATTTGGAGGACCTGACCAGTAAGTTAACTCTTTTTTACCAACCCACCACACACGTATATACCTTATGATTGGACTTCTTCCTTCTTTTTTTTTTTGTTTGAAAACTAATAATTAGGAAATGGATTTCTACTAATCATGCAAGCTGTTAAAGCATATGATAGAAGAAGAGACAAAAGCAAGAAACTAATTATTCAAGAATCTTGTAAGTGTATAGCTATTAGCCACACTTGACATATTTGATAATAATAATAATAATAATAATAATAATAATAATAATAATGAAGATTTAAGGGTAAGACGGCAAGAGTATTTTCTTTTTTAAATAAAGATTTTAATTTAAATTTTAGGTATAAAATATTTTTAAATATTCTGAAAGAGTATTTTATCTCTTTTTTATGAGTCTGTCCAGTATAAATTCGAATTAATTAGAATAATGAATTTTCGGATTCTATTAAAAAATTAAGAAAGAAAATGATGTTTCAAAGTAGAGAAAAAAAAATGATAACAGTTCGAAAATTACTGGACTGCTATCAGGTTGTTTTACCTAACTGCTACCCCAAGGGTTTCTAAAAATAAATAAACTCCAGGGGGGTTCAACAGCGAACTCTTTGATGATTAAGTCAGTGATTAATTGAGGATAATTTTAGTTAAAAATGGTTAAGAGAGCTCCTGTTGACCTTGGCTATTTATAAGGACTCGTTTCCTTCTCTCGCAAGGAGTCCAGATGGTTATAGGAATCCTATTAAGTAAGAAATCTCGCCAAATCAAGAAGTTACGTCAGAATGGGAAGCTCTACCAGAATAGAAAGTTGAGCTAGAATTCCTTATCCTAACAGGACTATTGGAAACGGTATCGTTGGATCAGTGCGAATTATGGGTGACCCGAATAGCTAGGGATCCGGGCTCTGGGCCGGGATCCAAGGTTCAGTTCGGTTATCAAAAAATAATAGGACTATTGGAAATGGTGTCGTTGGATCAATGCAAATTATGGGTGACCCGAATAGCTAGGAATCCGAGCTCTGGGCCGGGATCCAAGGCGCAGTTCGGTTATCAAAAAATAATAGAACTATTGGAAATGGTGTCGTTGGATCAGTGTGAATTATGGGTGACCCGAATAGCTAGGGATCCGGGTTTTAGGCCGGGATCCAACGTTCAATCTGGTTATTAAAAGATAACAGGACTATTGAAAACGGTATTGTTGGATCAGTGTAAATTATGGATGATCCGAATAGCTAGGGATCTGGGCTCTAGGCCGAGATCCAAGGTCCAGTCCGGTTATCAAAAAATAAAGGAGAAAGAGTTTGATATTAAGTGAAAAAAAGTAGAAAGATTATAGGTGTTAGGTGTATTTGGGGAGTAGCAGACCCTATTTAACATGTGGGTACGACTTAGGGTTGCTTGTCAACTATGTTCCAGACAACTTAAACCCAACTTCTTGGAGAATTCATAGGTTTCTTTTCTCGATCTCCGATCAAGAAATCAACCAACGAAATTTAACCTAAACATGGAAAATTTTCATCTAAATCGGTTTTATCTTTTCGCTCATACACAAAATCAATATGGATGTATTTATTAATAAATATAAAATCTACAAATTTCTTTTATTGTTTGGCCAAAATATATTTGATATTATGGAAAGAGGATTATAATATTGTCAATTATCAAGTTCTGGAAATTGAAAAAGAAAAAAAAAAATGGACGACAAAAGATGAAAAAGAAAAGGTTTTTTCTTTCTTTTCCCCAACTTTTTATTTTTCTATTTAATTAATTACAATTAATTAAAATAAATGCAGCATGTGATTCATGCTGGACGAATTTTTAATTTATCAAAGAATGATATATATATTTTCGTGATCTTTGACGATATCTTGAACACTAATCATCTTAAATTAAGAGTTAGCAGTTGATTATTATCTATAAAGTCTTTCTAAATGGGTTCTTGTTTTCCTGATTAGTCGCCCTCTGTAATAGGTTGTCGGATCACATTGAGAGCAGCATTTAACATGGGGGCCGGTGATGATGTTTTCAGAATAATTTGCTGATCAAATTATTAGTTTAACTATGAAAATATGATTTTAATTAATTAAAGGGGTAATGATAAATTCAATTAGTCTTAATTAAAGGTCAATAGAAAGTCTATTTATTGGGTTAAAAGTGAGGGAAAGAGCAGAGAATCCAAACCTTCTTTTTTTTTTTTCTCTTTCAAGTTGGAAAGAGGTGCTGCAAATGCTTTCTCCTAATTAAATCATGACTCACTTGTATGCTTTTCATGCATATGTTCTTCTTCTTCTTTCTTTCTTTCTTTCTTTTTTCTTTTTGATTTATTATCATCATTATTATCAAAGAAGAAAGAAAGCTTATCATTAATTACAAATAGGATCATTTGTGGAAATTAATAATAAAACAAGTTCACACGCAAACCCAATGGGACTTATTAGAAAGCCTTCCTATGCCGTCCTAATTATTTATGACAACAAGGTTTAAATTAATTACCCTATCCATTTTTTTACGTGTCAATTTCGAATAAAATTTAATTTTTATTTATTTTTTATTTTTAGACTTTTTTTATAATTTAATTTATTTTTTAATAAAGTTAAAATTAATTAAATTTAATAATTTAGTTTTAATCACGTAATTTAATATTAAATTTAATTTTATTTATTATTTTTTAATTCTAATGAAAATAATAAAAGTGATAGATTAAAAAAAACAAAGGGAGTATAATAATTATGTAATCAACTGGCTGCTGCTTTTTCTTAGAGCAATTTGATGGTAATAAACATCACTGTGTATCTCTATCATTTTTGCAAGATCTTTGATTAGCATCTTATATATAAAATATACTAGCAAAACAAGCAATATGTTTGTGTGCATCTACATGTCTGAAATGGGACACAATTATAAAAAAAAAATAGAAAAATGGAAACAAAAGGAATGAAAAATAAAAAGAAAGGGCAAAGAGGGAGCATGTGCATAAGCTTAGAACCGAGAGTAAATGAATATGGTTTGCTTTATTTTTGTCTAAAATGAAAAAGGAACAAATTTATTAGATAAACAAGCATGTTGGCATTTGTTAAAGAAAAAAAAAAACAAGCAACCTACTTAATTAATTTTGCAAAAAACATGCAAACGAAGACAGGAGAGCAAAGCATCACTTGTACCAGGATGACAATATATTAAATGTAAGATTTCAGTGTAGAAAACAACGGAGGAATCCATTTTTTGTGTTGTCTCCAAATTAAAATTATAGTAATGTACCATCTTTGTCCAGTGAGGATTTGTTTCCACAAAATTATGTTTCAAATCACTTGTGAGGACCCAATTGAGGCATGATCGTTCTTGTATTAACAATTTATTTAATTTGTCAAAATTGACGTACTAGGTGCTAAAATAATTGTTAAAATACAACAGAAAATATCCATGTGCTCGAAGAATGCCGTGTTAATATCAAGTTTTGTCGGGACTTTTTAGAATTTGTCAAAAGAAATATGATGAATTTTATATTACTTTCACGTTCACTGTCTTGTCTAGACAAGTACATACAACGGAGACACTTTACTATTTCTTATTGGCCTACAAAAATTAAAAAAGACACTTCTTTTTAATGAATTAATGGCTCTTTTTTTCCTCTTTTCCCATCTAGATTGTAGTGAGAATTTATCCAATGGCAGCAGTACACAGCAAATCAAAGTTAAAGATGAGATAAAGATTTTATGAGAAAATTGAAAAGGAATTTTGAGTTATGGAACCCTATAATAAATGGGATAGAAGAAAAGAACATATTTAAGGAAATGAAATTTATTTCTTGAACAGAACATAATGCAAAATATATGCACGTGTAGTAAACAGTGGATGTAAATATAACAAGTAAATAATATTATGAAAGTGAAAACCTTCTGATGTTGTCCTTGAATTGATGGAGCTACCAAATTCTGTTGTCCCCAACGACTCAATGAGGCCAGGCAAAGAAAATGGCAAGACGACTTCATTAAAGACAACCGGTAACCAGCTATGCAATCTTAATATCAATAAGAACAATATTTGCAAAATTATGTGTATCAGCAGTTTACAATGTGAAATTTCAGAAGAAATCAGCTGCTTATATCTCGCATGAGACAGTCAAAAATTTTACAAATACATGGAATCATGAAACGGGGACAGTTCAATAACAATATCCCTTTAATGCCAAACACAGAAAAAACTTCAATCCTTTCAGCAGACAGTAAAACAACCATTTTTTTCACAGGAAATAATAGAAATCACCCCCATATAATTATTTTGAACTCCTCTCGATCTGTTCCATGAAATCGATGCAGCTGGGACACAGAAATATAACCTCTTCCTTCGCAGTTTCCTTTTCACAGCAAACAGCCAGTAGGTTACCTGCACCATTTTAAACAAAAAAAACACACACAAAGCCAGTACTTACTATGAGCGTTTTGCTTCAACCCTAACAAAATACATCCAGCCACATTATTCAAACATCCCTCTTCGCTACCTCATAAACAAGAATCGGAGGATCAAAATTCGTGAGATTGACTCAAAAAACAGAACTGTAACATCAGAATTCAGGAAGACTGATATTGCTGATGAGGGCCCACAGCAAAAATTTACTAAAACAAAAACATTCATCAGAAAAAGTAACAGGTAAAAATGAGATATAAGTGAAACAAAACACTCTTCACTTTTCAAAACTTTTTACATATCTAAACTGATGCCAAGTACACCTTGCACAAACTGTTATTATAAATTTCACTAGTTCGTAAAACAAAGAAGACAAACTAATGTTTCTGAAACATCTAATGTTATTGCTAATCCTGTACAGCCAAAAATTTAGTTGGAACTCCACACGTTATTAGTGGATGAAAGAAAAACTGACATCGAATACCAACTGCAGTGCGCCATGATGCCATCACAGAGGCTTAGCAACTCAAAGGCTGGATGGGTTGCACAACTTCCAATTCTGGGCATCTGCAAATAATAAATTGAAAGATTCCAGTGGCACCAAGCTGTTAAATGAAGTAAATACAGTGAAGCCAAAAGAACTAAGCAAGATCACAACCTAGACTCGACCTAAAGATGATTTGACAGGTTGCTAAATAAAAAGGAACAGCAATGCATCCTGTCGTTGCTTGGATCTCATCTATCTAACTATGAACCTGTGGTCAATCCATAGGTCAAGCCTCTAATCAATCACATGCTCTAATAAGCCCAAATTCAAGCATTCAGACTTGTCAATGAGCAAAATGCATCTTTATGCAACCAGTCACTCCAATCAGATGTAAACAGGCTTGACATCATTAGTGCCAAAACTGGTGGCACATGCAGGACACTTCCGATGTCGACTTTCAATTATTCTTTGTACACAGAGGTTACAGAACAAGTGGTAGCACTTTGTAATGACAACCTGATCAGAAAACAAAGAAGTATTAGCAACTTCTTGACGACAAAGCCAAAAGAATCGACATGATAATTCAATGTGTATACAAGTCAAACATTGAAGCCTATGACTTGCTAATCACATCAGATAAATATGTCAAAAAATTAAATTCACTTTCATGATAGCACAGAAAAACAATGGCAAAAGCATTTACCCAATTGAACATGACACAACTAATGAATTAACTGAGTGAATGTTTTTTTATAAATTTTAGAATAAATCTGAATCTTCAACAATCTACATACAGCCTTCCCCTTTCCCCAATAAATGTGGTTTCCTCAGGAGAAACAAAAACGTATTGAAGTAGCATAAAAAATTGACCATTCACTATATTCTGTGAGACTAAAGAGCATTACGCTCTATTCTAGATCAGTGAATTGCTCAAGCACTCCCTCAACTCTTCCATCCTACTCCTTGGATATCCTCATGTTGCCTATCTATTCATAAAGGTTCAACTGTAAGCAAATCTCCCTAGGGAAAAAAACAAGGGGCATAAAAGGCAAACACCATATATGTGTTAAGGATATAGCAACCAGAGCTATCAGCATTGCTTTTTAGGCAACACAAAATCAAAATGTTTGATACTTTTTTGAGCATTGTTTATTTACAAAATTTCTTCCACATAGGCCCTGAAAAGAAAATAATAAGCATGTCCATCTCCAATTGTCTACAGCGTTCAGAAAGTCTCGAGTTTTCTTAGCTTGTTTACAAGCTCCAGTGTTAACCCACCACACCCCAAAATAGGGACATCCATGAGTAAAGGCAATTCTTCATCATTCACAATTTAATACCTACCAGTGCATGTGTACACATCAAATAAATCTCCATTGTAGAAAATAATATTATAATGAATTACTAAATTTTTACCTCCTTAGGTCTTTCAAGGCAGATACTGCACTTGACTATTTCCCTATATTCCTTAAGTTCCTGCTGAAGCTTTTCCAAAATTGCTGACCCCTCAGTCTGTGCCCGAAGGCATAAAACCTTTTTCCTTGCCACTTCTAACTCCTCCTCTACTCTTCTCTTATCGAACCTGATAAATAAATAATGACAAGGTCATGCCTGCATTTGGCATAAAGTAGATAGAAAAGAAAATCTCTCGTTACCTCTCCTTCTCTAGTTCTGTTTGCAGCTCCAAAAGGGCTGCTCGACTTCTTTCAACCTCAGATGCGGACTCCTCCAATGACTCTCTTGCTTGGTTAGATGATTTTCTAACATCTGACAATCGCTTCTGGATATTTTCTAACGCAACCGATTTTTGAGACTTCTCTTCTGTAAGTTTATGAAGCTGGTCTAAAGAAACTTTTAACTGCAAACAACTACTTATTAGTCTGGACAAAAGACAATTTGCACCTCAGTTTAGCACCACCAAAAAGTTACAATAAATACCTGATCTTCAATTCTTGCAGCTTTCACATTATAGAAATCAAGGGAAATATTGGCTTGCTGAATCTCCCTTTCCATGGTTTTATTGTCCATTAGTAAAGAGTCCCTCAGCTGTCTTGCTCTTGTACCCTCTAAAACAAGCTGAAACAGGACCAGCAAGATCCATTAGATCAAGTGAAAGCACATATATAATATTTCAAATAAATGTTTCTTTATGAGAACAATGAGATGAACCTATACTATGAAAATAATTGATTGTGCATGTACTACTGTATACGACGACTTCACATAGTATTGAACATACCTGCAATTTACCAAGTCAATTCAAATTTTTTAAATGTTAATGCTAAAGTTTTTCCTAATATTCATCTAAGAAGTTGACATGGACAAACCACCTCATACTAGCAATGGGTAAACATTTGCAAGTAAGCAACCTACAAAACCAGAATAAATAGAGATGTTTCTCCAAGAAGTTCACATATTTCAGCATCAATACAAAGAAAACAAGCCAGCCCATATAACATAGTTTGCAAATGAAATCAGTCTAATCACACATAACAGAGTAATGTGTGCTATGAAAATCTAACTGCTAAAGCACAAGCAATCTATATATCAATATAAATGCAACCACATGGTGACAGGCATGAATAGCTAAACCAAACCGAAGGCAACTTAAAGGACATGTAGATACAATATGAAATACTGTGATCACCTTGATATTATAGTCATCTCTCTCCGTAACTTGCTGCAGCAGATGCTGGTTTTGAGTTTGCATGTCATCATATGCTTGTCCAATTGTCTGGCAAAAAATAAAATCAGCCAAAAATTATCCAATGCAATGGCTTCAAAAGCCCCAAAAATTTAACAGTAAACTAACCTCTATTTCAGATAAGTAAGCTTCATTTTCCTCAGTCTTGGATTTCAGAACATCTGAAAGTCCACACATTTCCCTTAAAAAGTAACAAAACATCAATTTCAGTTTCTCATATTAAATGTTGCCAGAAAGAAAATCATCAGTCCATTTCATAAAAAATTGGAAGAAATTACTTCATGGAATATTGCCTGCACAACAATAATCTCAGTCCTTGAGAAATTTATCCGCAAAAAATTTGTGCAACAAGTGCAACTGATCCAATCAAATAGTAAAGAAATATGCTTGTTATTGAGTTGACTACATGCTGTAATGCAGGGAGGATAAAATAGCAAGTTTTGAAAACACAAAATGTGTATTGCTGCAACCTAATGACATTCCAATAGAACACACTTCTCTGCAAAGAAGCAATCCCTAACCTTTTGGAAGCTTCTAATTTCTGTCTCAGATCAGCAATTTCTGCTTCTGCAGCAGCTAGCCTCTGCTGGGATATGGCCTCAGCTTCGTTAGCTGTCTTGACTCGTAATTCTAAATTTTGCTCATCAAGAGAGGATTTCAAACTTTGAACTTGTGCCCATGCCTTGTATTCAAGATCCTTTGCTTCTAAAATATCCCTGTAGTTGCAGGAAAAAAAAATCTAAAGCTCGTCATACTAACAAGCCAACCACACAAGAAAATGGACTCAATAGACTGTATACTAATGCCAAGAAAATGGACTCAATAGACTGTATACTAATGCTGGGAGGACAAAGTACACCATCCTAATAATAAGATATTGCTACTGTTGCCTTGCTGCAGTCTTTGAGATTCCAATTTACAGGATAATCGACCCTTAACCTCATCCAATTTACTCTAAAGAACAGATGAGAAAAGATACCTACAAGAAGTGCCATAACATGACAAGAATCTCTATTTTGGGTGATGTCAAATGGTATTGATTTTAATTTATAAGAAGCAGCTAACCTTGAATCAGTAGATTCATGTCTATACATTTCCAGAATCAGCTTCAATTCCATTTCACTTTCTTTGAGGTCTTGGACCTGCAACAAAAAGGAAGCAGGGGTAAATTTCTTGAATCATGCCTCAGCACATTATATCCACAAAACAAGAGTCGCAACGACTGACAAAAAAAATGAAAGTACCCAGTTAGATTATCACTTCACAGTGTTTGCACCTTTTAGCTAGATGGGGTAACTAAGCATGATTCCAGGATATATAATTTACTTTCTCTTAAATAAAAAGCATCATTCCGTGACAACAGATAACTATGCTGTCAGCTAAACCCAGCAGGTTAAAATTTTCCTTTTGACTAGAAGTTCATAGATGACTGCCAATCCAAAAAAGAGTTTTTATAGGTTATTGAAGTATCATGTTACATAATTGTCCTACATCTCCCCTCAGGAAAAGGTTCCAAATGAACATACAGTGTCAAAGAATTCAAACACCTAGTTGAAATGTCAACCAAGCCTTCCCTTGAGTTAATGAACTGATCAAAAAGTTCAACAAACAATCAACCAATATAACTTGATTAGGTATCTGGAGCACGTTCCTAATGAGGCAACAAACACAAATACAACGTTGCTGCCAAAAGAAATATGGATATTGGTCAATACACTTGTATAATGCTGAGGTGGAAAACTTCAACTCCAATATTATTCTAGGAAACAGCAAAAACCAATACACAAATAAATTGTTATGCACAACCCCCCTCCCCCAAAACAACAGCTCATACAGAATAGGTAATTGTCACTGGCAATATCAAGCCACCATTTCACGACTCACATATCAGGCCAAACTTTCCACAATCTTCCACAAAAGTTGAATTTTGCTTCAGCATTGGATGGAGTACTGAACATTATTCTTTGCTTCCAAGTAAAAGGCAGCCATACACATGGAAAGTGCCCTAAAGCCTCAATCCTGGAAATATCTACTAAATGAGCAAGATACTATACACATAGAAAGTGCCCTAGAGTCTCAATCCTAGAAATATCTACTAGGTGAGCAAGATACTATCTTATAAACTATCCCATCACATAAAAAAGAATACAGGATTTTACAATACAAACACTAGGGAAGAAGTGGGAAGAAGCAATTAATACAAGAGTGTTTAATGAGATAATGCACAAGTCATGCAAATGAAGTCGAATTAAAATTAGACATCCCATGCTAACCAAGGGTGCCTAATTATTGGATGAAATTAAAGAGGAAGAGAGAGAGAGAGGAGTAAGAATACTACATACCAAAGATCGAAGCCTTTGCATCTCAGCAACTTGGTCTGTAGATCTGGTTGACAAACTTTCACATTCTTTTACCTACTCCAAAAAACCAAGATTTAAGTCTTTTAACTAAAGATGGGAATGTATATGCCCTAAGGCACAATAATAAACCCACCTTCCTGTCAAGAACACTAGAAAGAGACCACACATCAGCCCGCAAGGTATGAATATCAGAAGAAGCCTCTTTGTATTTGCTCAATTGGCGCTGCATATGTTCCATTTCATTGGGAAATGAGGAAACTAAGGCTTTAAATTCAGCAACTATGGATTTTCTTCCTGAAAGAGAGCATCTGCATCAGGCTTTAAAGCAAAAATTGAAGGCAAGAAGGCAGCATTATTTGTAAAATGAACATATGGAAGAATCAAGATGTCTCTGACCTGGTTCTCTTGACTCTTCTTCCAGTTTAGTCTCAATCATATTTCTCTCATTAATCCGTCTTTGTATCTCTGTCCCTAAATTAGCAATCCTAGAATCCACAACAGCAGAAGACCTTCGAAAAACATCAACTAAATCACATTTTACAATCAATTCCTTCTCCCGCCAAACAAGGTTATCCCTCTCAACCTGTAATTACAATCAGATTCATATAGTCAATATCAGAACCAAACCCATGCAAAAGAAATGACAGTCTAAGGCATAAATGAAACTACCGACCAGTTACAACCTGTAGTTTCTCATATAAGGCCTGATACTGGAAAACTTCAGATTTTGACTTTTCTAGTTGATCTCTCACCAAGAGGAAGACTTGTGAGGAAGAAATACACTTCACATTCTTCAATGAGTTCTGTATGGAAAAATATCCTTATCCATTTATTTTACAGAATAAGCAGGGCTGCATTTTGGGACAATTAGAAGAACACTAGGGTTTTCATTAAGACCAGAATAGGAATTAATAGATTTGGGGGGAAAAACCTGCAAGTAGGATAACCGCTGCAATATTTTTATCCTTTCATCATGAAGAACTTTCAATTCTTGTAACCGTGAAGAAGCCTGATCCTGTGAAGCACAAATCATTAATCTTGCTGCCTCTTCTGGGTTTAGTAACCTAAACAGAGAGAGGAGGAATAATAAACTCACTAGATGCTCTTTGAGAGCACACTCCATTTCTTGCAGATTCTTCTGCTTATCTCTAGTCCTATCAGTACCAAGTGGCTTATTTCCAAGGTTTAAAACAGGAAAAAATGCACCCTTCGTTGCATCTCTTTCTGCTTTAAGAGCAGCCAGTTTAGAATTACTCTCCTCTAATTCTGAAACTGCACTTTCCAGTTCCCCTGTACAGATCAACAAAGTAAATACACTGTGGCTTAGGCACACAACCACCTTCCACATCAAAATAAAAGCAACATTCACATTATTTTTCAGGCATGCATGTAACCATGTTGCCATAAAAAGAAATACTCTTTAAATTGCATTACAGTAGTTTAAAAATTATTAACTGTTTTTAATACCAATTTAAAATTAAGCATGTAGGAAAGCTACACAAGATCGTATTTGAGAATGCCAACAAGTACAATTTCCCTAGGTGCTAAACCTTAAGCTCATGCATAAGAACATAAACATGCATCCAAATAATTGAGAAACTGCATAAACAGACCCAACTAAATACAGCATATACAACAATAGTATACATGTAATTTGCATGGAGCGTACATTAATCAATTAGCAGTGAAAGCCCTGGCTGTTGAATTGAAACTAGACGAGCTAAAAACTCAACATAATCTTACCTTTTAGGTGCTTAAGCTCCGCTTTACTTTTAGCATCAATGTCTCGACGACTCTGCAATTCCCTTGCAAGCACTTTGTGCTTCAAATGAAGTTCACTTAATGCCAATCTCAAGTTCTTAACCTCTGACTCAATCTCACAAGATTCCTTTTTACTGCAAGCATCTACTAAAAGGAGCAATCCATATGGTACACTGAGAGAAAACTCAAATAGGAAACCTACAAAAAATGTCACAGAGATGCACCTGCAAAGTGAACACTTACCATCCTCTGAAATCTCTCTCAGAACAGCGGCATGGACTCCATCCTTTACTTTCCAAAGGTCACTAATTGCAGCTACTATATTGCCAAGCATATTCTTAATCTTTTCAGAAACATTGTCTTTATCTTCTTCCATCTGATTGGGGCAATTATTTCCAGAGGAAGTTTCAGTTGCACCAGTTTCTATGAGTCGGCTAAGAAAAGCATCCTTGAAAGAAGATGAAACCCCATCTGCCAAGCAATTTGAAACACCCCTATTCAGAAAATGCAATGAGATTTAATAGAAGGTAGTGGACTACAAGTAAGTATCCACAAGGTAATTTATTTTTACAAGTGTACTTTTGTGCAAAACAAAAAAAAATTGCAAATCAAAATTCCTTGGGTTTGGGATTCCCCTGGATATTATATAGTTTTCAGAATAAGAGTAATAAAGTACTCACTATATATATCCAAGGTTAAGAACTTGAAACGAGAGCAATGAAGTATTTTAGATATAATTTCCCAAGTACGCACACTTCAACTCCCAAGAAATAAAGCAAGACAAAACTTTCAACAATTATATTCTGTGGTGAGAAAACAGGTAGTGCCACTGGGTCTCAAAAGGCATGCCATCCATCAAGGGCAAAGTCACAGGCAAATCTTAGTCTCATGGCATTTCACTTAGAAACAAACAATTACACTATTTAATATTTTCTGAAGTCAACAGACACAGATATCAAGGAGCTTTAGATACACTGGGAAAATGAAGAATGAAAAATCTTGAAATGATAATGTGGCTAATCCTCACCCTCAGTATTTGATAAGCGACTAATGTCCTGCCTGCTGCTGAACTCTCTTGTGAAATTGGAATGTGCTTCCAAGTCAGTAACCAGCTACGTTAAAACATAAAGCCAATTTCTTAGAAGGCAATATTCAATATGCAAAGCCAAAACCAAAAAGAGAAAAAAGAAGTTTTTCTTTAAGCTAAGAAAAATAAAAACAAAACACAGAAAGATAAAAGATAACAAAAAGAAAAAATAAAATAAAATTACCACTTCCAAAGACTTATTGACAACTTTCAAAGTCGCATCATAAGGCTGTTGTTTCTCCTTCAAATGCGAGAACTTATTCTCCAAAGCAGAATATTCAACCTTTTGAGCTTCTAATTTCTGTACAAGCTTTTGATTTTGAAATTGAAGAACAGCAGTACCAAGCTACATAATCAAAGAAAAGGAATGAGTCCAGAAAGAGGAAAGGGAAGCATTCTACATTTACTCTTTGACCATCTAGGCATCAAAAAATACCAAAATCAAGGGGCAAATCCAATATGCCTTTTGCAAAGCGCCAATATGGGGAATAGTTTCCAATAGTCAGTTATCCAGGTAGTGACAAAATGAAGTGGGAACTAAACATGTGTAAATATAAAGCCAAAATAACCAAGTAATGCAGAAAACAGAAAACATTGGCTAAAAGCTCCACAAATCAGAATAAAATGGAAACTGCATATTGTTTTGACTCAAATTTCCTAAAAGCAGAAAATAAAAAAGGAACAGAAAACAATTAAGACAATTAACTTGTAACTGGAATGTAGATAGGCTCCAGCATGTTATTCATCTGCTACATGAAAAGGAACCATGTCTTAAACGGTGAAGAGGATATCCAATCAGGTCAATGCAAACTAAAGCATTAGCAGAGAAGTATCACCTATCAGAGATGGGATGTTGACCCATTAAAAAGGGGGATGGCAGCCATAGAATTACCAATGATCTAGTTTACAAAGCAAGAAGAAAACTTGGAAAAGAGCTCCTCTTTTTAACTTAACGTTGTGTTCTACCATCAATCCCATACCATTTTTTATTTTTTTACAGGAGGAAATTTCTATGCTCTACCCTACTAAAGGCATCTGATACAAACGAATAGCGCAACTTCATTCCCAAAAAAACAAAGTTCAAATAGAAAAATTCGACTTGAAACACCCATAAGAATCCATTTCCTACAGAAACTAAATAATATGAAAGTGTAAAGCATGAAGTACTCGAATGTAAAACAAAGGCATGCCTGCTCAATAACAAAAGCATATAATTTCAAACGATCAAGCAAATTCCGGTCACTAAAATCAAAAAAAAAAAAAAAAGTCCACAGAAATGATGATCCAAATAAAACATGCATTAAAATAAATAATCAAAGAACCATGTAAGAAGTTGGAGAAATTAGGAAAAGAATGAACACGAAACCAAACCTTTTTATCCTCAGAGGAGTTTGAAAATGGCTGCTGCTTAGCCATGGCAGCCGTAGGTGATATGGAGCTGAAGTGACGCCGTTTGCGGTCAGGCTCACCAGTGCTCCCCATTGAAACCCTAACTCCCCTACAAGACTGCACTCACATTAGGGCTCACCAAAATTCAACATAACCGACTAAAACCTAAAAAAAAAAAATAAGCATATCCAACAAAACACGGTCTAGACAATCAAATTCTTGAACCCTAATTTAACAACTAAAGAACTTATTTTTTTACTCCAAAGCCCTAGTCATTCAAACCCTAATATAAACAAGTCTCTACAAATAAATCAATAAGTCGGAATCTGATCTCTATCTCTTTGCCTTAACAAGCTTTCCCACTCTTTCTCTCTCCTTTTCCACTTTCACTCGCTCCCTCAGCAAAGAACAGCCAGTTATCTGATCTTTCGCATTAGAGCTTGTGGAGAAAAGAAACGTAGTTTTTGTTTTCGAAATATCGTAAATGTTGGAAGGGTAATTTTGGTATTAAAGGCGATCAAGTTTCGGCCCGTACATTTGTTTGTGGAATCTGCGATAATGCTAGAGTTACTGGAAGGGGAGAGAAGAAAATAAATGCTGACGTCTGATTGGAGGAGAGATACGCATGGGTTCTCCCTTTGGCTGCGGTAGATGTCAGCGACAAAGTTAGTCCCTCGAACTGATCTACAGTGATTTATACGCCAAGAACACTAAGAGCGCGTTTTTTATTTTTTTTTGCAGAGAAAACAGTATTCTGTTTTTTATTTTATATTTTTTAAAAAAATTATAAGATTTTTTTTATAAAATTTAAAAAACGTATTTATAAATCAATAAATAGAAAACTATAATATATATTTTCTGTATATACATATATATATATATATATGCACACATACACATGTGTATATATATATATATATCAGAAAATAAAGATAGTATTTATTTTAGTTAATTTTTCAAAATAAAAAATAATTTTTTCGGTTTTTTAAAATAAATCAGAGATTAAAAAGCTAATAAAAAGATATTTTTTAAATTTTTTGAATAATTTCTTATTTGTTTTAAAAAACAGAAAATTTTATTTTTTATTTTGAAAAATTAACTAAAATAAATACTACCTTTATTTTCTTTTTTATGTAAAAAAAAATTTTGAAAAACTGAAATAATTTTTTTTTGTAAGTAAATAGGTTTTAAGATATTAAATTTTTTTAAATTTACAGATGTTCATTCATAAATGAATTCTACGTTTGCAGATTAATCCAATTATTACAAATTATAAAAATGTTCATGCCTAAATTAAAATTTTCGATCTATTTCTTTAAGTGAGTTTGTCCTTTTTCAGGAAAAAAAAAAGGCAGAAGAAGAAGTTAAAATAATTCCATCTAAATTGAGCTAACTGAAAAGTTTTAATGAAAATGTAGCACTCATTTTATAAAAGTATCTTTACGTCACAAAGCCGAAGATTCTAAAATATTGCTTCCTTTATCAAAATCCAATAATTTATGAAGCATTCAAATATATATATATATATATATATATATCAACTTCCACATTGAAGTAAAGAAATAGAAAGAGGCTAACCACCTTTGGATCATATAGGTAACTCAAGTTCGTAAATATTTACAAGTTAAGATGGCCAGAAAGGCCACAGAATAATGCACAATAATTGCACAAGAAACAGATGAAAAGCTTAAATCTCACGACGCTTACTCGTCTTTCATTGCAAGTTGATGTCTTTTCCTTTGGCCAACTTCTACAAGCAGTGTTAATAGTGCTTCACACACTTGAGAAGCATCTGCTTCAGAAGGGTCATCATTCAATGATGAGTAAACCATCCAAGCATGGTCTAATTTGCGTTTCGGGCGCACAACAACAGATCCAGGGACTTCTGCATCACGACATGTCACCAGCCCATCGCTCTTCTGACCATACCTTATTTGCAGCAGCTGGGCACACGCAGCCATTGCAGCACCAAGAGGCATCATTACAGGGAGTTTTGTTGGTTCGCCCACTAAAGGTAAGTCTGCATGAGCAACACGAGACAGTGTTGCTAGAACTGCAGGACTTATCCCTGCCTCTGTGTGGAATGATACGGTAGGAAGCTCTCTTGGCAAAGGGCGCTTCTTCAAGAACTCTCTCCTCCTCTCATAAGTCAAATCTTCTAAAGCTTGCAAGTCACCCTTTCAGCATTGCAGATCAAAACAAAAAAATTAATTAATTAATTAATTAAAATTAGGAGAAACCTTTGATGCTTACGTGTAGTTATCCAATGACTTCTTAACAAATAGCAATAGAACGACCCATTCAGAAAATTCACAAGGGAGGATCATTTTTAGAACCAAAAGCCCCCAACATGTTGGATAAGCCAAACCCACCTAATACATTCTGCTATTCAAATCATCTCTCCAAGATGTTACCTGTGTTTGTATTTGTACTTAAATCACAAAATTGTCTCATCAATTCATCAATCTACATCTTGTTTGCCGCAACATCTAGTTTGGCAAGGCAATGACTGGGTAACTACATTTTTTTTTTATCAGTAATTACGCCAATAAGTACAACAAGAGACATAAAAGCATATCGTAATGGGCCTATTGATGCTGTCTTAAAACAGCTCCATCAACTCGGTATCCAACTATGTTTACATGGTTTGATTTCACAGTGATCAATTGCACACTTAAAAACTCTAACCCATAAAGTATATCAGATATACTGTTCATTATTACTTGCAGTCTTGTGTGATACAACAAAAGCAAAGCATAATACTGCTAAAAAAATATCTCATGCTCCTACAAAGAGTTGACTACCTCAAAGCATAAATACCATGATGAATTGAGCATCTTGTGCTTTCTACCAAAGTTTATTTTTTAATAGTGGAATTTACCATAGAACACATCAATTTCAGTGTAAAAACAAGGAAATAGAACATCCAAAAGAAATGTAGCATTGCACTCCAGAAATTTAATGATCTTTGTTGGTTAGTGACATAAAAGAAGTGCCTCCAGAACCACTACACTCCTCTCTCTGTCTTCATTATATAAAAAGAGATGATTAAATTCTAATCTTTTGGAACCACTAGATTGCAGAAAACAGATCATGATAAAGTTCAAAAATAAAAAATAATGAAGAAATAGATATGAAACTCTATAATACCTTAAGCACTTTACAGATTATGATCTCCATAAGTTTCCGCACATTAACATAATCACCAAGCTGTCCCTCACGCAAAATATCTGAAGCTATAGGGCTACCACCATATGGACTTTGTGCAAATGCCAATCCAGCAACCTTATCTTTCAAATCAGACCAATATAGCGATAAAGCAGCAGCTGAATCTATGCCCCCTTTGCTATGTCCAAGAAGCATGACACGTTTCTTTGAACCCCAATAGATTTCTTCAATATACTCTTTAATCTCTCTGGCATTTTTCTCGACTGATGCCTGGGTATTTTTATGAAAACATAGAAAAGGATATTAAAATGACAATATATCTACGTTAGGATGAGATATGCCCAAAGAAAGAAGCACCTCACTATGAATCTTGGCAATGTGACAGGCGAGACCCATCTTGGAGAAATAAGCTTTTGCGTTGACAAAATAAAGTGGGCCGTGATTGCTGAAAAGACCTGCCATGATTAAAAATTAAAGTTAAACAAACAATTTGAGTCTTGTATTTAAATACACATCAGAATTGCAAACGCTTGCCCTCTGAACACCACATTTACTTTGTAGAATTGATGTTACACTATAAACTAGCCGTAATAGCCCAAAATCTCAGTCTGATCAGTGAAATCTCCTTAAGAAAGATAGGAGCATGCTGTGTGATTATACAGTTTGCTACACAGTTTATTCTAACAATTGATTCAAAAATCCCTTGCCTTTTGTCACTCCAAACCCACTGTTTAAGATCACCACGAAGTGCCTACTTAACATATTAAAATAAACTCAAATCATTTTGTTTGTGAAAAAAAAAAAGTATATTCAAATTAGGTCAATGACAAGCTCACTACCCCATTTAATGCATGAGAATAAAATATTGGCAGAAATTGTTGAAAGACTGTTCCCCAATTCCAATTCCAATTCCCACCTCAATATCCATAATCATAACCAGTACCTGGAACCAACAAGTAAACAACTGAATTTGGCAACTTGTGCAGACCATGCCTGAGAGAAGAAGAAATGGCTAAATCATTAATTGGATAACCATAATAGCATATTTAACTGCGCAAAGATGCACATACCTAATGTTATCAAGAATTTCCATAAACTTCCCAGTTCCATCTTCCACTGGAGGCATCCCTGCGTCACGTTGCATCCATCCAATATCATCAGCAGATCCACGAACTGTCTTTCGCGCTCGCTCAATAAGCCTGAAAAAAATCATCACAACATTCAAAAAGAACAGAGGAAGGAACTCCGAAATGCAGATAACTAAAGTGCCAATTTTTTTTCCAATCCGAAAGCTTATTATGCAAGACACCAAAAGTTAGTAGCAACAAACAGAATCAATACCCCTGGAAAATGGAAATTCCAGTTTGGCCACTATCAGTTGATGGCACAATCACATTAGAATTTTGTGATGCCTCTTCTGAAGAGAGTCTTATGTCATCACGTACAGGAGGGAAACCTGTGGCAGATGTGGATGCATCAGAAACAGTTGAATGGTTTCTACTTGAAAGGGCACAATCACTATCTAGAGATTCCACAGGTTCTCCAGAAGAAAATGTCTCCAGTTCCTGCATTGAATCCCCATAATCTCTAGAAGAATATTCCACTGCAACAAATAGACAGTTCTAATCAAGTTATGAGAAATACTAACTGAAAACAAGAAACACCAAAAAAAAAATGATGGAGAGGGGAAAAGAAAAAATCTCTGCTATCAAAGAAGATTCTGTACTTTAGGCATTATTCCTCGTGATAATAATATATGATAATACCATTGTTGCAATTAAATAAGGAAATCAACTAATAAGTCTTATGAAGCCCATACGATCAGGAGTTTTGAAAACATCAATTGCCAAAAAGAATTCGTCATGCTTAAGCTTCTACAATATGATTCACAAGAATGACTAAGAGAATTCGTTTGACTATTCATAGATTCTGCTTAAAACGGTATATAGTTCTGGATGGAGCTAATTCTCTATGACTGAAAGAAAATACTAGAACACTTTTTGATTGGTGATTTCAACATACATACAAACATATATATACATATAGATAGAGATAGAGATATGGAACAAAAAAATGGAGATACTAATGGTAAATTTCAGATTTAGCGTGAATACTATTAAAACATACATAAGTAACTTGAAGGCATGACTTTGAAGCTAAGCTGCTAACATTAGAACATTGCAATCAAGTACTAACAAACATACCAGAATAATCAGTGAAACATCGGGTTAGTAATGAAGTTGTCTGAGCAAGATATGATGCAGCTTCAGTGAGAGCTGGTACAGATGTAAATAGCTGAGGAACGAAGCTTTCATTTCCACGATCTTCATTATGAGGCTGAAAAATGACCAGAGCCGTTATAATTTAAACCTTTCCACATAATGATTTAAATTAAACAAAACCAACCTCGCATAAGTTAATTAAACCCAAAATATCCATTTTGATGCTGTTAAAGCAAGCATGAAGCATTTTAACCAAGTATTCATCCAGTCATGCAAAACACCACTATATAAATAACAGCTTATATAAAAAAATACAAGAACAATAAAGAAGCCATCACACCAGAATAACAAAGCTTGCACTCACCATCAATGAGGTGTTTGGTTCTCTGCTTTTTCTAGGGCTTCTAGCTTCCCCCATGGAGACCTTTCCTCAAAATAAATAGAGCCAAAAGCAAAACAAAACAGCCATTCCAACGGTAATGAGTAGGGTGTATATAAAAGCAAATCCAGATGCAAGGTATAATAGTAAGATCACTTTCCTAATAAAATCCTAATACCCAATTTAAGATAAACCGTATTGGCAACAATGCATGATTTGGTGAAATTAGTCGAAACATTCAAAAATTTCAGAAACCGAATGAGAGGCGATGACAGAACCCGAATTAGAAAGTTGTATTAGATTCTTACCAGGAAACAGAGCAGGATAGAAATTGGAGAATCCGTTTATCCTCAATATAATCAAAGCTCTAATCAGGCACATAAATGATTCAGAATTCAAAGAAGAAAGGAATCTGAAATCTTAACGCAAAGAATGAGCGGTGAAATCGAACAGAAGACTACGTCGTTTTCACGGAACCGGTCACCGCTGCATACTTTGTAAAATTCCACCAATCCTGATTTTATTTATGTTTCTATTAAAAAAAAAAAACTATTAAATTTCCGATTCTTTCTACTCAATTGAACTTGTGTTCTCCTCAGCGGGTATTTCTAATTTTCTTGTTTTGGAGAAAATGTTTCTTTTTTTTAATAGCAAGTTTAAATTGCATGTAATTTTTATCTTGATAAATATTAAATAATTAATAAAAAATATTTTATTTATGCTGTCAAGCAAAATTAAATGGTAATTTACTGTATCAAAAGGCAAAAATATTCAGCTAAAGCAAGTTAACTTATTTAAAAAAAAATGAAAAATCCATAATTTTGTCTGTCTTTCTCTTTTTGGAAAAAAAAAAAAGAAAAGAAAAGAAAAATGGGTTCGATTGATAGAAATGGATTCCAACAATAAGAAAATTATTATGGGTTAAGGTTCCTACTAAGAATTTCAACTTCTTTTGTGGATAATAAAAAATAAATAAAAAAAAAAAGAATTTCAACTTCTGTTAATAAAAAATGTCCCTAAATTATGGTATTGGTAACGCAAAAACAGCAACTTTTCCCTAAAAAGAACCAACCTTTACTGTTCTAACCTAAAATTAATTAGTCTCGAAAAAATCCCTTCATCTACGAGTTTTTTTCTCTCCCCACTTTTTCTTAATTGGACTTCGCATAATAACTTTATTGCTATTCAGCTGGTTTGTGATAACAATCATCTTTTTTATGCTGCTAGAAACGAAATGTTTGGCCAATAAGATTGTAGATTCTCAAATTTGAGTTCCAGATCAAATCACTTCAGAATTAGCTTGAAAGGAAGTATTGGCATTCATCTTCTCAACTGTTTAGAACTCATTTCATAGCATTTATAACTGATAAAGTCTTTATGACAATATGTAGTAACAAGGGTGATATAGAATATATAAATGACTGTTGACTCTAGCATTTTTGCAAAAACCAGAAAGGAAACAACAATTCAGAGCATAACAATGGAATAAAGAAAAATGGGTAATAGATATGTAGGTGGTGCAGGAAGAGTTCACAAGCTCCGAAGAAGAATGCCTTCAAAAGTAATGCCAGGGCCAAATGCCAAGGCAAGTCCCCATTCTTCCGCATCTTTCTTCTTCAACTCCTCTCTCATGTATTCCATAACATAGAACACGGTATTGCTGCTAACATTTCCATAGTACATTAGTGCCCTCCTGCTGCACTCTAGCTTTTTAGCGTTAAGATTCAGAGTAGACTCCAACCGGTTAAGTATTGCTGGTCCACCTGGATGAACCGCCCAGAACAAGTTGTTGAAGTCGGTTAATCCAGCTTTAGACATCAGCTTCTTGCAGAACTGCTCAATGTTATCCTCAATCTTCTGGGGAAGATCTCTTCCAAGCTTGAAGTTTATTCCTTCTTCAGAAAGGCGTCCATCAATGACATTTTGCGTACCGGGCAAGAATTGCTGAACGGCATAGTTTAGCTCCATGAAAGGAGACTCCTTATCCATTTCGGGATTCGCTCCAATGATCGCTGCTGCAGCTCCATCTCCAAATAGTGCTGCCCCTACAAGGTCATAAGGGCGTTCCTTGTTGGGCGGGCGAAATCCAAGTATTGTAGTTTCAGAAGTGGTCAGTAACACACGGCTTCCTGGATTGTTTTCAGCAATGTCCTTGGCAACTCTGAGGCCAGTCACACCGCCATAACAACCTAGAAAGTACAGCATTACTCGATTCACATCGCTCCTTAAGCCAAGCTGGCTAGCAAGATAAAGATCGCCACCTGGTAGGCGAATCTCACTGGAAGAAACATAGACAATATGAGTAATGTCTTCAACTGGTCTACCCCACTGCTTGATGCAGGAAAGGCTTGCTTCCTTTGCCATCTCAACCACAGCTGGATTTGCTATTTCAAGCCTTTGTTTAATCGTGGGTGAGCCCTCAGTTGCAATTTCAGGGTATTTTTCAAGAATCTCCTTCGACATGACACTGTATCTTGTCTTCACAGTAGTAGTTTTACCTAGCAAAAGAGAAAACATAACATTTAGAACTATTTTATACCCAAAAAAGAAACGATATTAGCAAGTGTTAATAGAATTATTTCACTTAACTATTTTATACCCAAAAAAGAAACGATATTAGCAAGTGTTAATAGAATTATTTCACTTACAAAGTCTCTCCAATTTCTCCTTGATGGACACATCTTCGCATTTGGTGTCACGAAAATAGCCCTCCACCAGACAATCCTGAGGAATGAGTTGGCTAGGAAAGGCCTTCCCTATTGCGAGTATTGTTGCTTTCCCTGGCATAGGACTACGCTTAATGTGGAGAGGACAGTGTCCTGAGGCACCATTGCTTTCAGTTTTTGACATCTTGGAGATGCTTAGCTAGAATATAGTTTGGTAGAAAAATAACTTAATGAACAATAACAAAGCAGGGGAACTATAAATAAGAGTTGAGGCTGTTCTTGGAGAAAGGTTGGTGTTATGTAAGACTAGCATGAAAAATAAAAAATTGTACTCTTTATTTGTGTTTGGTAATTTTTTGGGCTTTTGCGGTTAGAAGCGTCAGGGCTATAATGGGTGACAATCTTTCCCTTTCTTGCCTTTTTTCCTTTCTTATAACCATTTTCTAATATGTTCTTGACCCACTTTCAACTTACCTTCTTTTTTCTGCATATCTGAGTATTCAGAAAGAGAACCGACACGCTCTTGTAATAGATTTTGTTCATAATATGGACATCCATTATGCAGCTAGCTTATTGCATCTTGAACCAACAACCAGCCAATCTTTAATTGGGCAACCACGTCGACTGACAAATAGAACCCTGAGTCATCTCGAAGGCTATGACATTGCAGGTTTAGATCCTATTCACAGCCCTGTGAACCAAAAGAGTTCCGAAATTTCCCATCCACTGAACTCCAAATTAGAACAGGATAGTGGAACCAATGTATAGCATGTGAAAGAAGAGAAGCATACATGGCGCAGATTAACTTAGTTGAAGTCAGTTTCAATCAAGTACAAACTTGTCGAGCTAATAAAACAACCCAAGATTTCTGTATATAAGATGATAACATGAAGTCTGAAGTGAAAAGAACTGTTGTCCCAGTACGTTTACTGATGAAGAAGCTGCTAGCAGGAACGGGACTCAAGCCCACAGGCCCACGGTTTGGAGAGTTTATGCCAGGAGACCCAAAAAGAAGGCTGAAGCTGAGATGGAGGCTGACTTGGCACGAGCTAGTTAGGAATGGGCAGGGAAGGGGAATATATATGTGTGTGTTTGTTTAGAAAGGGGGTATGAAAAACAATTACGGGGGTTTTGGCAAGGGAGGGCAAGAGCAGGGTGTTTGGCTACTGCTACTTGAGGAACTGTGCTGTGTTAACCATTTCTGTTAATCTTTAACTTCTTATTAATTGTAATCAAAGTTCCAGAACAGCATCACTGTACTGGATTAATTACAGAATTAATATACAGAGTTCTCATTATTCCACATTGTTGATTGTGCTTGTGTGTTGATTGTAAATTTCATCATTCGTTTGTGAGTTGATTATTGTTGTTGCTATCATTTACACAGGTTATATTTCCTTTTCAGTGAAGAACGATGCCATGCACCAGCATTGTATGACACTCAGGTCTACCACCGGAAGAACAAAGTAGAGAACAAGAAAGATTACTAATTTAATATTCAACAGTATAAATACAAGATTTGCAGAATCGAATAAGGTTTTGCAAACACAGGTAAGCTAAAACTTGAAAGGCATCTGCATGAATTCATTTAATGAGACAATTTAATTATGTTAAAGGGCAAAAATAATCTCGTTGAAGATCCAACTACTAGAACAAAGAAAGATGCATCATAATAGCACAGCAACTATAAATTTCACATCTTAAGATGTAATGGAAATGCAAACTAAAAGTTTCACCCACTTTAAATTATGAAATGCAAGCAGACAAACTTATCAGGAAGTCCCAGGAACTCATTCCTGAGACCTTTGGTAGCTCAAGAAGAAACATTGGAAATTCATAAGTATTGATGCAAGGATCTTTGCACTTGGAATCATACATTTATATGGCAGCCAAAGTTACAACGAAAAGAATCAATTCCACTATTTACAAGGATAGCCGGATAAAAGAATCAAAATGTGATTGCAAATAGCACCATTCAAGTCAAAACAAAGTACTCCAACAAAATACAGAGATGATAACCAGTTAAAAACAGTTGATACGAAAGTCTGCCTGCTGTCTGATTAGCAGGAACTCATGCTGGAGCTCCTAAGTCTATCGAACAAATCAGTCAGTAGTTCCACTCCCTAGAGCAATAATTCTGTAACACGACCTGTCAGCGGCCTGGCTACGAGTCTTTGTGGGAGGAGGAGAAAGGAGACACTTCATCCATGAACTCTTGGCACATTCTGATTCTTATCTGAGCTCTAATCAGTAAGCTATGAGAAATCTTATGTTTGCAAAACACTGATGCAACCATGCCTCAAGTGCGCAGGTCTGCAATACTAGCAAGTTTGTGGAGACTAGCCTGCTACTTGTTAGGCATTCTCTTAGAAAGAAACTTTAATTCTTCCAATCTCCGTCCAGCTTCTAAGGCAACTCTCAAATCTTCCAAACAGCTTAGCTGTTTGTGGTTGCCTCTATCCACCAATTCGTAGTACAATCTGAATGCTTCTGAAAGTTTTTTCATCCTACAAAGACCTTTAATTACTGTGTTGCACATATCAATTGCAACATTTTGATCTCTCTCCAGAAAAAACAGCAACATTTTGTGTGCCTCTAGTAACTTTCTACTCTTGCAAAGGAAATCAATCAATTCTTCCACGTCAACCACATACCCATTATCATAAAGTAACCCAACAATCTTAAATGCTTTATCCCGCAATCTACTACCAAACAGTAACCTCACAGTATGCGTTGATAGATTCATATTTTGTCTGATTCTTCCCTCCAACATCATTTCAATAAAGCTCGCTGATTCATGGGCAAAATCCTTTTTTAGAAGTCCAGAAAGAATAGAATGGAAAGTAGAAGTTTCAGGGATATAGGAGCTCTTTATCATCTTCTCTAGAGTCTTATAAGCAAGAAGTGGTTCATCTTTCTGCAAGAGACCACCAATCAACAGTTGATAAATCTCAGAATCAGGTAAAAAATCTCTTCTCAACATCAGGACCAAAAGCTCATAACCAGCTTCAAACGTACCTTCCCTGCAGTGCCCCATTATCACAATCTTATAAGAAGGAGGATCTTGTATTCCCCTTTTCATCAGCTGCCTAAACACTATTTCCGCCTTCTTAGTTTTCCCACTTTTACACAAGAACTCAAACATGGGTTTATATGCAGCAACGAGAGGCGTACACCCATCATCCCTCAACAAAATTTCCTTCTCCAGTAGCTCATCAAATAACTGCTCTGCTCTCTCAAAGTCCCCAACCTGACACAAATTCCTAATCAGAACACTGTATGTAGCAGAATCTGGCTGAACCTTCAACTCGATCATCCTCTCAAAAATCTTCATGGCCTCATTCATATTTGCTGCCTTGCAATGTGCATTCATCAATGTATTAAAAGTACAGGTATCAGGAGTAAACCTTCCACCACCTAAGGCTCCCTCGAGAATTTGTTTGATCTTATCAATCTTCTGCGCTTCACAAAGACCCTTGATAAGCGTGTTATAAGTAACTTGGTTTGGTTTTAGTCCTTTATTAACCATCTCTTCAAAAACAACTAAAGCCTCATCAATCTGTTGCTTCATGCAATACCCTCTAACTAAAGTTGTGTACGTAACAACATTAGGATGCAAATCTGTACCTTTATTAAGCATTCCCTTAACCACATTATGGGCGATCTTAACCTTCCCTGTCCTGCACAATCCATCAACAAGCGTATTATAAGTTACAATATCAGGATCACATTCAAAACGGGACATTTCCTTGAAATATCTAAACCCCTCATCAACCATTGAATTCTTACAGAATCCTCTAATTAGAATGTTAAAGGTATATGTATCAGGCGTAACACCATATGTACTGAGCATTTCCTCGAACACACTCTGGGCCAAAGTGGTTCGCCCACGTTTAAGCAAAACCAGTAAAAGACTATTAAATGTGACCACAGATGGAGAAATTCCAACCGCTTTCATCGAAGTAAAAAGCTTTACAGACTCTTGAAACAACCCAGCTCGACCATAATTCCTGATTAAGCTATTAAAGAACCTATCCTCCAGCTTAACCATCCCATTAGACCTTCTCTTGATGGAGTAGAGAAAATTACGCGCCACATTCAAATTCCGAGCACGACCCAGGATTTCTAGCATTAAGAAATAGGATTGGTCGTTGTGGATGTATCCTTTTTCTGGAACCCAATTGAAGAATTGAAGGGCTTTTGATGGAGAATTGATGAGACGAAGAACTTCAAAGACAGTGGTTTTTGAAATTGACGGAGAGAGAGATGAAAGCGAAGACTCAAGCTCAGTGGACCAAGGTTTGGAGTTAATAAGTCTAGCCATGGATTTAGCTCTCTTGGTTTTTGTCCATATTTTTGGTTCGACATTAGCATTCAGTCCGTTATCCTCATGTTTCGCATTCTCTTGAGAGGAGTAGCACCTGAATGATTAGGTATGATTTAGTTAATAAAGTGCTAGGTTCATCACAACAACTACGTACGAACTGAAGGAACTAAATCTGGGTTACCTGATAATTACGTCAAGCTCTTGAGGGTTGAGTTTGGAAAATTGCCTAGCAAAGAATGGCAATGCTCGACTCTGAGAAGCGCTGACGGCGATCATGAATGGAGACCCACTTCAAACTGTCCAGGCGGTGATGCTCCAAATGCTAGAGAAGAGAAGAGACTGAGAGGCTTCACTCAAATAAAGGGCACCTCGACCCCAAATAGAAAAGCAATTTTTAAAATACTTATTAAATTTACGAAATCATTGCTTGCATATTACTTTTTCTAAAAATGATCAAATACCGCTCACTGTTAAATTCCTTAACCTCAAAATTATATTTTTAATATTTAATTTTATAATTTTTCGTAATTCTGTATAATCAAAGAATATTTTAGTTCATTAATTTAAAAAATATCCTTTTTTTATTAATCATTTTTATTATTTTTATTAAAATTAAAAAATAATAAATAAATTTAAATTTAATATTAAATTATATTATTAATATTAAATTATTAAATTTAATTAATTTTAATTTTATTGAAAAAATTATATTATATTATATTAAAAATTTAAAAGTGATATATAAATAAAATATAAATTTCTCCTAAACTTACGCATAAAAAACGTAGGGGAGCAGTAAACAATTCATCTAAAGCAAAAGTCAAATGAACAGAGAATTATGGCAAGAGAGAGAACGATTTTTAAATAGAGAAGTATTCATTTTTTTATGAACTCAATTTGTATTCGTTCCGAGAGAGAGATCCTTTCGACCTGGGTAATCCCAATGAAAAGAGGAAAAGTAGCTATTCCGACAACGGAAGTTGGTCAAAACTTCTCTTCTTCTTTTCTTCTTCAATCGCTGTTTCACAGAGAATGCCCTTTCTAAACGGGGCCTTGCAGGTACCGGTCACTTTGCGAACTCAATCTGATCTGCTAGGCTGATAGTTGCCCTTCCTCTACCAGAAATGCAAGCTAATAGAGAGAAAACTTGATGAAGATGGACAACGATTTGGGAGGGGTTTTAGGGATTTAATAATTCTGAGTATTTTCAGTGGATATGTATGGGTTAACGCCCTCTTATTTGCGTGTCCTTCACGCGTTTGTCCATGTTCGCGTTTGTTAAATATGAAAAATTTAAGTGTGCTTTCAGTAAATTTTTTATTTTTAAAAATTTTAAAAATATTTTCAGTTTTATTATCTATTTAAAAAGATTATTTTATATGTTTAAAAATTATATCATATTTTTTAATTATTTAGGTATATCATGATAATAATTTCAATAATAACAGCGACGGAGATAATGGTGGTAAAAATGGTAATGTAATAGTAATAATAGCAACAACAATAATAATAGCAGCAACAATGTGATGGTAATAATAGCGACAACAATATGATAGTAACAATAACTATAATCTAGTGATGGTAGTTGATAGCAATTTAGTAGTAGCAGCGGTGGTAACATTGATAACGATATTAAAATGTGATTATAGTAACGATAGTGATAATAAAAATAAAATAATTAAATTATTAATAAAAATAAAATTTTAAAGACCATATTTTGAAAATTTTTAATTTATATGTTTGATATAAAAATCACTTATTAAATTTTTACAGAAACCAAAAGGAAAATAAATTTATCAAACATATTTTAATTTTATTTTTAAGAAAAAAAATCGAAAATAAAACCCTCCCAAATGCTCCCTAAATGTTTAAAAGATTCTTATTGATAAGTATTGTCTGATTATGTGTTTACCGTTTTATTTAATTCTTTTCTTAAAAAGTAAACACTTGTTTTGAGTAAAAATAAAAATGTATTAAATCGGGGGATTCATAGAATACCTGGGTTGTAGATTATCATAAAGAAAAAAAATGCTGGGCTGGGATTCGGATAAATATAAAAGATATAATGCACATCTCAGTCCACCCTGCTTTAAACATTTCCTTCACATTTCTAATAATTTACAAATTATGAACACATGGCGTAGAAAAAACTTTCGCCGTTAGTCCAGTTCGAACAGTCAACTACTAACGTAATGCAGCTACAAGGTGCAAAAAAATCTTCAAGATGATCGCTTATAATAATACCTGCAAAATATAAGAATCAACATGCTTTTAATGTATGGTGTGTGTGGGTGAGCGAGAGAGAGAGAGAGAGAGAGAGAGAGTGACAAGTTTTTGCTTTTTATCCTTGAAGGTGAGAGGACATACACGTAGATCTTGATGCCATAAATGGAGGCATATTTTCGCAGAAGACGTTCAACAGTGTACCACTGCGACCTGTCTGATTCAACTTGGTACCCAATGCGAGGCATGTGGATGGAGGCTTTATCAAAAAAATAAAATAATAATAGTGGTAGCAATAACAATAATAATACCATGGATACCATAAATGAAACAGCAGTCAGACGCTGTTCCTGAAAAGAGATGATTAAAGAACAACATGCAGGCAGAATACTTGACATGAGTTGTTCTAGACAAACATTCAAAATAGCATCCATGTTTTCCATTGGCAAACACAAATCTGAACAAACACCACTTAGTATAAGTTAATCCATTGTCCTAGACCACAATGCTTCTACATTGAAAGGTAGCTAAACAAAGTTCATGAACCATACAACTTAAAAGTAACGCCTAGCAAGAAACGCACATCCACCTTGAAGATTGGAATAAACGCAGAAAAATGCAATCACACAAAAAGCTTTGCTATTTTGATGGATGGATGGTAATACATAAAAATCAAACAAAGCAAAAAATTATACCAGAATTCTGAGCTGCTGCAAATGAAACCTTGGATAAGCAGCACTCCAAGTCAGGAATTGAGACATTGCTGCGGGGCACTTTACGCCTGGGATTGTATGATTGCACAACAGCCAAAGCCACCCACTGAGGAGAATCACCTTCCCCACTCTGTCTGTCTGTGTCCTCTGCATAATAATAAAGGACAAATGCATCAAAATTAGAATAATTACTATGCTATGATTTCCACTTATAAGATCTTATAGTAAAATTCATGTGCCCTGTAATTTTTAAGTGATAGAATTCATTCAAATCCCATCGTTTCAAACAAATGAAAGTAAAGTGAATGTATTTGCTTCTGTATTTCATCCTTCTTTACAAAGGATAAAATTATTTAAACATTTGGTTGTTGGTTTTTCTATAGTAAGTCTCTTTAACTGAACTATATTCTCCTAGAATCATTTGACTTTTAGCATAATTCGTGTTTCTTTCAAGATGAATTATTTTGAAAGACTTGATAAAATATTTCAGTATCTTCTTTGCATGCATATATGACTCTGCGCAGTCATTGGATGTGAATGACAGAATTATAGCATAAAAAAAGCAGTTCAGTAATGACAAAGTAAGATACAGGAAGAAAAACCTTGAAGCTGACCATTAGTTGATATAAGATGGAGATCACCAAGATGGAGGTCCCCAAATTCAGATGCCCGTTGATATGCTCTGGGGACACCCAAAGACAGCTTGGCCAGTGCATCAAACATTCCTCCATGACCCCAATTTCCGGAGTTATCTACACAACTGCCACATCCAAGAAAAATCTAAGAGTAATGCTTGCTGCTAAATTCATTTTCAGAAGTCAGAAAAGATAAGCTGAATTTCTAGTGATCATCAATGAGATAATATCATCAATATGGCTAAAGGCCCTAGCTGCTAAAGACTGGAGTACCAAGCATTAACCAATCAAATTTCAATGCCACCTTAAGTGGGCAAGTGGATATTGCATGGACACCCAAAGAACAATGCACCACTATACCATAACATATCATAACCCCCATCTCACAGGCAAAACACCAATATGGCTTTAAAAATCAAATTGAAAAGAATGACCTGAAAGATAATTGGTTCATATTATTAAAGTAGGATATGATAGAAAACAACTGGTCACAACTATCTGATGCTCATAAGCCTATCAATTAGAAGCATCATCTTTGCAAGAAACTACCTGAATATGATTGTTGGCTCAGATGGGCAGACTTTTCTTGGATCAGTACAATCCCCAACAACAAAATGAAGAGAACCTGAATCAGAAAACATATCACCGTCCACAGCTTGATCAGGAACTTCAACAGACAAGGAATGGTATCCGAACGATTCCCACTTCAATAACTTTTTCTCCTCAGCTTTCTTCCTAGCAGCCTTAAGTTTAAGATGCTTATCCTCAGGCCAGTTCCTTCTAGGTCCCAAATCCAATACCGTTTTGGCACTTGATTGTGATGCTTCTTTAAATTTTTCAATCCATGATTGATAAGATGCCTCATCAAGACCAGGATCATAATCAGCAAAAGCAGAACTGCTCCCAGTAATAACATCAAATCCATGGTTTTCATCAACTCTATTAAACTCATACTTCCCGTCAGCCTTTCCCAATCTCTGATCATCTCGAATTGCAATTACGCTATCAATCATAGCATTCAATTCTGGCACGTTTAGTTCATCTGATTTTTCAGTATCTATCTCCAAAGGACCAAACATATGTAACCCAAATACAATAGATCGCAAATCAGAGGTATCAACTCCTGCTGTTTCTCTTCCTGCTTGTTTTGAAATATCATCACCAATAATGTTATGCGTAAGCTGCAGTTTCCTCTCTGCCCTTCGCATAATAACCTACATCCAGATATTGAACGAGTCAACACATGACACAAAAGCTGCATATCAAGAACTAATCATTCATATGCATAATCTAACCTCTTCTATAGAACACCTTGTAACCAAGTTTATGGACAAAACATGATTCATTTGGCCAATTCGATGTGCCCTCTGCAAAGCCTGCTTGTCAACCTGGGGATTCCAATCTTGCTCATAGAATATAACCTGCAAACCACATTTTTTTAAGATGTCAAAAACATAATTACACTACAATAGAACTCGTGTTCCTTGAGATGCTTCCTGAGTCACTTTAATCAGAAGTTGATGCAACATGAATTAGGTTTTTCTTAGAAGTCTCTTTTCTGGCTTGCAGATACTATATCATATTCCTCTTGATTAACTTATTAACAAGCAATACACCAGGATCAGTCGATAAAACATCAGGCAGAACCCACCGTGTCTGCTGCTACAAGATTTAAGCCAACTCCACCTGCTCTTGTAGATATCATGAAAACAAATGCACCAGTTTCGTCAAATTCAGAATTTAGTTTCCTCAACTGGCTACTAAAACTTCTTATGGCAGCAAAACGCTCCTCAGCTCGAATTGAGCCATCAAGACGCTCATAGGAGTACTTGCGTAACTCCAAAAAATCCTACATTGCATAACAATTCCATCAACAAGAAATTGTTTAGATAAACGCAAAACACCAATATATCTAACCAAGCTGAAAGAATCGCAAAGGACAATTACCTGTAATATGTCAAGAGTGTGGGTCAATTGAGCAAAGAGAAGGACACGATGTCCCGAATCATGCAGTTTCTTAAGTATTTGGTCCAGAATTAAAAGCTTACCACTAACCTGAATGGCAAGTTATGCTCTAAAAAATTAACTTCAAAAAAAAAAAGCTCACAGAAATATTCTTGAGACGCATACAAGAAAGTGCAGTAAGCAGATTTTCCTGTTGGAATAGAAAATGCAGCAAAGAGTTCTGCCACCCGATCATTTCAATACTTTAATTTTAAGTTTTTCTGTTGCTCGTATTTTCTATACAGTAATGGGACCATTAAGTTCAAGGTCTACACCTATTATTATTATTCTCTACCATGAAAAAAATGAAGACTTATGACAAGGGTACCTGAACTAGGTGTTCACCCTCCTCATATGGCTCTGGCTCAATACCAGGAAAGAGGTAAGTATGGCTACATGCTTTTCGTAGTTGTATTACCTGGTTGGAAGAGGAGAATAAGTTGGTATAACCAAAAAAATCATATCAGGAAATATCAACATATTCAAGTACTTTGGGGGGAGATTAGTTTGCAGTAATATGATGCTCAAGGCTTGAAAGTTAGATTACAATATTCTGTAGTGATTGGTGATTGGACGAGCCAGATGACAATGAAAGAAGTTTTGGAAGCTCCTTCCTCAATATTGAGGTATACACCCTCTTTTGCAAGCTTACCATTGGAGCCATCCTAAAAAGATTGAGCAAAACAAAAACTAAATTTCCAAGCAAAAGGAAATATACCAAGTTTAAGGTACAAGGTAAACAAACTCAAAAATTTAAGACACGAGGTGGCTCACACAGTAATTTCAGTAAGTGGTGGCAGTACTAGGTTTCCGCTCTCTATAAGCTTAGACTTTGTTCTCCGAAGCATGAAGGCTTTCATTACGCATTTCAAAGTCTTGAGTTGCCCCTTAACCTTGGCTGCATCAACATCTGCTCAATAACAACAGGGTGACTTCTTCCTGGGTTAATAACCTCAGTATGTGTTGCACCAAATTGGAAGCATCAAAATGGGATCATAAGTTTAGAGCCAGAAGAAGATAGTGAATGTGAAAGAGTTCAATTAATGTAGAGGAATCAAGAGTGACTAAGAAGTCTTATTATCAATAAACATTATCAAAAAATAGTTGTAAAACCAACTAAGGTCACTGAATTTGTTACTCTAGAATCAACTTCCTGCAAAGTACTTCATTTCCCTGCTAATGAAATTCTCCCTATTCGAGGTCAGCAAACAAAAAAGTCAGAACAAAAAACTTCCTTAAAACTGTCAATTAATACAGGAAAGCAAGAAAAGTCTAATCTATGGCATAACTAACAACATACTCATGTGCCAACTGACAAATCCAGGCCTCTAATTATAATTTCAAAACTCAACCTTCAGAAGTGCCAGGACTGTTCAAAACCATTAACAAAAGTTGATGGTACCACATTGGAAAGTAGTGAACCTTAATCCATTTAGCTCAATTTTTTGGGATTTTGTAGAAGGCATTACATTGATTAATAACATTTTAACGCTAGAACATTTATCGGCAAAAAAAGCCTCTCTAATCTACACTATGTCTTCTCTCTTCTTTAAAATTAAAACTTCAGCAAAGACGCCAAACTCTTCAAATTGGAACAGAAACAACTTAGATCCGTTGAACTATGTAACATGAGCTCATTAAAAGAATACAGAAATATAAGACAAAAGAACAGCAAACTTCTACGAGTGCAAAGCAAAATGTCACACAAAGCCAGTTCTCATGCCAATTAAAAATAAGAACAGGGGCTAACCTGATGTAGGATCTCCAGCTTCTTTAAATGTAGAGAGGAACTGCTCCTGCATCCCAAACACTGAAGGCATGCAGAAATGCATCAAAGCCCAGAGTTCACTGAGATTATTCTGAATAGGAGTGCCAGTCATCAGTAGCACTCTTGGCATGAGGAAGCGCTCTCTGAGAACATTATATAAAACCTGTTAAGGTTTATCTCAAATAAGTGAAACATAAATTGTATCCGACATATTACAATCAGCAAGTACAGATTACTTAAAAATCAAAAAGCATTCAACAACACAGCTATGCAATTAAAATTACACGACAAAAACAACACAGTATGATGAATCTGGCATTGTCCCTAGAATATTTTTTTCATCTTTTAAAGCTTTAATAATCATAGTGATAGTTTCTTCGCATCATTCAAACTGTGATACCCAGGTGCACTGTGCACATACTAGAGTCCTACTGGATTTAAAATAGCCTAAACATATTCGGGCCCCAATATTAACACAATCCACAGCAGTACAGTGCTAGGTGAAATAAATCAATACTTGGACATACATTGGAAGGATTTTTAAGCCTTTGCGCTTCGTCAATTATTGCATAATGCCAAGGTAGTTGAGACAGAAAATCTTGATCCATCAACGCAATGTCATAAGTTGTCAGCAGCACATCAAAAGATAACAAAGACCCCTGTAAATAGTTATTAAATCATGAAAACATGCATTACAGATTGTAGAGAAAAACCTATATTTCAAATTTTGACCATGTACGGGAAAAATAATCCTATAAACTCGAGTAAAAACCAATTCGACTCTGTAAAAGGTGCGTTGCATGACTCCATACTCACATCATTTAATGAAGGATGTTCTTTTACGTGTTCATATAATGTCTTGCGTAGATTGCGCCGGTGTTCTTTGTCACTGACATACCTGAGAACCTTTAGTTTTGGAGTGAATTTGGCAATCTCCGAAACCCAACCGTCTGTAACACTTAGAGGACACAGTACCACTGCAAAAATTTTATAAGGAAACAAGAAAATTTGTGAGCAAAATAAACGGAACCTGAATTTGTTACAGAAGAAATGGAGCGCCAAGTGTTCCAAATCAATTAACAAAAAAAGGGGGCTAAATCACTCACAGAATGGCCCTGGTGTCCTCTGTTGAACTTTCAAATAACTTAAGAAAGATAGAGCTTGCAGAGTTTTCCCCAATCCCATCTGAGAAAAGCATAGTCGGAGTCACAATTAACGCAACCGCATAGTAATCAATGTAATAATAAACTGATTGACCTTTATAGTTTATACAACACTTGATTACGGTAATTACAAACCTTAATCATTTACTCTTATAACGAATTTGGGGTTTAGGTTTTAGTTACTCTTATAACGAATTGAAGAAAACATCTACTCTTAATTATCGTACCTCATCTCCTGCAAATAAAATTGTCCCGTTAGTTTTTCTCTCATGCTTCCGTGAAATAATAGAGAGGGAAAACAAACAAACAAAAAAAAAAAAAAAAAACAGAGAGTTACCAAGTATAACGTTGACGCCGAGAAGATATCTTCGTATAAGCCAAGAGAGACCTTCCAGTTGGTGAGGTTTTAGCGTCGCCGTAAGCCCAATTTCCGCAGTGTTAACGGAAAAGTCAACCGCTGCCACATCGGCGTCGAGTATAACAGTAGACGCCGCCTTTAGCCTCTGCTCGTAATTCATCCTTATTGTGTACGGTCGTTTTCGAATAGAGCAAAATGGCGGTTCGGTTTGGATATTGAAATAATAGCTTGGAGGGAACACGACTGGGGAGTAGAAACTAGAATCTAGAAAGGGTTGGATTTCAAAATGACGAATATGGCCGCTGCTCTTGCTGTTTCTCTGCAGTCACTGGTGGGGTAATATTGGAATTCCGGAATACACGCGGCGCGCGCCTACTTTGCCTACCGATTTTCCGTTGTCGGAACGGGCAGCAATATGGATTTGGAATCCAACCCAACCCACGAACAACCCTAAATTTTGGATCAACAGTTTTATCCACTTATTAATTGAATGTAGCCCAAAATAGATAAATAAATGCTACGGAATAAGTAGCTAATAAGTATAATAAAAATAAACCTCCAAGGATTGAGATGAAATATTGAGATTTATTTTTTCACCACAAGTTTCGAGTGTGATTTTTAGATTGGCTGAAAACACAAAATCACGCCTAAACTAAACTTGCAAAAAAATTTTAAATTTTGTATTTAATCGCTCTTTCTAGGACCTGAATTTTAATTATAACAATTTCATAAACACTTTTTAGGGATATTTTTTTGAATTTTTTTTAAATATTTACAAAATTGACGTGTGTCATAAAAGATTTATGAAATTGAAATAAAGTACAAAACATCTGCATCAAGTAACGGTTTTAAACGTGTGACTCATAAGAAATTCTGATTTTTTTTTTCTGAAACCGCTACAATTTGCAGCGGTTTCAGTAGTATCATAATATGTTGGTTTTTATTATCAAATTAATAGATAATAATTAAAATTGATATTAGTTGTCACTTATAATCCAATTGATATGCATTCGTGTTGATTTTGCAAGAGGTTGTGAGTTCAAATCCCATCACTAACTTTTATTTATTCATTTTAGTAAATTTTAGATATTATTAAATATTGAAAATAAATATCAAATTATACATATTATACTAGTGGCAAAATTAAATTGTAAATTTAAAATTTAAAGAGGTTATAGGTTCAAATCTTTTTACCTACCATATTTTTATTTATATTTTTTCTTTATAGAATAAATTTACTAGAATAAATATTTAAAATAAACATTTAAAATAATAAATATTACCAATCCATTTATAGCTCAACAATAAACATTAAAAATAATAAATATTATCAATTCATTTAAAAAAAAAAATCAAAACTAGAATCATGATTTAATAATTAATTCCAATTACATTCAAATATTTTTTATGTATTTTGTTTATCACTTTTTATATACTATTTTGTTAATAACTGAGACTGAGTTGTTGGGGTACAACCCAAATCCCACATTAAAAAATTAAGGGATAAACATATTAAATATAAAGTGTCCACCTAACTCCATCAGTATGAGGCCTTTTGAGAGTAACCCAAAAACAAATTCGTATTGACTTAACTCAAAGCGAACAATATCATACTAATATGAAATTAAGGTAATGTTTGGCGGTCCCTACAAATGGTATCAGAGTCATGTTTTGAAGACGGTCCGAAATAGTAAACTGCATTATGTAGAAGGCCATCGGTATGACCTCGCAATTGAAAATTCTTGTTTGGTGCCTTATGTCGAAAGTTTGATAATGGCAGTATAAGATGATTTGACGAATCAAATTGATTATCGCTCAAGAGAAAGAAATGAGTTGTGTGGTCCTTGGTTTGAGGGGAGGATTGTTGGGGTACAACCTAAGTCCCACGTTGAAAAATTAAGGTGGAAACACCTTGAATATAAAGTGTCCATCTAACTCTGTTAGTATGAAACATTTTGGGAGGAATCTAAAAACAAATCTATACGGTTTTGGCTCAAAGTGACACAATATCATACTAATATGGAATTAAGGTAATGTTTGGCAGTCCCTACATGCATACGTATAAAAGAAATTGTTATTCGTTTTCTCTCTTATTTCAAATCCAAATTTGATTTGGTAAACAGGTCCAAATTCAATTTCAAATTTGATTACAGTTATCATAATACTATTCCAACCTATTTGAATTCCTTACTATTACATGTGATAAATTCAATTTCATCGTAATTCACCATAATTAATCATTTTCTCATCAAATTATGCATTAACTCTCATTAATTCGACATTTTTATTCATTATATAACCAAATTTTCATCTTAAAATATTCAAATAATTTCTATAAATTCTATAAAAATTCATCAATATGTTATTTTATCTCTACTACTATTTTAAGGCTTAATTTCATCAAAATACATAAAATAACCACTAATTCTTCTTAGGGATCCATTCGGCCATCAAAGGAATTCCTTCATTTAATTATCTAAAATTTTAATTAAGCATTTCACTAGGTTTAATTAGGATCTAATTTCATTATTCTAACATCAATTTCAATTAAACACCATTTAATCAATTTTTTTCTTAAGTTACATAAAGGAAAATCATTAAATTTAAGGAAAATAATCAGATTCATTAGTCACTAACCTTTTTTTTAAGTTTAAGCTTGCCTAGATTTTTTTCCCCTTTGCCATGAAAGTTTGGTCTTTCCCTTGATAACCTAACATGGCCAGATTTTTCAACCATCAAAATCCTAAATTTGTTGACCTTAATTGCTCAAATTAGCACCATAAATGAAATCTATGCACCTAAAAATATTAGTAGGTATCTTGAAACAAAATTAAATCTATGAATTTCTGTTACCTCAACTTGACACCCTAAGCTTTCCTTTTAATTTTCTTAGCTTCTCTTCCACCAATTGAAAGGTGGAGGTTACAATACTACTCTAGGAAGGTAAAACTCACTTAATTATAGTTGGATTTGGTGTGAATTAAGAAGAAAACAGAAGAAAAGTTGGACAAAAATGGACGAGAGGAGTTCGGTTAGGGAGGGGCTGGAGAATAAGGTGAATTTTTTTAGTTTGCTCCAGAATTTTCTGCCTTTTATACCTCTCCCAAAAGGGCTTGGATTTAGGCCAAATTAATGGGCCTAACTAAATTAATCAAGCCCATTAATGGCCCCAATTAATTTCTCCTACTTTCCAACTCCAAATCACTTCAATTTTGATTTCATCACTCTTATCACATTGAAAATAGGTTTTATCCAAAATTTTAGCCCAATCAGAGTCCGTTACTGATTCGGTTCAATCGAATTAATTTGATTCAATAATTACCGGTGTCACCAAAAATTTATTTTTTAAACCAAAATATTTTACATGAAATTTCATTAAAATTTGCAAAATCTAGCAATTTTTGGAGTTTGTTTACTATTTTTAAAAATTTAGTCAAAATAAAGTCAACAATTTCTACAAGAAAAATTGACTTGATAACTTTTTCGTATTTTTGATTTTAGGAGGTTCATTTAACCTCGATTTTACTTTAAATTTCAATTTCGGACTCACCATGACCAATACTTTTCGATGGTCAAATAAAATATTTTTCACTTTCGGTACGATTTTTAGTCTATAAATATTATTTACCATCGAAAATTACTGTTCACGGTCAATTCGGTATCGAAACCATTACATTGAACCTATGACTTTTTTAAATTTTAAATTTATTTTTGCCATTGAAATAGTATATATAATTGGATGTTTATTTTCAACACTTAATAATATCTAAAATCTACGTGAATAAATGAAAGTTGGTGGTGAGATTTGAACTCACAACCTCTTGCAAAAAGGTAGGGATACATATCAATTAGACTATAAGTGACAATTGGTAGCAATTTTCATTATTATTTATTAATTTAATAATAAAAACTGACATATTATAACACTTTTGAAACCGTTGCACGCTGTACCGATTTCAGAATAAAATGTAAGAATTCTCTTGTGGATCTCATATTTGAAGTCGCTACCCGATGCAATAGTTTTATATTTTATCCCAATTTCGTAAATTTTTTCTAACACATCATAATTTTGTAAATATTAAAAAAATATTATTTAAAAAAAAAGTCCCTAATTTTTAAGAGTTTGATAGAATATCGTTGGTTAATATATAGTATATTGCTGAATGGTTTTTTGAGAAATTATGTTTGGAAAGACAGTATAGTTTTATATTATTTTATAACACAACTTTATTTGGTATAATTATATCATATTAGACCATTTGACACTAAAATAACGTAAGTACCATAAATTATTATAAGGTAACTGTTTTTATATAGTATTTAGATATTGTAAAGAGTGTGTTAGGAATCATAAACGGTAATGAAAATTATAAATAGAAATTAAAAATTCAGCACGATAGAGAATTATTGGCGATTCAAAAAATGATCATACAAACAAACACCAATTATTAATGACCAACAGAGAATTACCATCCAAATTAACACAATCTAAATGTCTTGTTTGGTACTTAAACTTCTTATAATTTAAGTTTATTTTCCCTAAAATTGGATGCCAAATAAAGCACTCCAAAAGTTAAAGTGACGAGTTTACTTTATTTTATTTTATTTTTATTTTTTAAGTTTAAATGGAAATTTACATATTAAGTCTTTTAGATGTGAGTTCTTTTGAATTCTTAGAAGAATACTTCTTGCTTGCCTTTGTGGATCACCTAACAGGCTATCACCAACTCAGAATAATTAAAGTAAGACCCGGATGCTAGAGGGATTAGAAATTGCCAATTCAATAAAATTGAATACTATTTATAGCCGACAAATGAGACTTCGTTTTATTCTTCCATGCCCTTATTCTAACTGGTGATTGATCATTTACCTGGTAAGTCAACAATGTTTGCGTCTATAGCATCGGAATTGCAATTCCTACTAATTAAAGCAATCTTAATGTTCTGACTGCGAGTAAAAAAAGATTTACAATCAAGAATAGTAGAACCAAATTCAAAATAGTCCTCTAAATCATTGCAACAAGACAAAGAGATATCCTCAGCATATGTGAAGATAATTCCTTGAGATTGGATGTTGTTTTCGACCCAAGCTAATACCATTTGAAGTGCTAAACCTTCAGCAACCTGAGGAGAACCTACCCCAGGCCAATACCCCGAGATAGCTTTGAGGAAGTGCCCATCAATATCTCTAAAAATAGCTCCATACCCACTATTTTGAAGATCTCTAAACATAGCTGTAATGGTTTCAAAACCGAATTGGTCATGAACCTTAATTTTCGATTATAAATAGTCTTTTCGGATTGAAAATTGTACCCGGAAGTAAAAAATATTTTATTTGACCATCAGAAAGTATTGGTCATGATGAGTCCGGAATTGAAATTTGAAGTGAAATTGAGGTCAAATAAGTCTCTAAAAGTCAAAAATATGAAAAAACTGACAAGTTAATTTTTTTTGTAGGAAGGGTTGACTCAACTTTAACCGAATTTTTAAAAATAGTAAATGAATTTTAAAAATTGTTAGATTTTGTAGATCTGAATGAAATTTCATGTAGAATATTTTGGTATAAAAAATAAATTTTTTGGTGATACTGGTAGTTATTGAATCGGATCGATTCGATTGAATCGGATTGATAGCGAACTCCGATTGGACTGAAATTTTGGGTACAATCTATTTTTAATGTGATAAGAGTGATGAAATCAAAATTAAATTGAATTGGAGTTGGAAAGTGGGAGAAATTAATTAGAAGCATTTAGTGGATAATTATTGGGCTTTGGTTAATTGAGTTAGGCCAATCACTTTGGCTCAGGGGATGAACTATAAAAGGTGAGAAATTCTGTAATATTTCAGAATTTTCAGCCGCTTCTTCCTCCTCCCTCTTGGCCGAAACCCACATAGCTCATTCTCTCCCAATTTTTCTTTCATCCCACTTGTAATCCACACCAAATTCAAGCCTAAGAAAGCAAATTCCATCCATCTAAATTAATATTCAGCTCTCCATCCTTTGAGTTGAGCGAAGGAAGTAAGAGAAATTAAGGAGTAAAGTGTTAGGTGTCAAGTTGAGGTTCACAAGATGAAGATCAAGTTGTTAAGGCTAAAGGCAAAGGGAAGGAAGTCTACGCAAGCTTGAACAAGAGAAAAATATTAGTGACTAATAAATCCTATTATTTTCTTTAATTTTTAATGATTTCCTTTTATGCAACTTAGGAAAAAATTGATTAAATGGTGTTTAATTCAAATTGATGTTAGAATAATGCAATTAAACCTCAAATAAGCCTAGTAGAATGTTTAAATAAATTTTTAGATAATTATATGATGGACTTTCCATGTTGGCCGAATGCTTCCCTAAGGAGAATTAGTATTTATTTTGTATATTTTGATGGAATTTTTAAAATATCCCGAATATCATCAACACTAAAAAATTCTACAAGCTTGTCAACATCCCATTCATTGCCATTATTCTTCAAAAAAGCACTCACTTTGGCATTATCATCTACAAAATCAGTATCTTCACTAACATAAAAATTACCCTCCCTAGGAATCCATGGGTCTTTCTTAAAAAAGATTGACTGTCCATTCCCTACTTTCCATCTCATACCTTCTTCCAGTAAAGATTTAGCTCGAAAAATACTCTGCCAAGTGAAGCTAGGATTAGATCCCAGCTGAGCCTTCAAAAAATTCCCATCAGGAAATATTTAACTTTGAAAATACGATAAGCCAAATTATTTTTATTAGACAAAAATCTCCACCCTTGCTTAGCCAAAATTGCTAAATTAAAATGATATAGGTCTCTAAAACCCAATCCACCATTAGCTTTACTGCTACACATTTTATCCCAAGCTAGTCAATGAAGATTATTCTCCTCATTAGTCTTCTAACCCACCAAAAAGAGTTCATTATGCATTGCAATTCATCACAAATAGATTTAAGTAGCAAAAAGACACTCATACAGTAAGTAGGAATGGCTTGTGCAACAGTTTTCAACAAAATCTCCTTTCCTGCTCTAGATAATAATTTATTATTCCAAACAGTCACTCTCTGGGATAATTTGTTTTTCAAAAAGCCAAAAATTGCTCTTTTACTCCTACCAATCAAGGAAGGGAGGCCTAAGTAACGACCATGGTTAAGAGCAGCAGTAACACCAAGGGTATTAGAAATATTTCTCCTAACCTTAGATGGAACATAGGGGTTGAATAAAATACCCAACTTCTAAAAATTAATAAATTGGCCCAAAGCCCTATCATATTCTATCATATTTAAGAAGGATATCTTTTATCACTACGCACTCACCCTCTTTATGTAACACCCTTCTCGGAACAGTCCTTAACGAAACGGAACTTAGCTGACAACGGTAAGTTTTTTTTTTCACCGAACAATTCGAAACACTTAAAAATACTTTTTCATTAATTCTAGAATCAAACAACAGTCTTATAAATAATTAAAACAAACATCACCCAACATACCAAAAACTTGCACTATCCACTCATCCATTAACAATTAAAATATAATCAAAATACAATACAATCTTTTACCTTAATAGTATAAGTATATACATGCCAAAAACTTATACTAACTAATACAAAAATCTTCTCTTCCGATCTGGTCCTTCCATGTACTGTGCTCCCGCAATTCTTTAGAACCTGCACGCAGTAAATACTACGTGCTGAACATTAAATATTCCCAGTGGTGACTACTAATCCAAAAATTTCCCAAGAATAAGCATAATTACATAATTTATGCTACAGTTATTCTTACTTCATTTAACACTTTCTCTTACTTTTATTATCATTAGTCATGTTATTGACTCGTATTTTGGTAATCATTGTTCTTTGTTTCTAAACTTTCAACTTTATCTTACAGTATCTTCTTAGGTAGATCAATAGCAGATTTACCTTTTATCCTTACGTTAATCTTTACTATAACTTTTACTTTTTATCAGTACTTTCATTATCTTTTAGCCATAGCAATTTAATTATCATTTCATTTAGCGATGTGTATTGGTACTCGTGTCTTTACTAGTACCAAAATAACTACTTTTAATACTTATTTTACTGGTCAATTATTCAATTTATATTATGACTTCACTTTTTACTATTTATTCTATTACTTTACTTTAACTTTGATCTAATAATAACATTACTGTTAAAAGGCTTATAAGGTTCATCGCAAAACGATATAGCTATTTTGGAGTACTTTGCAGTCAAAACTTTTTTTTCTTCTTTTATACATTTACCCATATTTAATTATCTAATTAAAACTTATATCTTTTACTTTTCTCTCATTACATAATTCTATGTCTTTATATCGTTTTACTTTTCAGGTAAGTTATCTTTCAGAAAAGCATCACCTAAGTATTAAGTTCACTTTTTGTCACTATCATCACTTTTTAACTTTAAGCAGAAAAATTAATATTATTTTCCAGACTTGTCAGAAACCTCTACAGATTTATTTCAACTTTGCATTCTCTTTTAAACGGATTGTTTTTCGATGTAACTTTTATATCTTTTATATTCAATTCAATTAAACGCTACTACTTTATTTATTTCGATGTGCTCCTAGTGCAATATAACAGGTTTTTCACAAATGATACTCGGGACTGGACCCGAAAGTCCCACAAAACAGATAGAGAAATGATCTCGAAAGATCAAGTCTCACAGTGCAGAAACAGATACATTTTCACTTTCACTGAAGCTATGGAGATCAAAGATCCCGCCCATAGCTAAGCAAGTCGCCATGACTTGCACCGCGGTACAGAGGTGTCCCTATGGCTAGCCAATTATATCCAAAATAAGAATCATAATACCTGTCTATCGCTAAAGGCAAACATAATCAGTCACATTTGTAAACATTTTTGAACATTTAAAACTCTTTAATTTCTTTCTTTTATTTGTTACTATACTTTATTCTGATCAAATGCACTCTTTTGTGCCTTTGACTATTCAATAGCTTTCTCTTTTTCAATCACTTTTGTGAATTATTTTTCTATAATTTACTCAGATACTTAAACTTTTTAATATTTTATACAGATTAAAAATTATGAATTATGGCATTATAATTCACAATTTTCTTTTTATTCTTTTTATACAATTCTTTGCAATTTATTCTCTAATAATTCAATAGTTGACTTCTTTTTCTTTTATTATTCAAGCTTTTTAATCATTCGGTATGCCAACCTTATTTCGTTGGCGAAACATTTTTATAATCATTAACTCTTTTAATATTTTTTGTTGACTAATTTATTTTGATAAATTAGTCACATTTTTATTTTTCTACTTTTAGACAATTAGGAACTTAATTAATATCAGTTATTATTTTAGGCATCGAACATGCATAATTTGACTTTTTCTATCGATTTATTCATTTCAAATGCATAATTACGATTTTGCCATTATAATCATTTATTTTCATTTTTATTATATAATTTCCTCCATTATTCATCTTTTATTCTTAATTTTATCATTTCGGGTAAAATTATATTTTAGTCCTTATATCATGGAAACTTTATCTTTTAATACAGTTAATTCTCCAAAATTATCATTTTATCCTTGGTAAGGATTTCTTACTTATTTGAACGCGTTAATTACCTACTTTGGCAAAATTATTATTTTATCCCTAACTTTTTATTTCCTTTCACTTAAGTCATTTTTCTATTTAAAACTCATTTTATCTTTCTTTTATTCCCGTATTAATTTATTTCCAGCTTTTTCATTTATTTATGAATTATTTCTCAATAATTCATTATTCTTATTATTTTCATGACCTAATAATTATTTCAAAAAAAAATTCGTCGGTTGACTTTTTATTTCGTGCCATTGACATTAATTTATTTTTCATGTTTATTTATCACTTTAGTCATTTTTATACAATATGCATTACTATTTCAATTATTTTCATTGTACATATGCACATAAAAATTTCAATAAAATCCTAATAAATTAAATAAATTTCAATAAAATTTATTTAGGCATTCTTTATTAATTATTGCCATTTTTCATCAAGATAATCACTTAATTCACTATAAATCACAATTTTCATACAATACATATACTATACAAAATCTTAAAAATTCCCAAATTAATTCTAAATATTCTTTAAAAATTTGTAGACATTAATTATCATGTCTATTATTAATTTAGGCTATCATACATTAATTTCATGCATTTTTCTCATTAATTTCTTTACCTAAGAAATTCGGCCAACAACATTTTCCATCTTAAAAATTTTATTTCTTTCATTAAAGTCTTCATTTCATTTTCTCTCATGCCTAATTTCATTTACCCTAACATAATTTCATTAATTAACAATTTTACATGTTTTTATCTTAATTACATAATTAAGAAAAATTCATATCAATAGGGAAATACAAGGATTTGGTAGTCACTTACCTTCTTCCATGCTTTAGCTTCCTTAAGCTTCATAATTCTTCTCTTAACACAAAACAAAACTTTGTTCTTCACCATTATCAACCTTGGCCGAAATCTTTAAGCTTCCTAACCTTAATTTCTTGTCCTCAAATGAAAAATTCAATCTCATAATTAGCTTAAACACCTCAAAAACTATAAGAACAAATCAAAAAAATCAATTAAAATCACTTAGATTTTCAAGTTCCATCTTACCTCTTTTCCTTTCTTCCCTTAATTCCTTGCCTTTTCTTACTCAAATCACTTGCTTAAGGCCAATAGGGTGACCTAAAGAGAGAGAGCTTCATCTTTTATGTTGAAGTTTAAGAGAGATTTGGGGTAGAAGAAGAAGAAATCAAAGCGAGAGAGAAGAGGGAGAGAGTTCGGCCTCCAAGGAGGGAGAAAGAGCTGGAGTTTTCTGGAGCAATTCTTTAGATTTTTAGCCTTATATATAAATACTCTCTTGATGGGCCAAAATTGGGCTTAAATGAGTGGGTTTTGTCCACTTAAACATTAAGGCCCATTTAGGCATTTTTAAAGTCCAATTCAATTTCTCTCTCTTCCTCACTTCAAATCACTTCAATTTTGATTCCATCATTCTTAAAACATCAAAAATAGGTATGACATAAATTTTCAACTTAATCGGAGTCCGTTATAGGTCCAATTCAAACTTATCGATTCGATTCAAACTGTCGATGTCACCGAAAAATTTCATTCTCATCACCAAAATATTCTACATAAAAATTCATGTAGGCACGCAAAATCTGGCAATATTCGGACTTCATTTACTATTTTTAATTATTTAAGCAAAATCAAGTCACTTTTGCTACCAGGGAAATTGATTCGCTACCTTTTTCGTATTTTTGACTTTTGAAGGCTTATTTGACCTCAAATTCACTTCAAATTTCAACAGTAGGCTCACCATGACTATACCTTTCAAATGGTTCAATAAAATATTTTCGACTTTCGGGTATCCTCTCGGACCCGAAAAACACTATTCACTATCGGAAATTACTATTCACGACTGACCCGGTGTTAAGGCCATTACACTTTAGCTCTAAAGAAAAAAAAGAGAATCATCTACAAACAACAAGTGAGAAACCCTCGGTCCCCTTCAACTTGCTCTACACCCTTAAATAAGACAATGTCTCTCAGCATCCGAAAACAGACTAGACAGACCCTCTGCACAAATAATAAAAAGGTAAGGGGAAATAGGATCTCCTTGTCTAAGCCCTCTCTCTAGAACAATAGGCCTAATTTCCATCCCATTAAACAAGAAGGTGTATTTCACACTCCTGTCACACAGCATTATTAAATCCACCCAACGCCTAGAAAAACCCAAACTCAGTAAAACCATCTCTAAATAATTCCAATCTATCCTGTCGTAAGCTTTACTAATGTCGATATTAAAAGTAGCTAAACCTTCACGACCCAATCTATTATTTTTCATATTGTGAATCAACTCAAAAGCAACAAGAAAATTATTCGTAATTAACCTCCTTGGAACAAACTCATATTGACTGTCAGAGATAATTTTTGGCCAAACCAATTTTAATCTATTTGCCAACGCCTTAGACACAATCTTAGAGAGTACATTACATAAAGCAATTGGTTTAAAGTCCTTAACAAATACAGGATTGTCAATCTTTAGAATTAATACAATCAAAGTATCAGTAAGAGAGTCAGAAAAAATACCAGTACTTAACCACTTATGACATCCACCCACCACATCCTGCCCAATAACATGCTAGAATTTTTGAAAAAATGCTGGATTAAGTCCGTCCGGTCTTGGAGATTTGTCTGGAACACTGCCTTACGAATTTCATTCTCTGTGAAAGGCAAGAGAAGAGTATCATTATTTGAATCTATTATACATTTGCCCACCAGGTTTGGCACCCACAAACAATCAGTTATTGACCCTTTAAAAAGAGTTGAAAAATATGTTGTAATGAGGTTGCCGATCCCAGCTCAATTTGAAACCCATAATCCCTGTTCATTGTTCAAGGCTGTTATGAAGTTTTTTTTTTCCTTCTAAGATTGGCTTGGTTATGAAAATATTATGTGTTTTGATCCCCATGCTTCAACCAAAAGGTCTTAGCTCTCTACCTCCACTTAAGTTCCTTTTGTTCGAGAATTACGTTATACTCTGTTTTAAGCATGAACTACATCACACTCATGAAAAAAACGAAAAAGATATCTCCCATCTCCCAGCTGTGAAATATTAACTCTCCCTAAAGGGTGCCAGAGGTCTGCCATTGTATTTCGCATATAATCGAAATTGATAACCTCATCAGTAAGAAACCTTCCCACCACGTTAATCCCAAGCTGGCTTTGATTTCCTACCTCCAAATCTTCAAATCTCCAACCATCGTCCTCATTTTCCTTGATGTTCAGTTGTGCCAACTCATCTTCCATTGATGAAAACTATGAAGACTAGGCCGGAAAAGATCCAATCAAAACTTAAAATGTGTAACAAGGACAAACAAAAAGCTACGAAGAGCACAAACATAACATCTCAATGATAACTTAAAATGCAATTTTTTAAGAAAAGTTCAGCAAAAAGTACCTAGAGAAACCATATTTTGTTTAATTTGTAATGAAAGAAACGGAAATTAATTTTTATAATGGCCAAAACATTATTTATGTGAAAATTGAATGATCACATATGAAATTATTCTCTTTTCCCTTGTTATTAGAGTGAGTTGAAAAAACAAATGATAATGATAAAATAATAATAATTAGTCAAAAAAATGTTTTCGCTAATTAGTGCATGAGATTCAATTAATGAAGGTTCAGGCTCACCGTATGGCCATAATATTAATATATAAACTATAAAGGTATTTTATTTTTCCATACGTGTATAGCAGTATATGTTAAACTATTATATTGTCAAAAGTTTTGTTCAAATTGTACAATTTATATGGATTTAAATTTAAATATATATCTGTACGCAGCAATCATGTTAAATTATAAAGAGAAATAAACTCAAATGAACGAGTTAGTCTTATATCAAATTTTAACTCGGTCGGTATGGACTTAATTGCATGCGAAAAACAAAACTTGTAACCTTTTTAATTTTTATTTTTTTATATTTTGAAAATTATTAGATGAAAAATGATGAAATTCAGATTTTAATCAACTAGAAAAAAATAAATCGATTTTCTGGTATTTAAATTACACACGATTTCCTTGAAAATGAATTTGATAAAGAAGGAATAAATACATAAGATTACGTAATAGAAGAAATATGGCATGCATAATGAATCCCCACCACCGCCCGAGTTTGAACTACTGTCAAATAAATGAGCGAAAAAAGTGTTCTGCTCCCGAATCTCCTCTCACTTGCTCCCAAATCACCGAGCAATGAAATATGCAAGCCACCACAATCAAATCGTTGGCAATAAAAATTACCTGAGAAATTAACAACTTAAGGTCAAATCAACTTTGGAATATACAAAGCAAAGCCCCATGCATTTATGCGAAATATTCTTAATTTGGAAGTGTCCAACAACAGCCAAGATTTTAGTTGGAGATGCGATCATCAGATTCCACCATAGACGGCCAAAGTAGGGACACCAGGGTCCCTCTATTTGTCATTATTTAAGCAGAATCATACCTACGCCACTTTAAGGTATCAAACTCGTAATCATTTTATTTTTTAGTGCCTAATTTTATTTTTTTACTTTCTGATTACTCAGTGTAGCCTCCATTCAAGTTCAATTTGCAATTATAACATTACTAGAGAATTGCTCTTTTTTTAAAAAATAAAAATACTGCCAAATCTAATTTTCCTATTTTTGCTTTCCCAACATATTATATTAATGTCTTCTACGCTATTCCCACTAAGCTTGGCACCATCGAGTGATCACGACCACTAGTCATTTATTCCAAGATACGAAATAATGAACACGTCAAGCAACTTGCAAATAATGTTTTGAGTGGATCAAAGTTGAGTAATAGAAGTTTAAATTGGCTCTTTTGAGTATGATTTAAAAAAAAAAAAAAAGAATGGTGGTATCTGGAATGCTTCGATTGATCCCTCTAAGCACAAAAAATACGACGTATATATCATTTTTCCATTCCACTAATATTATGATGACTCTCAAAGCATAAAAGAAAGCCAAAAAATAAATTACATAATTATTTACAAAAAAAGGCAAATAAAAAATAAGCTTTATTATATTGTCCACCTAATTTCCAATTCATTTATGTCTCTCGCATCGATTAGGAGAAAAAAAACGTGCTATTAAAAAGATTATCTCTAATTATAAAGCTAACAAAATACCGGTTGGTCATAATAAAAAAAGATGTAAAGCTTTCGTGCCTAAATCAAATATAAAATCGAAAAAATAGGAAGTTAATTAAGAGGTAAAAGGTTTAATCATAATTAAATTGGAGCTGAAAAAATAATATATACTATATTCAAACATTCTTTTTCAATAATTATTCCGTTTGACAAATTATAATATAAATGATGGATTTTAATTGAATTCTATGATATATTACTTAGTATAAATTAACATTTTAAAATTTATTTACATTTTTTCTCTAAAATATCAACGATGAAGTAATTTATAATAAAAAAACAAACATGGGAGATGCTCTCGTACCTTGCCGGATCAATCTGCCGAATCCCATCGCCTTTAGTTTATGATTTCTAAAAGATACTATTTTTGTCCGTAACTGCTTCGTATTAAACTTCTATTTAATTATAGAACAAAAGAATTTACAATTCATTAAGAATATGTTTCAGATATGTACATATATGATATATATATAGTGTACAAAAATTCAGTGACTATCACACTTTTTGAATTTATCAAACAGTATAAAGTTTGGAAATATTTTATTTTTAATTTATTTTTTCTGTTTTGAATCATTTTAAATTACGTGTTACGTGAATGAATTTGTAATTCAATATGTATTGGTTAAAATAAATTAATTTAATTCATTTTAATTTTTTCGAATTATACGTATCGGATCATATTTGAATTATTTATAAGTTGAATTGAATTTGGTTATAAATTTGGATCAAATTTTTAGATCTACATAAACTCAAAGTATTCAGAATATAAATAGAAAGTGACACATGCACACCTATACATAAATCAAAGTGTTCATAATATAAACACAGAATGACCCATGCATGCACACCTATGCTAAGCAATTTCTGACACTTGTATATGATGGGATAGAAGTTGCGTTGCAGGTGGAGAGTAGTTGATTTTTTTTTTTTACAATATATTGATTTGTGTATTATTAGTTTTTACAATATATTGTTTTCTCTTTTTTTTAATACATTTTATTTTCCTTACTTATCTAAATAATACACTGTTTATCTAAATAATTCCTCGAAATATAAAGTGACATATAATTACTTGCGTAGCGTGTATCAAATATCTATAGCCATCGGGCACAAGAAATTTATTAATTTAAAAACCAAAAAGAAAGAAAAAAAAATGAGGCAGTGTCTGCCATTGAGTGTCCCTATATTATGATGGTAGGTCCAACCCGCAATAACCCGCATTTCATATAAAACTACCACCAAATCCGTAATTAAAACCTATCAAATTAAGCAAGCTAATTAGTAATTAATTACTCATCCTTAAATCCCTTATATATTTGTAACAAGCAATAAAGTAATATTGATATTAAAAAAAAAGTCATTTTCACAGCTCATATTTTACATATTACTTCCTTCGTTTTTTTATCAGTCATTTTTGTTATTTTTACTAAAATTAAAAAATAAAAAAATTTAAATTTAATATTAAATTACGTGATTAAGACTAAATCATTAAATTTGATTGATTTTAACTTTATTAAAAAAGAAAAATAAATTGAAAAAATAAATTAAATTATATTAAAAGTCTAAAATGTGACAGATAAATAAAATTTAGATTTTATTCAAAAGTGATAGATAAAAAAAATAGAGGGAGTAATACACATTACTATGCATCTGATTTAGGAAGAATATATATATACACCCACACACACTTCCATCCCTTATGAATCCTTGTCACCCTGGCCAAAGTCTCACTCTCTCACTTACTTCCAAAAAATCTTCCTTCTCGTAGAAATATCAATTAACAAAAATGCAGGCCAAGCCCTCCCTTAATATTCCGACCACCTTTCCTTCTCCAACACAACTCCCACCGCTCCATCGGATTCCATTGCCGGCGAGATTAAAACCGCCGAGAGTTATATCCATTTCAGCTCCCGATAACACCCATGTCTCCCCCAATATAACTTTAGAAAACACAGATGATTCCGTGGCTGCGTTTTGGGACTATCAGTTTTTATTCGTGTCCCAACGTTCTGAAACGGCGGAGCCAGTCAACCTCCGCGTCGTCGACGGATCAGTTCCGTCGGACTTCCCTTCCGGTACATATTATCTAACCGGACCCGGACTATTCACCGACGACCATGGCTCTACGGTGCATCCTTTGGACGGTCACGGATACCTTAGGGCTTTTAATATCAGTAATGGGGAGGTTAAGTTCACGGCTAGGTACGTGAAAACCGAGGCTCAGGTGGAGGAGCACGATCCAGAAACTGACACGTGGAGGTTTACTCATAGGGGCCCATTTTCGGTGTTGAAAGGCGGTAAGAAACTTGGGAATACGAAGGTCATGAAAAATGTGGCAAATACTAGCGTTTTGAGGTGGGGACGAAAACTGCTGTGCTTATGGGAAGGAGGTGTTCCCTATGAGATCGAATCAGAGACGTTGGATACTGTTGGAAGGTTTGATCTCATCGACGGTCGTGATTTTATGATAAATGGTGAAAATAACCATGGTGATGTATGGGATGTAGCTGCAAGTTTGTTAAAACCTATGCTTCATGGTACGTATATACTCGCTACTTAAAAATAAACTTATAATTTTGACATGAAAAAGATTAAATTTTTGTTATATTGATATTTTTGCTCGTTCAAATCCTAAAGTCGCTATCGTAATTATTAAAATAATTTGCTTATGTAGAGACGTCGAAGTTATAAGTAATATTGCTGCTGGTTGAGTATTAAATCTGAAACTTTTATTTTATTCTAAAATAACTGTATATGATCGTAGCTATATTAATATATAATTGAGTATTAAATCTCAAACTTTTATTTTATTATAAAATGAATGTATATAGGTATAATAGCCATATATGATTTTAATAATAATTGTTGGACTTTTATCAGAAAAGTTAAAAAATGTTGTCACGTAACTTGAAATGCTGTCAATCGATCTACTACAGTGGTATGTGAATACGTATACATATATATATTTTATATCATTGACATTGTAAAAATGCTACATGTAAGGATAGATTAAGAATGGCTTTGAATACTTTACAACTTATCACCAATTTTAACCCAATTAAAATAATTAAAAATCATTATATTTTTAATTAAAAAGAGAAGAGATATCCGTCAATTCATATATTTTTATATATAAATTTAAGATAAGTTAATAAATTAAAAAAGATTTTTCAATTATATTTCAGCAGACCTAATTTATGAAATGTGGCCAACAGCTATAGTAATTAGTTGAGTAATTGCTGTATAAGTGGGTTATATGTGTTAATATTTGATGGGTCTTTGTTGCTAACTTTTATACAGGTGTGTTTAAAATGCCACCAAAGAGAATGCTGTCTCATTATAAGCTGGACGCTAAAAGAAATCGGCTTCTTACTGCATCATGCAATGCCGAGGACATGCTATTGCCTCGCAGTAATTTTACATTTTATGGTAAATATATTAAATTCCTCCAATCATTTTTAATATATTCAGTAAACCAGAATCCATTATTGATTATATTTGATGACTTTTTTTTTTTTTCAGAATACGATCAAGATTTCAAGTTGCTGCAGACGCAAGAGTTCAGCCTTCCAGATCATTTGATGATACATGACTGGGCATTTACGGATACTCACTATATACTCTTTGCAAATCGCATTAAACTCGATATTATGGGTAATTAACTCCATACTCAACATTAATTTATTAACCAAAAAGTAATAATTTATGACAACAAAAGTATAATTATAATATTATATAATCGCATACAAATGCAGGATCAATGGCAGCTGTGTCTGGGATATCTCCAATGATATCCGCATTATCCGTGAACCCTAGCAAGTCCACATCTCCAATATATGTGCTACCTAGGTTCCCTGGTAAATCCTATGGTCACCGAGATTGGAGATTGCCTGTAGAAGCACCTTCGCAAATGTGGCTTCTTCATGTTGGCAATGCTTTTGAGGCTGTAAACGGCAGTGGAAATTTGGATATTAAATTACATGCCTGCGTTTGCTCTTATGATTGGTTCAATTTCCAGAAAATGTTTGGTACTAATTTGTTTCATCTTGAATTAAAGTGTGTTATTTTATTATATATCGGAATCTGATTAATTATGGTATGGGCAGGGTATGACTGGCAAAGTGGTAGGCTAGACCCTTCTATGATGAACATAAAAGAAGGAGAGAACGAGCTATTGCCTCATCTTGTGGAGGTAATATTCACATATCTATCTGGAAATTTTTTAAAAAGTAAAATAAGTTATATAGATTGTTTTATTTTACGTGGAAGATTGTCAATAATTTGATGTAAAAATAATTTCATCAATTTTTTCTACGTAATTGGCGAAATACTTTAAAATTCGATGGCATGATGAATATTGTATTGCACAATATAGATATCTATCAATTTAGATGCGGATGGGAGATGCGGAAAATGCAGCGTAGAGGCATTGAATGAATGGAGGAAGGCAGCAGATTTTCCAATAATAAATCCATCATTTTCTGGCAAGAAAAACACATACATTTATGCAGCGACTTCCTCAGGGTCTCGCCGTGCGCTGCCACATTTTCCATTTGATACGGTGGTGAAACTCAATGTTTTGGACAAGTCTGCACGGACGTGGGGTGTTGGTGCTCGCAGATTTATTGGTGAGCCTATATTCGTTCCCAAACAAGGCCACGAAGATGATGGATATCTTCTCGTCGTGGAGGTAATACAAGTATGAAAAATTCATGCAAGAAATCTATAATATGAAAAAACCACTTAAAAATATAGTAATTGAAGTTTACACCAAGGCTTGATTGGTGAAAAATTTTATAAATAACAATTTTCCTATATTAGTTTGTGGTAGTTTGTTAAGTTACTATACATACCACAAACTGAGAAATTTATGTTTAATTTTGCAGTATGCTGTGGCAATACAAAGGTGCTACCTTGTGATTTTGAATCCAAGGAGGATTGGAGAAGCTGATGCTCTGGTAGCAAGACTTGAGGTTCCTAAGCATTTAAATTTTCCACTTGGTTTCCATGGTTTCTGGGCCGGTGACGATTGATGCCTAGATTTCATTAAATTTCAATCAATTTAATTGAATTGTACACATGTGAATGTAATCCATTTTGAAACTTTTTTTACATGGTTTGATTGCATTGAAAAGGTGCATGTATAAGCAATTACAAAAGATTAATGGATCAATATTTTTCATTTACAAATGATTCTATCTAACTTACCACCAACACATATATCAAAATCTACAGTTGAGAAAAAGTTATTTAGCAGAAAATGAAAAAAATGAAATTAAACCGTCTTTTATAAAAAAAAGAAAAAAGAAATTGAACTATCAAATTCGGGCCCATTCACTTGCACAAGTAGAGCATGAAGCCCAAATTATTTAATATTGATGGGCCGCCATAGCTTAGAATTTTCATGGCATAAATGTCGTCGTTTTTATACCGCGACATTAAAAAATAAAAGCGACGGTTCTGGTTGGTTTAAACCCTCCAAATTCCAAAATCCCTTTGCTTTTGAAAAGCAGAGAAACCCCACCAGTTCGATAGAAAGAGAGGGAAAGAGAGAGCGACAATGTTAGGCTTCTCTTTCTCATCGTCGTCGACCTCTCAAGGATCCTCCTCTTCCATGTTTGGATCCACAACCGGTAGTTCTGATTTCTCCGTTTACTCTGCCCCCACTGCAAACCCTAGTTCTTCATCTACACCATTGTCATCTCCCTTCAATACTTCTGCAAACTCTAACCCTAGCTCAGCCCCTGCTTTCGATGTCGGCTTCTCCTCCGCTTCTCCCGCTCCTTCATTTTCCTTCTCTTTCGGTTCAACTGCTTCTACCACCAGCAGCTCAGTTCCATCTCCATTTGGCAATGCTTCTTCTGCAAGCTCTGGTTCAAGCCTCTTTGGTACAGGTTCTTCCGCTAGTTCCGCTTCTTCGTTGTTTGGAAATGTCCCTTCCGCCGCCAGTACTACTTCGCTGTCGCTTGGTTCAGCGGCATCTGTTGCAGCCACTTCGGCTTCTACTTTGTTTGGTGCAGCGTCATCGACAGCACCAACTTCAGCTTCTGCAGTTTCTGATGCACCGTCAACGACGACCGCCAGTACTGGCTTGTCGTTGTTTGGAGGAACTTCATCTTCATCACTTTTTGGAGCTTCTTCCGCCGCAAGTTCTGCTTTGCCTCTGTTTGGCGCTGGTTCTTCTTCGCCTCTATTTGGCGCAGCTTCGTCCGCCGCCAGTTCTTCTTCGGCTCTGTCTGGCTCAGCTTTGACTGGGGCGAGTTCTTCCTCAACGACTAGTACTAGGCCTTCCGCATTTAGTTTTTCGTCTTCTGCAAATTCAGGATCACTCATGTTTGGGACATCTTCATCCTCTACTGGCTCTGGATCGTCCTTGTTTAGATCATCTGGCGCTTCCACTGGAGCTGCTGCTCCTGCTACTCCATCTAACTTGTTTGGCTCATCTACATCTGGATCATCATCTTCAGTTTCAACTACAACATTGTCGTCTAATTATTTCTCTTCAACTTCGTCTTCAAATTCAAGCTTAGCTTCGCCTTTCTCCACCACTTCATCAGCTTTTTCCTTCTCAAAAAGCACTCCAACAGCAGCTCCTTCTCTAACACAATCTTCATCAGCTGCCACTTCAGGCTTCCCTTTTGGGACAGCATCTTCTGCTTCTTCAGCAAGCACTTCAGGCTTTTCTTTTGGGACACTGTCTTCTGCAAGCTCTCAACCTTCCTTCGGATTTAGCAATGCGGCTTCTTCTTCAGCCCCCGCAGTCTTCACCACTGTTGCTGCAAAATCAACATCTCCATCGCCATTGTTTTCTACTGTCACAACCAAAAGCGCCTCCACTCCAGCTGCTGCTACTACAGCAGCTTCTTCTGCTACTGCTTCAGCATTCACTTTAACTGCATTTGGTGCGAGTTCCTCTGCTTCTGCAACTGTTACTAATGCATCTGCTTCTTCTGGAGCGGCGAGCTCGTTTACTGGTTTTGGAGTGGCCAGTACAACTGTTACGTCGGTGCCTGCTAGTTCCTTTACTGGATTTTCTCCCACAACCAAAACATCAGCGCCCACTTCAACATCACAACCTCAGACAACTCCTTCACCTCTATTCAGTGAGTGATTTCTTCCTGTTCAGGATCTTATATTGTTTTCTGACGTTTTTATTTGCCTAAAGTGCCATGTTCTGTGATTTTTGCTTGCAAGGGATCTTCTTAAATCAGTGAATTATACCAAATTAAATAAGCAGATGAAAGTAATGTGAGTGACTCCTTTTCACAGGTTATAGAAACTTGAGTTACTTGTAATTAAATTTATGGAAATGCTAGATTGATTTGCCTTTAGGAAGCTAATAGAATTTTGCTGCTTTTTTTTTTTTATTAATTTGACTATGAACACCTAGTAGGTAAGTTAAAGAAAAATCCAATTTCCTAGATTAATTTAGGTCAAGTTTCCTCCAAAGGTAATGCTTGCAAGGATGCCCTCTCTCAAAATTGAATGAAAAATTCTATTTATTGATGATGAGCTGAACTTCTTGTTATATACCGAGCACCCGAAAAGATATAGAAGAGACTGGTCGGGATGTTCCAATGGGGGAAGCTCCGACAGTCAAGTCAGTAGTCGGGTGTACAACGAGGGTAAATAAGAAAAAGTTTGGGGTTCTATATCTGAGCCAAGCTACATATATAAGCTTGGAGTCCCTCTTTGATTAGGAAGCTACTAAGGGGATTTCTTTTCTAGAAGGACTTTGATCCTTTTCAAATGGGATAATCCTCTTATTTTCTATTTTCACGAGGTGAGCTTCCTCTCTTGGTGATACCCTACGGATTCTTTGAAGGCTTCGTGAACCGAGCTAGTGGAGTGGACCAATAATCCGGGTTGAATCGGGCCGTCGCTAGACCCTATTATCATAAGTTTCCCTCCAGGCTTGTGGTATTTATGTCACATGCATTACTTCCAAGCACCAGCTTTGGAATCGCGAAAGTAATGTTCATCTCCTTGTCAGCACCATTAATGACCATCAATGATGGTGCCTGGAGAAGCGAAAAACGACGAAGATATATGGTTATCCGAGGGAGAACAACGAACCTTGGTTTGATGGAGGGAAATAGTCCAGAACAAATGGGATTTGAGGGAGCTTGGTGGAGATCCTCTGGCTTCTAAGTGATTAGCGTAGAAAGAAGGGTAAATTGAATTTCCTTCATTTAATGTGTGCTTCTAATATTATTATTAATTGTTTTTTTTTTTTTGCAGTTATGAACAAAGCAAGTACTCCAAGCGTGGCAGAGATCATGAGGGTCAAGAGGCAAGTGGCCAACAGCTCAACCAGCGCTGCTTGGACAACTTCGCAGCCACTAGCCGCACCCAGGCGCGAGGAGATACCAACTCGGTTTGTCGAGGTCATTAATGATCAGCTCGCTGTGGCTGCTAGTGGTTCTGCAACGAAGGCCCCCGAGGAAGCCTCACCTTCTTCCGATGTACAAGAAGTACCTGCCGCAGCCGTTGGGTCTACTGGCAAGGACCTTCGCGCTCTTACTGCCGAGGTTCTGGAATTTTGGGGTAAGCAGGGTGCGGCTTATTCCAAGAAGAACGATGACTTCACCAATTTTGCACATCTGATTTCTTGTGTGCCGAGTGAGGTGGCTCCTCTCACCGACTTGAACATCGACCAGCTTTCCTTAGTGATGAAGAGGTACCAAGTCCAGGTAAGGCATCATCTACTTGCCATTTCTTTATCTTGTTTTACTTTATTATCTAACTTTCCTTTTGTGTAGGGGTCTTTGATTGTCGCTGCTGCGATCGCCAAGATGAACTCCCTCATTGAGAGGTGGCGCCAGGCTAATCAGGTTTTGGCTAGCGCCCTCGCAGAGCTGAAAGAAGCCGAGCTTAAGGTGGCTGAGGTCGAGAAGAGGGCAGTCGAGGCTGAGAAGAAGGTGACAGAGTTGGAGAGTTCTCTTTATCAGGAGAAGGAGAGTGCTCGGACCATTGTTGCCGCCCTAGAGAAGACTAAGGCAGAAAAGGCCGAGCTTGAGAAGAAATGTTCAGAGCTTGAGCTGAAGAGTGTAGAGTTAGTAGCTAACAACTGTGTAGCTTTTGGCTATAAGCTTTCTGCTGCTGTAAAACAAAAGTACCCCGATCTGGATTTGTCCTGGATTGACGAAGTGTATCCAGACGAGGAGTGAATGTATTTTATTATTATTTTTAATGAATACGCTCATGCTCTTTTTGCTGAGCTTTGTTTGTTTTCTTTTGCTTTGAAGCTTGTTCATTTAATAAATCTTAGGCTCACTTATGCTTTAGCTAACGTTTGTGTTTTAAACTTTTTCTAAGTTGTATTGGATTTCACGATTACCTGTGTAACTGGCTGAACTACTTTAATGAAATCATCGATATTACTTTCATTAGTACGCTCGGATTGGCGTAAAGGCCGGCGAGCGGGTCACGAAAACTAAAAGGCAGAAATTATTGTTGAAACTTTATCTTTTATTTATTCATCATGAACATATGCTCGGAAGGTGGTACTGCTGATGAGCTAAGAGTTATTAAAATGAAACAAACTTAAATGGCGACAATGCCCGACAATTTAATTATGTTTAAGGGCAAAAATAATCTCGTTGAAGATCCAACAACTAGAACAAAGAAAGATGCATCACAATAGCACAACTATAAATTTCACATCTTGAGATGTAATGGAAATGCAAACTAAAAGTTTCACCCACTTTAAATTATGAGATGCAAGCAGAAAAACTTATCAGGAAGTCCCAGTAGCTCATTGCTGAGATCTTTGGTAGCACAAGAAGAAACATTGGAAATCCACAAGTATGGATGCAAGGATCTTTGCACTTGGAATCATACATTATATGGCAGCCAAAGTTATAACGAAAAGAATCAATTCCTCTATTGACAATGATAGCCGGATGCCAATAAAAGAATCAAAATGTGATTGCAAATAGCACCATTCAAGTCAAAACAAAGTACTCATACGAAATACAGAGATGATACCCAGTCAAACAGTTGCTACGAAATTCTGCCTGCTGTCTGATTAGCAGGCACTCATGCTGGAGCTCCTAAGTCTATTGAACAAATCACTTCAGTAATTCCACTCCCTAGAGCAATAATTCTGTAACACCGACCTGTCAGTGGCCTGGCTATGAGTCTTTGTGGGAGGAGGAAAAAGGAGACACTTCATTCATGAACTCTTGGCACATTCTGATTCTTATCTGAGCTCTAATCAGTAAGCTATGAGAAATCTTATGTTTGCAAAACACTGATGCAACCATGCCTCAAGTTCGCAGGTCTCTGCAATACTAGCAAGTTTGTGGAGACTAGCCTGCTACTTCTCAGGCATTCTCTTAGAAAGAAACTTTAACTCTTCCAATCTTCGTCCAACTTCCAAGGCAACTCTCAAATCTTCCAAACAGCTTAGCTGTTTGTGGTTGCCTCTATCCACCAATTCATAGTACAATCTGAATGCTTCTGAAAGTTTTTTCATGCTACAAAGACCTTTAATTACTGTGTAGCACATATCAATTGCAACATTTTGATCTCTCTCCAGAAAAAAACAACAACATTTTGTGTGCCTCTATTAACTTTCTACTCTTGTAAAGGAAATCAATCAATTCTTCCACGTCAACCACATGCCCATTATCATAAAGTAACCCAACAATCTTAAATGCTTTATCCCGCAATCTACTACCAAATAGTAACCTCACAGTATGCGTTGATAGATTCATATTTTGTCTGATTCTTCCCTCCAACAACATTTCAATAAAGCTCGCTGATTCATGGGCAAAATCCTTTTCTAGAAGTCCTGTAAGAATAGAATGGGAAGTAGAAGTTTCAGGGACATAGGAGCTCTTTATCATCTTCTCTAGAGTCTTATAAGCAAGAAGTGGTTCATCTTTCTGCAAAAGACCACCGATCAACAGTTGATAAATCTCAGAATCAGGTAAAAAATCTTTTCTCAACATCAGGACCAAAAGCTCATAACCAGCTTCAAACGTACCTTCCCTGCAGTGCCCCATTATCACAATCTTATAAGGAGGAGGATCTTGTATTCCCCTTTTCATCAGCTGCCTGAACACTATTTCCACTTCTTAGTTTTCCCACTTTTACACAAGAACTCAAACATGGGTTTATATGCAGCAACGAGAGGCGTACACCCATCATCCCTCAACAAAATTTCCTTCTCCAGTAGCTCATCAAATAACTGCTCTGCTCTCTCAAAGTCCCCACCCTGACACAAATTCCTAATTAGAACACTGTATGTACCAGAGTCTGGCTGAACCTTAAACTTGATCATCCTCTCAAATATCTTCATGGCCTCATTCATATTTGTTGCCTTGCAATGTGCAGTCATCAATGTATTAAAAGTACAGGTACCAGGAGTAAATCTTCCACCGCCTAAGGCTCCCTCGAAAATTTGTTTGATCTTATCAATCTTCTGCGCTTCACAAAGACCCTTGATAAGCGTGTTATGAGTAACTTGGTTTGGTTTTAGTCCTTTATTAACAACCTCTTTAAAAACAACTAAAGCCTCATCAATCTGTTGCTTCATGCAATACCCTCTAACCAAAGTGGTGTACGTAACAACATTAGGATGCAAATCTGGACCTTTATTAAGCATTCCCTTAACCACATTATGGGCGATCTTAACCTTCCCTGTCCTGCACAATCCATCAACAAGCGTATTATAAGTTACAATATCAGGATCACATTTAAAACGTGACATTTCCTTGAAATATCTAAACCCCTCATCAGCCATTGAATTCTTACAGAATCCTCTAATTAGAATCTTAAAGGTATATGTATCAGGCGTAACACCATATGTGCTGAGCATTTTCTCGAACACACTCTGGGCCAAAGTGGTTCGCCCACGTTTAAGCAAAACCAGTAAAAGACTGTTAAATGTGACCACAGATGGAGAAATTCCAACCGCTTTCATCGAAGTAAAAAGCTTTACAAACTCTTGAAACAATCCAGCTCGACCATAATTCCTGATTAAGCTATTAAACAACCTATCCTCCAGCTTAACCATCCCATTAGACCTTCTCTTGATGGAGTAGAGAAAATTATGCGCCACATTCAAATTCCGAGCACGACCCAGGATTTCTAGCATTAAGAAATAGGATTGGTCGTTGTGGATGTATCCTTTTTCTGGAACCTAATTGAAGAATTGAAGGGCTTTTGATGGAGAATTGATGAGACGAAGAACTTCAAAGACAGTGGTTTTTGAAATTGATGGAGAGAGAGATGAAAACGAAGATTCGAGTTCAGGGGACCATGGTTTGGAGTTAATAAGTCTAGCCATGGATTTAGCTCTCTTGGTTGTTGTCCATATTTTTGGTTTGACATTAGCATTCAGTCCTTTATGGCAATGCTCTTGAGGGTTGAGGTTGGAAAATTGCCTTGCAAAGAATGGCAATGCTCGACTCTGAGAAGCGCTGACGGTGATAATGAATGGAGACCCTGTAACGGCCCCGACCTTTAATTAGCCGAGGAATAACCGGACTGATCCGATAATAAGATAATAAATAAACGAATACTTAAAATGTAATAAAGTATGGAAAATAAAGAGAAAGATTATATGTACAAGGGGTGTACAGAATCGAACTGAAATCGAGAATTAAATCGAATCAAATGAATTTTAATCTATTTAATTTGATTATTTCGATTTTTGGTTCGTTCGATTATAAATCGAAATAAAAAATCGGTTTAGTTCGAGTCTCGAAATTGAAAAATCGAAAAAATCGAATCAACCAAAATATTAAAAACGCACCGTTTTGCTTATATATATATTATGTTTAATAAATCGTATCTTACCTCACCTTACGGAAACCCCTAATTCCCAGCCGCCTCCTCTCTCTTTGTCTCTCCTTCTTCAATTCTTCCTGTAAAGCTGCAAATCGATTCTTTGTTGGTTCCTCTTCTTCGATTTTTCCTACAGCTATGCGACAATGATTAGTATCTCTTACTCCGATCTTTATTTTATCTTTCCTGTTCTGTCCTTGTTCTCGGTTTCTACTGGTTTTTTTTTTGTTCAATTGTTTTGAGCTTACTAGTGATGGTGGAAGAGCTACTTCTACTGCTGTCATTTAATTGTTGTTTTGAGTTATTGCTGTTGAAAGCCTTTTTTTTTTGTTTTACTGCACTCGATTTTGATGGCTTTGTTTTTGAGTTATTCATTTTCTGTGGGTTAACCGGGTCTGTAACTAATTGACCCATCAATTGTCGGTATTTGGAAATTTTCTTGGAATTTACTGCAATTTCTCTTAAGATTATTTGCATTCACATTACCTTTATTCTATCATTCAACTATTTTCCGATGCTCCTAAATCACTTGTAGTGGAGCATAAGCTGGATTCCCTGTGAACAAGTTGATCAGAGAAAAGGAAAATAAAAGGAAACAGTGGGAAAAAACTAAAAAGTTCCTCTTCACGGATTGCGGCCATGTCCTCAATCAGCACTTTTCAGGCCTTCGAATTATAGTTGAATTGATGGATAGTAGGAATTAAAAAATTCCTATATAATTAAATTAAGATAAGATGCTAATATTAATCAGAACACTTGAATTATTATTTATAAGAATAAATTTAATTAACCATACACATAAATATTTATTATTTATAGTACGGAAAGGCATGTGATTTGCATCAGAACATGTGAATAAGGTGTTCATAATGCATTTACTCAATAATTGACCGAACAATTATACTTGGAGATGAATAATTTATTTTCAGTTAATTTTTCTTGCAGAAAAAAAATGTCTAATTAAAGAAAAAAGAAGTAATTATTTATTTTTCATTTGTTGCTTGATTTAAATCTAATGGTTTGCACAGAGATATGATATATTTGTTGATAATTATACAATTAATTATTGGTTGACCTCATTATTATATGCTATATCGGAAGGTATTGTTTTAATAATCACTTAATTTGCATCCATACATGATGAACTTTGATGTAGGGGATTCCCACCATGAAATTTAATACATTCAAATGATTTTAGTTAGTCAAACGAAATAGCAAAAGTTGACAAATATAAATAAGCATACATGCATGTCTTACTCATCAAGTTTCCAGACAATGCATGTGAAACGTCCATAGACTATATTATAAATTCGTTTTCTTTTTAAGGCAAACTCAAAACTTCATTATTCGTGAAGATTTTTAATTGATTCGAATACTTTCATCGTGAATTCATTTGATGATACACTATTACGTACTCATATATATATATATATATATATATATATATATATTATCCACCTTTATAACAAAACAAAAAAGATATTATTATCCACCTAAGCAGAATTAACAAGCCAATGTTTGTATGCGTGTGCTCATGTTTGTTGGTAATTAAGAATGAGATTACGTGTTTAATTATGCAACAGCTTGTTGTATTGGACATTATTTGCTCTAGATAGTCTTAGTTAGTTGGCTTGCTTATTTTTATTTTTTTGATTTTAGGTCTCTGTTCAAGATGAGACTCAAACTCCCAATACTCAAGATGAGACGCAACCTCTCAATAGTGAAGATCCTTTTCAAACCCAGTATGAGAAATTTATGTTTAATTTTGCAGTATGCTGTGGCAATACAAAGGTGCTACCTTGTGATTTTGAATCCAAGGAGGATTGGAGAAGCTGATGCTCTGGTAGCAAGACTTGAGGTTCCTAAGCATTTAAATTTTCCACTTGGTTTCTGGGCCGGTGACGATTGATGCCTAGATTTCATTAAATTTCAATCAATTTAATTGAATTGTACATATGTGAATGTAATCCATTTTGAAACTTTTTTTTTTTTACATGGTTTGATTGCATTGAAAAGTTGCATGTATAAACAATTACAAAAGATTAATGGATCAATATTTTTCATTTACAAATGATTCTATCTAACTTACCACCAACACATATATCAAAATCTACAGTTGAGAAAAAGTTATTTAGCAGAAAATGAAAGAAATGAAATTAAACCGTCTTTTATAAAAAAAAACAGAAAAAGGAAATTGAACTATCAAATTCGGGCCCATTCACTGGCACAAGTAGAGCATAAAGCCCAAATTATTTTATATTGATGGGCCGCCATAGCTTAGAATTTCATGGCATAAATGTCGTCGTTTTTATACCGTGACATTCAAAAATATCTTTAATAAAACTTATAAAAATAATTTTTTTAATTGGTAAAAGCCATATGCAAAAAAGTTATATCACAAAAAATATATAATTATTTGATAAATAAAAAATAAAATGATTTATAAATTAAAAATTAGTTTATTAATTGTTTGGTTAATAATATAATTATAAATAATTTTTGAGAATAAAAAGGATGAAAAAGAACATATATAATTTTAATATATTATATTCAATATTTCAATAAAAAATAATTATTATTTTTACTTATTTGCATTTTTTTTACTCCACTAAACTATTAAAAAATACAACTTAATTGCTTTTCTTCCTCGACTCACTTTAGCAAAACTTGAAATCAAAGCAGCGTACGAAATAACATCAGTGTACGATATATATGGTAAATTATTTGAAAGGAATATATTGAAATTAAATAACTGGAAACCATGACAAGAGAAAAAGAAAGAAGACATACTTGTGCTTTGTATCTGCTGAATCGAAACTTGCTATGTTGCTAATTCCCCTCAAAGCATTTCTTCAATCCTCCAGCTTCAAATCTTGGACTTTTCTAGCATGAACAGTAAGCGCATAATTTTGTTGGAGATCTTGAACAACAGACGGATCCACGTGATAGAAAACAGGCACAACTGTCTGTTCCTTGGTTTGCATACATTGGAGTATTTTGTGAAGCTCATCAAGACACCATTCTAAATTTGGATAGTCTTTTGAGAATATGACAACGGAAATGTATGACTCCTCAATTGTTTTCCAGAGGGTTGGTGTCATTGGTTTTCCTCTTTCAAGATCCTTGTCGTCCATGAAAGCTTTAATTTGTTTTTTTTTCCAAAGCATCCAAAAGAAAATCGAGAATGCTGTAACTAACTTCAGTTCCTCTAAAACTGATAAACACATCATAATTTTTTCCTTGAGAGAGGAAGAGAGTGACGATTTTCAATGGTAAGAGAAAAATAAAAGAAAAAAATAATTTTTTATATTATATATATTTGTTATTATAAAATAAAATAAGAGATATTTTTGTTCATAAAAAAAATTTAAATTAATTTTTTTAAAAAATTAAAATTTAACTTTTTTAAAAAATTACAATTTATAACTTTTTTAAATATAAAATTTTTGTACTTTTTATAAAATTAATTTTTTTAAAATTAATATTTATCAAATATCTATTTTGATCTAATAATTAATTTTTTTTACAATAATCGGCTTTTTTTGTTTTTAAAAGCCATGCCAAACACACTCTTAAACCCTCCAAATTCCAAAATCCCTTTCCTTTTGAAAAGCAGAGAAACCCCACCAGTTCCATAGAAAGAGAGGGAAAGAGAGGGCGACAATGTCCGGCTTCTCTTTCTCATCATCGTCGACCTCTCAAGGATCCTCCCCTTCCCTGTTTGGATCCACAACCGCTAATTCTGGATTCTCCGTTTACTCTGCCCCCACTGCAAACCCTAGTTCTTCATCTACACCATTGTCATCTCCCTTCAATACTTCTGCAAACTCTAACCCTAGCTCAGCCCCTGCTTTCGGTGTCGGGTTCTCCTCCGCTTCTCCCGCTCCTTCATTTTCCTTCTCTTTCGGTTCAACTGCTTCTACCACCAGCAGCTCAGTTCCATCTCCATTTGGCAATGCTTCTTCTGCAAGCTCTGGTTCAAGCCTCTTTGGTACAGGTTCTTCCGCTAGTTCCGCTTCTTCGTTGTTTGGAAATGTCCCTTCCACCGCCAGTACTACTTCGCTGTCGCTTGGTTCAGCGGCATCTGTTGCAGCCACTTCGGCTTCTACTTTATTTGGTGCAGCGTCATCGACAGCACCAACTTCAGCTTCTGCAGTTTCTGATGCACCGTCAACGACGACCGCCAGTACTGGCTTGTCGTTGTTTGGAGGAACTTCATCTTCATCACTTTTTGGAGCTTCTTCCGCCGCAAGTTCTGCTTTGCCTCTGTTTGGCGCTGGTTCTTCTTCGCCTCTATTTGGCGCAGCTTCGTCCGCCGCCAGTTCTTCTTCGGCTCTGTCTGGCTCAGCTTTGACTGGGGCGAGTTCTTCCTCAACGGCTAGTACTAGGCCTTCCGCATTTAGTTTTTCGTCTTCTGCAAATTCAGGATCACTCATGTTTGGGACATCTTCATTCTCTACTGGCTCTGGATCGTCCTTGTTTGGATCATCTGGCGCTTCCACTGGAGCTGCTGCTCCTGCTACTCCATCTAACTTGTTTGGCTCATCTACATCTGGATCATCATCTTCAGTTTCAACTACAACATTGTCGTCTAATTATTTCTCTTCAACTTCGTCTTCAAATTCAAGCTTAGCTTCGCCTTTCTCCACCACTTCGTCAGCTTTTTCCTTCTCAAAAAGCACTCCAACAGCAGCATCAACTATTGTATCAACAGCAGCTCCTTCTCTAACACAATCTTCATCAGCTGCCACTTCAGGCTTCCCTTTTGGGACAGCATCTTCTGCTTCTTCAGCAAGCACTTCAGGCTTTTCTTTTGGGTCACTGTCTTCTGCAAGCTCTCAACCTCCCTTCGGATATAGCAACGCGGCTTCTTCTTCAGCCCCTGCAGTCTCCACCACTGTTGCTGCAAAATCAACATCTCCATCGCCATTGTTTTCTACTGTCACAACCACAAGCGCCTCCACTCCAGCTGCTGCTACTACAGCAGCTTCTTCTGCTACTGCTTCAGCATTCACTTTAACTGCATTTGGTGCGAGTTCCTCTGCTTCTGCAACTGTTACTAATGCATCTGCTTCTTCTGGAGCGGCGAGCTCGTTTACTGGTTTTGGAGTGGCCAGTACAGCTGTTACGTCGGGGCCTGCTAGTTCCTTTACTGGATTTTCTCCCACAACCAAAACATCAGCGCCCACTTCAACATCACAACCTCAGACAACTCCTGCACCTTCATTCAGTGAGTGATTTCTTCCTGTTCAGGATCTTATATTGTTTTCTGATGTTTTTATTTGCCTAAAGTGCCGTGTTCTGTGATTTTTGCTTGTAAGGGATCTTCTTAAATCAGTGAATTATACTAACTTAAATAAGCAGATGAAAGTAATGTGAGCGACTCCTTTTCACAGGTTATAGAAACTTGAGTTACTTGTAATTAAATTTATGGAAATGCTAGATTGATTTGCCTTTAGGAAGCTGATAGAATTTTGCTTTTTTTATTTTTATTTTTTATAGATTGGACTATGAACACCTAGTAGGTAAGTTAAAGAAAAATCCAATTTCCTGGATTAATTTAGATCAAGTTTCCTCCAAACTTAATGCTTTCAAGGGTGCCCTCTCTCAAAATTGAATGAAAAATTCTATTTATGTTTCACGCTAACAAAAGATATTTCTCCACAGCAATTTTTCTTTATGAAGCACTCAAATCTTGCCCTTATATCTTTTGCCATCTTATCTTCATTCTTTATTTGCACTATAATTATAAAAATACTTGATTTTTGATTTAGTTTTCTAATTGTTCATTTCTTAATTCCAAGAAGTCTAGATCAAGTTCAGGTTTTAAGTTCTCACAAAAACCATTTTGCAGGTATCCCTACTTCAGCTTCTTCTGCTGCTACAACTTCCAGTATAAGTGCTAGCACAGCTCAGACATCATTGTCCCTTGCCGTGGGTTCTTCTAGTGGGTCTGTGCTACTGTGAAGCAAAAACATTTTTGTTTTGAAATTTTGCCTCTGCCTAACTCACAGTTTGTTATCATTTCATATTAAAAAATTGACAGTCTTCCACTTTTAGTCTCAGAATTTTTAAATTGGATTTGTTTTCAGATTTTGTTATCTGTGAATTAGCTTCTGTTTCCTTTGCGTTGTGCATTTTTTTCCGTTATATATTGCATACATTTTGCTTGGAAGACATGGAATGAACGCGAAGTTTCCTCGCGGTGGATAATGCCTGCATTTATGATCTCATATTCTTGCTTATTATATAGGACAAGTTCAAGTGTTAGTGTTGCTGTTTCTTCTACACCAAAATTACCATCTGAAATAACAGGGAAGACTGTTGAGGAGGTACTGTATATATTTAGATGCTACTCTTTTCTCTTCTCCCTATACTCTGTGCTGTTGTCTTTAGATTTGTCAAAGCATGCATACATCTGCAACCTAGACATATAAATGTGGATATTTGTTTGTTTATGTTTGTGTGTATATAATGAAGAGAGAGAGAGAGAGTTGCAAATATGTGCAATAAAATTGAGGGATGACATGTCTACTGAAACTTTGTGCAGTACTTAAGAACGTCTTTTCCCCAAGTTCGTATGTCCCTTGATCATCACCGTCTTAATAACTTGATTGTGCCTTATTTACTTTCTGGCTTTTGTTTTCTGTCACTTTGTTCACTCTTTCCATCATGTATTTTTATCTTTGCGAAAGATCATCAAAGAGTGGAATGCTGAGCTGCAAGAGCGTACTGGGAAATTTCGGAAGCAAGCTGCTGCAGTAGCTGAATGGGATAAGAGGATCTTGCATAATCGTGATGTTCTTCTTAGGCTTGAGGTAATTTTATGTCTTATTTCTCAGCAAAAGATATCATGTTGTGAGAGCACCATCTACCTTTTAGATATTTATCATAGTGCAATTGTTTATGTATTGATGCATGAGTTCTTATATACTCTCATTGGTTTTGGTCACAGAACGACTATTTTCATCATGAATGTATTGAACTGATTTTCATTTTTGGTTTGTATAAACTATTCCAAATTCGAGAATCGAAGTATTTTCTCTTGATGTTGTTTCATATGAAAGGAAATTGCTTTTCTTTCTTCTTCTTCTTTCCTTTTTTTTCCATTCTCTTATATATTAATTATTTGTCAGATTGAAGTGGCAAAAGTGGTTGAAACTCAAGCTAACTTGGAGCGACAATTGGAGTTAATTGAGACCCATCAAGGGGAGGTATTTTCAAAATACCTTTTCTGTATATTTCATTGACATAATTGTCTGTTGCTCGAGGTGATTTAGGAGTATTTGTTGCCTAATTGTTGAAGGAATTTGTTTTAGCTATGAAGACTGAGCAAGCATGCAATTCTGTGAGAAATATTCTCAGCTTCCAATGGTGGTGGGTGTCATTATCTTGTAAAACTTTTGTTTAGTTTCCTCAAATTGGATGATCATCATATGCATCAGATGTGGGGTCTTTGTTTTGCCAGCTGCCACCAGCTGCACCTTCTAATGTGGGCCATGCAGAATGCTAACGTTCAGTTTTTCCTGTCAGTTTAGATTGTTGGCATAAAGGAAGGAATGTTGTTTTGACATGAGCTTCCTTCTTATAATGACATCCATTGCCCTTTATAAGACTTCTGGACTTGAACATTTAGCGCTCAACAATACCTGAAATAGGAACTTCTGTACATGCCAGTGAATGCTGAATGTTTCTTCTGTCTGCATATCAATGTGATTTAATCCTTGTCTTTGTCTTTGATAAGTGAATTTTCACCTTTTAGAGGTGAATCAAAGTAAAGTCTATCTGATGAGAAATTTTTGCTCGAGAGTTGACCTGTGCTGGTTATATAATTTCATTGTATCACTAGGTTGATAAGGCTTTGCTGAGTATGGACGAAGAAGCTGAACGTATATACAAGGATGAGCGAGGATTGCTACTTGATGATGAAGCTGCATCAACACGTGATGCAATGTGAGAACTCAGCCTTTGGATTGTTTCCCTTTTTGCATGCCTTTTCTATTGTGGCACTGATCTAGCCTTAACTAGGTGGAAGTCACAGAATCAGTCGGACATTTTTGCTTTGGCAGTTGATTAATCTGAATCCACTTAAAAAATATTTATTAAGTTGGACACAGGATTTGTTTACAATATCCTTCTCTTTTGTATATGTTTTGGGAAACTGAATTATGAAGCTTCATTAAAGCTTTTGTTTATTTATTTTTCCGAACCTGCTTGTCTGATATTCTGAGTAATGCTGTTGAGAAGTGCTACTAAACACAATAAATCACTATTTATTTCCCCTTTTACTTGCTTTGCTTTCAGGTATGAGCAGGCAGAGCTTATAGAGAGGGAATTGGAGCATATGACCGAACATATAAAATCAGTAATTGAAAATCTAAATGCCAGCCAGGTTAGCCTTCATTTCGGTATTTACTACCCAAAAAAGTTTTTCAACAACTAATAAGAGATGATGCTCATCGTTTGATTTGTTTAGGGTGGGGAACTTGATACAATTGACAGGATGACTCCATTGGACGTGGTTGTCCGAATTTTAAATAATCAATTAAGTTCTTTGATGTGGGTTGACGAGAAGGTTAGTTTCATTTTTTGGCTTTTGCATTTGCGAGAACTATGTGTTGGCTCAAGGCCATATCCACATTTTAATGACGACAAAACCTTAATAAGCTTCACTTAGAAGTCTATCTAGGTTAGTTTGAGAAAAAGCTTTCTCTAAATATATGTATGGGAGTATTTACAGAAAATAAAAATCATGTAACATTTAACTATAAAAAATCTCTTTATAAGTATATCATGCTATATATGTATGATTATATCAAGAAGTATAATGAGTATAATCTGAGGCATAAATTATAAACTTAAAGCAAACACAATTTATCTTATAAAAAAATTGCACAGAAGCATAGACATATAATGTTCAACATATATTAGGATCATTCAAGCATCACATAATGTTTCTCCCCTTTTTTGTCATTAATAAGAAAGGAGAGAGAAAAATCAAGCATAGCAAAATAAAATTAATATCCAAGGTAGAGATATAAAGCAAAAATAGCACCATGTTCAAAACCTAACAAAATGTTTTAGGTAGAGAGACAAAGTAAGATGAGAGAAAAAAATCCAAAAGCCAAAAGATCAAGGATCTACATCTACTGGGAGAGAACTGCTACCAGGTTGCTCAGGCTTAGGGGGATTTTTGACTCTCAAAATAGTATTGCGAGCAGACTTGCGACGAGGTAAGACAGAGATTTCCTTTGGAGCTGAAGCCTTCTCACTGCTTGCTTGAACTAGTTCACTCATAGAAGAGATAGACGCATTGATTGTGGCAGGAATTAAATCAGCAATAGTTGCAAAAATCTTACTTATTTGATTGAAGAGAGGAGAGGCAGAGGAGAATTGAGTTTGAAAGTTATTCTAATGCTTCTCAATTCTCCTCTGCCTCTCCTTTCTTCGATCAAATGAGTAAGATTTTTGCAATCATTGCTGATTTAATTCCCACCATAATCAGTGCACCTGTCTCTTTTGTGATTGAGCCGGTTCAAGCAAGTTGTGAGAAGGCCTTCCCTCCAAAGGAATCCTCTATCTTACCTCGTCGCAAGTCTACTCACAATGCTATTTTGAGAGTCAAAAATCATCCTAAGCCTAGGCAACCTGGTAGCAGTCCCCTCCCAATGGATGTAGATCCTTGATCTTTTGGCTTTTGGATTTTTTTCTCTCATCTTATTTTGTCTCTCTACCTAAAACATTATGTTAGGTCTTTGAACATGATATTATTTTTGCTTTATATCTCTGCCTTGGATGCTAACTTTATTTTGCTATGCTTGGTTATGCGTTCTCCTTTCTGATTGATGACAGAAAGGAGGAAAAATATTATGTGATGCTTGAAGGATCCTAATATATGTTGAACATTATATGTTTATGCTTCTATGCAGTTTTTTTATAAGATAAATTGTGTCTGCTTTAAGTTTATAATCTATGCCTTACATTATACTTCTTGATATAATTATACATATATAGCATGATATACTTTGTTATAGGATTTTATTTTTTTGTAAATACCCCCAATACATATTTTGATGATAAATAAACTTTAGTGTGAATTCTGTTCTAAACTTATTTCTGCAGAAAATTTTATATGTATTTCTCATGCAAATATAAAAAATGAAGATTGTGATGGATGCATGAAGACTCAAATTGAAGAATGTTTTAGTTTATAAAAAATTAGGGTATTCAAATGTAAGATCAAATTGAGATATAATTTATTTCTCATTCATACATATTCAAAATTGTATAAAAATGTTTTTAAGTCATAAAATTAAGTTTTGGTCAAAACTGATCTATTTCAGAAAATATTTTAGAATTTGATTCGTTAGAAATTTACCTTTAGAAATATAGATAGATTTTTGAACAGAAATTTGTCTGACATTATAGGATAAAATAATGGCTAATTGGATTCAGAATTGACTGTTTTGCTCTCCAATGACTATAAACGGCTATTTTTATGATTTAACACTTAAAATTGATTTTTTGGGTATAAATACATGTTGTAAGACTTATTAGATTGTTAGATGTCATTTGTCTAGAAAATTTTAAAATATTCAATTCACTTTCCCTTTTGTTTTTCGGGACCTACACTATGCAATGTGTTTCTTTTCAAATATTGTATTTTAATTGACTTACCATGGTTGTTATTCATGCAAATAATCTTTTGCAGTATACTAGCTTGAGTACTTATAGAATCACTCACTTTGCATTTTTTCTTGTCAATCCTATAGTCTTGTGAAAATGAGTCATGAATTTTTTGGTGATTGAGCATTTTTTCTCTTTGACTTGGACTGGTAAGATTACTGACCTCATTATCTTAAATAGGCTGAAGAATTCTCTTCTCGTATTCAGAAGCTTGCTGCTCAAGGTTCAGCTGCAGATCGGGACTTGATGGGTCAGAAATATTGGATGTCTTGATCTTGGACATGTATAATACATATGCCTTTAAGAATTTGTTTTCTGCCAATATGGGGTTTGGAAAAAAAATATATAGTTTTTATTTTGTTTTCCTTCCCCCACTGTGTTGATTCTTTTGTTAGAGAAAGGATGCACGTTATGATGCATACAGATGATGTAATTCTTGACAAGAACAGAGATTCTAATGAGAGTATAATGTCGATATTTGACTGCTAGGAAAGCTTTTACATTTTGGCGGTCGCATGGCATTGAATGTTTAAACATTGAAGAATTTTAATTTACTTGTGTGTAGAGACTGCTCGAAATTGTCTTGTGTACATGAAAAAGAGCTAACAGACCAGATTCACCCCAATGGATAACGAAAACATTTGTCATTTGTTAAGAACAAAAAACCAATTCAAAACTAGGGTATGGTTATGAATGAAAATCACGTTCTTCATTCCCAGAATACAAATGAAAAGCAGTATTGACATGTGGCTCTTAGAAATCATATATGTTGCTATTATTTTTGTGAATTGGAGGTCATGGATTGAGAAGCCTTGTAACAACCATGATCAAGAGGATAACAAGGGACAGAATAGATGATGATGTAACTATGTCATCCGTTTCTTCTCTGTTTTCTTCTGCTTCTTTGTTTCCCTCAGGTTGTTGAAATATCTGGTTCATCAGCAATTCAAATTTCTGCATGAGTTCAGTGACTTTTGCTTTAGTTACGTCCACTAACCAACTTAATATGGAGGCAATCACATCTGGGTCACCCTTGTAGCTTTCTATCTGGTGATAATGAGCTGCAGAAACCAGTGACGGCAATTAGAGACATAATGCGGTTGGCAATGAACTACTTGTTTAGACTTCGTGGATTTATTCATGAACTGTATCAGTGGGTAAGTGCCATGTACCTGGGTGCGCATATGATTCCAGCAGCTGCCGGACCATTTGGTTGTTCATAAGAGCATCCCACACTGCTTTATCAGTTGCCAGCGAAATCGCCAGTCTCTGCATGCATTTTGGATTCATAAATAGTGCTGATTTGTAATTCGCAGTTCAATTAGAGACATAAATCACTGTTTTCCAATCATTTAAAGATTTTAGTACCTTAATAATCGGCTTCCTTAGCAGCGAAAGAAAAGGTATGTCGAATCTTCCAGACATCCTAAGTTTGCAGGACTCGCTTAAACTCTGACCCAGATGAACATATGCCCTGCAAAAACCTGTGGAAATAGCAAACTTAATAGGCGATAGAGAATCGAAAAGAAACAAAACCACTCACTTTTGGAGAGCAGAAAAGGCAGTTTCAACTTCGAATAGAGATGGAACAGTGCCAAAGATACTGTTATGCGATTTGTTTTGTTTTTCACTGCGACGATCGCTAGTACATTGTTGTCTAAGAGCTGAAAAGTTATGGACTGAGTCTGGGAAATTAAGACTCGAAGGAGGAGGATGAGGAGGGGATGAAGTTTTGGATTGGATCACAGGAATGTCAATATGTGCAGCTCTTCCTCCCATTTTACTGTAGAATCGGAAACCAGATCTGCAGAGTAAAGAAGATATGTCCTATGGAATCTTATATTTACATTAATTTTCTTAGAATTTTTTATTTTTTTAACAACTTATCTAAGATGTTTCGTGGGATTTTTTTTGAAAATTGTGTACTTTTCAAAATTATTTAGGGAATGGATTGTTTTTTGGCAAATTAAAAAAATGGGGTAGGCCACTCCATTCTCGCAACAAGACATTGCGAAAATAGGCTTGTGGGGCCTGCAGGTGGAGTGAAATAGCAGATGAATGGGATGCTAATTGGTGGTGGGGCCCGCATGACATTTTCGCAATACTGTGCTCCGAAATTGAAAGAATCTGTCAACTCTACTTTCGCAACGATAGACTGTGAAAATAAGAAAATATGCAGCCTTTCAGTCCGACGGCAGTTCACGAGTTGAATAGTAACAATTGGACATGCTATATAAACACAAAAGGAATGAAATGGGAGTTTAAAAAACTACTGAATGAAAGATAAGTTTATAGAAAAGGCAAAAAAAAAATGATGTTCAAGGAAATATAAGAAGGTGGATGGAAAATAATCGCATACAAAAATATGCAAGGGAAGACAATCATTTATAATTAATATCGGTCAATTCCAAATATGTGATAAGATTTAATTATTATTTTATTTAGATTTAAATAAAATTTTTGTGTATTATTATTAATTAAATTTTAATTTAATTTATTATAATTTACAGATATTAAAAAATCAAAGTTTAAGAGTATTAAAAAAATTAAACGCGTATAACGTAAAGATCTTAAAAAGGTATTATTTTATTTTTAATATATTTATTTATTTATATTTGATTGATACGAACTTAGTATGATTTAATATAGTATTGTACCCACGGTACGTGTGAATAGGTGTTGGATCCTTTTAGATTCAGAATTTAGTATTTGGCTTTGGTTAGATGTGATAATGATTTTTAATTTTTTTTCTTTTTTGACAAAATTGATCATAATTTTTAATTAATTGTGTTCGAATTTGCATGTATAGTTTGTATTTAGGATATGCGACAAGAATAAACAAAAATAGAAAAATATTTAATTTAGTTGCTTGAGAAAAAGGAGAAAAAAAAAGATTTTTTAGTTTGACCAAAATTTAAGACTATTTTTATTTTATTAATGATAATAACTAATAATAATAATAAGCAAGACAGGCCAATGTCATAAGTTTGAAACTGAGTAACAACATGTGAAAAGGAGCATAATAATATAATAATAATTTATTGGTACATACTTAGTATAATTTTAAATTAAAAATAATATTGTGTGATAATATTTTTTTTTTTTTTTGAAAGGAAGACATTTCATTCCAACAACCAAATAAATTAACAGGAGGGAAAATCCTCTCTTACAACAGATGAAATAAAGAGAGGAAAATTCTCTATCCACACAGTAGATGAAGGAGCAAACTGACAGCATTTTGCTAGACAATGGGCAACTCGGTTGCCGCTTCTACGAATGAAAGACCAGCGACATAATAAGAAATTTTTTTCTAAGCGACGACAGTCTTCAAGCAATCCACCTAATTCATTACAATAATCAAGCTCATTCAGCAAACAATCAATAATAAACTTGCAGTCCGACTCAGCTATCAAAGAAGAGAAACCGAGTTCTATAGCAGATTGGAGACCAAAGATCATAGCTAAGGCTTCCGATATAAAAGGGTTCCATGATCCAATTACCGTACGTTGGCCACAGGCGAGGATCCTTCCATGTTCAATCCTGATAATCATACCCAACCCCACTCTGTCTGACCCAATTACTCCTGCATCCACATTGAGTTTGACTTCTGTCGGCGTAGGAGGACACCATATTCCATTTTTGATGCAGCATGGGGTGATTTCCTTCTCTGTGTCAGAAGCTAAGCAATCAAATTCATTCAAGAGGTTCTTTGAGGCGAACAAGATTTGGGATCCATTCATATGGACCCGTTCATGGAACAGTTTGTTTCTAGCAACCCACAGTTGGTAACAGACAAAAGAAAACCAATTAATTTGTTCAATAGATAAATGTTCCATCACCTCTTCGAACCACCATTTGAAGGTAAAAGATTGAGTACCTAGAATTGCTTGCAGACTCGCTTCTTTCCATATTTGTTGGGCAAACTGGCATTCTTTAAGAACATGTAGGGCAGTCTCTGTTTTGTGGCATCGCTGACAGGAGGGTGAAATGTTTGGGATGCGCTTTTGCAACAAATCTTTGACAGGTAGAACATTTAGAGAGGCCCGCCACAGGAAGCTACTCACTTTTGGGGGGACCTTCAGATTCCAAAGTCGCTTCCAGTATCCAGCATTTGCAAGACTAGGTTCTGCTCTGCTTTGATCTTCACCTTGGGATTGGATAGCAATTTTGTATCCACTCTTGACAGTGTAGTGTCCTGTAGAGTGATAGTACCAGCATAGTCTATCTTCTCTGCCTGCTAACCCAAGGGGGATTGCTTTAATTCTCTCTGCATCAACCTGCAAAAATAGATTATTAATGATATCCCAGTTCCATCTTCTTTCATTTTGGTCGATGAGATCGGCGACAACCAGATTACTCGCTTCTCCATTGTGGGGGGTAATGATCTTGAATGTAGAAGGTTGAGGGATCCATTTTTCCTTCCAAATGTTTAGATTTGTGCCATCGCCCACTTTCCAATATAAGCCTGAACAAAGAAGATCTCTCCCAGCTAATATGCTACGCCACGTGTAGCTAGAATTGGATTTTAATGCTGCTTCAAAGAAAGAACAATCCCGAAAATATCGAGCTTTTAGGACTCTTGCCAGGAGGGAGCTTGGTTTTGTGACAATTCGCCACCCTTGTTTAGCTAGTAGAGCTTTGTTAAAACTTTCAAAATCCCTGAAGCCCAACCCACCATCTGTTTTTGGCTTACATAGTTGAAGCCAATTGCATAAGTGGATCTTCCTTACGTTACTTTTCTGGCCCCACCAAAATCGACACACCATTGCTTGCAACTCGTGACATAAGCCTATAGGAAGCTTAAAACATTGCATAATGTAGGTTGGAATTGCCTGTGCCACTGCTTTGATTAAAAGTTCTTTCCCCTTCCAGGATAACAGTCTCTCTTTCCATCCTTCCAATCTCTGCCATAACTTTTCTTTAATACGGTTGAAAATAGTGCGTTTGGAACGTCCAACCACAGTCGGTAAGCCCAAATAGAGTTCATGGTGTTCAACCCTTCTAACTCCCAAGAACTGAGTTACCTCCTTCTTCAGATCTTCATTAACGTTATTGCTAAAAGATATTTCTGATTTGCTCATGTTAACCTGTTGACCCGACAGAGATTCATACCTTTGCAGGATTGCGAGGACAGTTGACGCCTCAGACATAGATGCTTGACTGAAGAGGAGGCTGTCATCTGCAAAAAGTAGATGGGATATTACCGGGGCTCCTCTTGAAATCTGAATTCCATGAAGGCTTTTGGACATTATTGCAGAGTTCAACAAACTTGTGAGACCTTCCGAACAAATAAGAAATAGATAAGGGGACAGCGGATCACCTTGACGGAGGCCTCTAGTGGGGGTAATTTCACCAATTGGGGCACCATTTATCAGAATAGAATACGACACTGAAGTCACCAGTCTCATTACTTTCTCAATCCATCTGGGTGAAAAACCCAATCTTTCCATAGCAGCCGAAAGAAAGGTCCACTCAACTCTGTCATAAGCTTTAACCATGTCTAACTTAAGGGACATACACTTTCGTCTGCCCGTTCCACCCGTCTTCATGTGATGGAAAACTTCGCAGGCCACCAGTGCATTGTCCGTAATCAATCTACCTGGAACAAAGGCACTTTGAGTATCATCAATTATTTCCCCCAGAATCCTCTTCAGCCTGTTTGCCATAACCTTCGAAGCAATTCTACAGATCACATTGCACAAGCTAATGGGACGGTATTGAGATATAAAAGTTGGATCTTTTACCTTTGGAATTAGGCACACCAAGGTATGATTTAGTCGATCCGGGATTTCACCTTTTTCAAGGATTTTTAATACTTGGTAAACAACATCCTTCCCAATGATTTTCCAATAGTGCTGGAAAAATAGAGGTGGATACCCATCTGGACCTGGAGCCTTAAGAGGGTGCATCATTTGAGTCGCTTTAAAGATTTCTTCCTCTGTGAATGGTCTGTCAAGAACAGTATTCATTTCTTCTGTTACCTTTGGCACTATAAAATCAAGATCGGCTGCTGTTACCCGATGACCCTTTGAAGAGAATAATTTAGCATAAAATTGGATAATGTGTTCTTCGAGCTCTTGACCCTCTACAACTTGGTTTTCCTCATTTAGTAATCTTGAAATCCGATTGGTGGTTCGCCTCTTTGAAGCAGAAGCATGGAAAAACTTTGTATTTCTATCCCCTTCTTTTAACCATTGAATTCTTGATCTCTGCTGCCACTTCAATTCTTCCCTCAAAGAAATCTCTGCAAGTTCTTTTTTTAGGCGAGCACGCTGTTGCAAGGAATAATCATCTCTCCTTGGCTCTAGACTCTGTAGCTTTTTCACAACCTGCTTTTTTTGAAAACTCAGGGAGCCAAAAGAAACCTTACTCCAAGTCTGTAGCTTGTCCGTACACCTGGTGATATTGTCTATCCATCCCTTTCCTTGTACCCATTCCCCCTGTATGGAGTGATTGCACGTTGGATCTCGAGTCCACATTTTTTCAAATCTGAATCGGTTAATCTTGATTGCATGTGGTAGGTCGGTTTTTAATTTGACATGAATGGGGATGTGATCTGAACCTGCTGCCATGAGGTGGAAAACCTTTGCACTCTCAAATTTTTGAATCCAGGAACTCGAAGCAACACATCTATCCAGTCTTTCTTCGATGAACTCAGACCCTTGTCTCCCATTGTCCCATGTAAAAGGATATCCACTAAAGCCTATGTCGAACAAGTTGCATTCCGATAGCACTTCCCTAAATGAGTTAATTGCAGCCTCTTGGCGTGGAATACCCCCCACCTTTTCTGATTGGGAAAGAATTTCATTGAAGTCCCCCATGATTAACCATTCTCGTCTATTCTGATCAGCTAGTCGCCGAATGAGATTCCAGGAATTCGACCGTAAATTACGCTCAGGCCATCCATAGAAACAGGTCAAGTGCCATCTTGATTCACTGGTGGATATCACTTCAAAATCCATGTGATGGGTTGAAAAGGATATTAGGGATAATTGATATGGATCCTGCCACAGACAAGCTAGTCCTCCTCCCCCATTATTTCCCTTGACGAAGAAACCATTTTTATAATTCAGTAACCGCTTGATAAAATCCATTCTATCCTCTGTTACTCTTGTTTCCATTAGAAAGAGGATAGAGGGAGTTTGCGATTTAATTAATCGCTTTAGCTTTGTGACTGCCGAGGTACTCCCCAAACCTCGACAGTTGTAGCTTATGAGACTCATGGTTCCGGGCAACCGGGGTGAAGAGCCCCAGTTGCCTCAATAACGGTAGTTGAATTGCAGGTTGTCTCAACAGTTTTCAGCTTCTTAATATGTACTTTCCCTTTCTCTTCTAGAATTATCTTGCTCATTAAGTCATCTTGTGCCCCTCTCTTCAAATTTTTTCCATCCCCTTCTTTCCCTTCCTCCTTATGGCTATTATTTCTAGATTTCCGTTTCCAAGTGCCCTGCATTTTACTTCTCATTACTTCCATGTTACGGTAAGCATTATCCATAGGATAATGCTCCTTTGGTGTCTCCTCACAGTTCAGGTTTCGTTCTGTATCATCAATGGCTATATTATTCTGTTTTCCACTATCCTCCATTGCATAGTTTTTATAACCATTGTTCTGGTTTTCTACGTTAGCATTATTCACCATACTAACATTGTCCAGATTAATAAAAGAGTGCATAACCTGAGTTGATGGCTGACCTGTTGGCGGATCAAAAGGAGGGGTGTATTCGGTTTCACTTGGGGTCGGAGTTGGTGGCAAGGTGGTCTCCTTCTTCTTGTAATTTCCTGCGTCTTCTCTATCTTTTCCAGCTGAACCCGATGGTGCTGAGGTTTCTGCATTGCCGATATTCAGAGCTTCCAGTATTTCTTGCAGGGATCTAACGCATTTATTTTTTTCCTTCACAGTTTCTTCACATTCTGGTTTTGAATTTGATGGGCTCAGGGCATTAAGTTGGGCAAGTAACCGTTCTTCTTTCTCCTTCTCCACCTGATTTCTGAGCTTAAAGCCCTTTCTAGGAGAGGCTCTTAGCCAATCCCCGTACTCAATATCGTTCAGTTCTTCTTTGCAGTCTTGGACTCTATGTCCAATATACCCACAGTTGAAGCAAAAGATCGGTAGTCTCTCATATTTCAGCTCTGCCCATATCACCTGTGTTCCCAGATCTAGCAGGACCCCTCTTCTCAACTTATGCTCAATTGAAATGGTTGCTCTGAACCGGATGTATGGCGCCCATCCCCAATTCTCCCCCTGATCAAAATCGACAAAGGATCCCAGCATGTTTGCCATAGTCATTGCTGTTTCTTTTGAGTGCCAGAGAAACGGGACCTTATAGGCACGGATCCATAAAGTTGTGTCTGTTATCTGTGGTATCACCCCTATATCTCCTTCTTTCATGTCTCGCAGAAGGAGGAGCTGGTCATCGAAGCACCAGGGACCCTGTTCTAATATTGTGTGATAATATTAGTGCATGAAAAATTTGTAAAGAATAATAGAATAAATTTTATTTTAAGAAGAGAGAATAATTATAAAATATTTTAGTTATATATAGGATTAATAAAAATGGTGTGTCATAAATCTAATTTAAAAAATAGTGTATTTTTTTTAATATAACCTGTTGTCGAATTAGATATGAGATCTAGTGACATATAATAAGACGCGAATTAAAATAATATATATAATTTATACTATAAATTTTTAGTTAAATTTTGTAATTGTGGCTTAATAAAATAAATAAGTATTTAATTTAGAATCAAAATGCAAACAATTATATTTAAATTTAAATTTTGTCACATAAATTGTTGTAATTGGTTTTAAAAGCATGTGTATTAAATATGTTTTTAATAATTAGTTAATTAATGTTCAAGAAAAAGTTAAAAAATATGTTTAATAAAAATTAATTGAATAGTATTATGAATTGCAGTTAAATTTCAGATGTTAGCATATACCAAATTTTATCTGCACACGGATGGACAAATAAGTTATGGAGTTGCAGGTTTTCAATATGATATATCTGGTCCAACTGCGGTTATCAAAAGATTGAGGCTTAGAAATAAATCAACTATTCCTGAACTGAAACATAAAATTCATGTTAAGTTGGATTTAGGTGTGAATCATGTCATTTTAAGAATTATATATAAGAGTCCATTATACAATCCATGATTATTATGTTGGATGTCAGTGAATTTATCTGATGATGATGACATAGACATGATTTATGAAAAATTAATGGAATATGAAGATTATATCGTGGTAGAATTAATTGTTGAAGTGACTGAGGTGGTTGTAGGAGCTAATATAGCAACGTATGGAGTTGGTGATCATGATAGAAATGATGGCTTGGATATGGAAAATGTCGAGAGAACTAAACAATTCTTTGAAAGTGATGTTGGCCCCAGTCAACCGACGCAATCGAGCAGTGGCCATGATATTGATATTTTCTCTCAATAAAATTATTGTCAATAAAATTATTGTCAGTATATTGGAGACGAAGTAAAAGACTTAGATGTTGCTGAACAACGACGACCAGTTAGCCACCGAAAAGAAATAGGTTCCAATAGGCTTAGCCAGTCTGTCAGTCGATGTGATAGTGACTTGCTTGTAAGAGATGTGTGTGACAGATCAGGACAAGGTCGTATGCGTCGGTCAAATAACCATGTTTTCAATGCAATGAGTTAGCCAAGGAGGTCAAGTACACAACCCTATGATGCTGGTTTGAATCATCCTAGGTGGTCAGTTAGCCAGATACCTGATTCTAGTATCAGATACCCTAGGATGTCAATGAATTTGTTCCCTGATACAGTGATTAGTCAGCCAAGACAGTCATTGAGTCGCAAGATTGGTGATTTTTTCAGTAAATCTATATTTGGCAATAGATCACGAGGTCGCACAATTGATAGGAGTATTTTACAACTAGTGAGCAAAAATACAGAACACAACTATCAGCGGCAATCAGTTGATCATGGGCCAGATTTGGGCCTAATCAGGGAAGACACTTGGTAAGCCGACGGGATGGTAATTTACTGGAACAACCCACACCCGACCACATTCCTAGTATTTCAGGTAATGACGTATCTTTAATTAATTATATTAATTAGTGGATATGTCAGGAATTAACCTTCAATTGATTTGGCAGACATGAATTACTTTGATGAAATCTAAAATTCAACAACACATTAAATCAATATATCAATACATTATTTTATTTTGAACACAAAATAATAATAAATTTCTTATTAATACTTTCTATATATTTAAATAAATACAAATATACATTTATGTAAAATTTAAACTTATATATATTTCTAACTATTTAAATTAAAAAAAAATTAACTAACCTTATATAATCTTGCTAAATATAAACCAACCTGTTCTTGAAAAAATTTGGGGCTTGAGAATTTGAAAATGGTGACTGTTGCTATCTAGAGATCGGATCAAATGAGAGCTTCAAACTTAGACTTGCAAAGAAAATAAAGAGCAGCCATGGGACGAGACAAAGAAGAAAGAAAAAAGAAAAACCAAAAATCAAAACTCTGTGAATTTATAGGCCAAATTGTGCAGGCGTAATTGGCCAGATGTTGGGTGGCAGGAGACTGCCATTCCCGCAGTGAATCGTTACGAGATCAGTAGTCATTCTTGTAGTAGATCATTGCAGAAATAATGATCTTCTGATAGCCTCTAATACCGCGCTACCATATCAATTTGCCAAAAAATAACCCTTATTTCCTAAATAATTTTGAAAAGTACATTATTTTCAAAAAAGTCACAAATTTTGTTGGGTATTGGCTTTGGCAGAATAAATAATATAAGATTTTTCTTTTCTCTTTTTTTTAATTAAAAATCAGATATAAAAACTTTTAAGTAATAATTTAATGCGTGTCAATCTAAATCGTCCGGGAAAAGGGAAAGTGGAAATGAAACGACGTCTTACTCCAAAGAAATTAAATCCACTTTAAAGAAGCGTTGCCGGAGATTGAGATCTTTGTAACCCCCCTCCTTCTTCTTAGCAAAACATCTCTCACATTTTTCTTTAATTCTTGCTTTGGTTTAATTACATTCTTCTTCCTCTCATTTCAATGTACAATCTATTCAAGTTCTTTGATGTGGATTGATGAGAAGGTTAGTTTCATTTTGTCGGTTTGCATTTGCAAGAATTATGCAATGTGTTTCTTTTGAAATACCGTACTTCTATTGAGGTACCTTGGTTGTATGCATGCATCACACAAATTTGAATACCCTCACTCTGCATTTTTTCTTTGTCAACCCTACATATAGTCCTATGAAAATGAGAAAATGAGTAGAAAATTTTCGGTGATTGAGCATCTGTTTCCTTTGATTTGGATTCGCACCATTACTGACCTCCTTATCTTAAATAGGTTCAAGAATTCTCTTCACGAATTTAAAAGTTTGCTGCTTAAGGTTCAGCAGCAGATAATATTGGATGTCTTGATCTTGGACATGTGTAATATGGTTACGCCTTCGAGAATTTGTTTTCTGCCAATTTGGGGTTTGGAAAAAGAAAAAAATACATACAGATGATGCATTTCTGAGAAGAATAGAGATTCTAACAGACTAAAGTATAATTTCGATTTTTGACTGCTGGGAAAGCTGTCTTTTAGATTATGGCGGTTGTACGGTATCAAGTGCATAAAGTACGGCATAGAAGAATTGTTGTCTTGCGTACATGAAAAAGTGCTACCACACCAGATTGATGCCAATGGATAATTTATTTGCTTCACAGGATGAAAACATTTGTTATGAACAAAAGCCACTGCAAAACTAGGGTAACGATTGTGCATGAAAATCATTTATGCGTGCATTAGTTTTGTGAATTGGAGGTCAAGCATTGCGAAACCTTGCCACAACCACGATCAGGAGGATCACAAGGGACAGGATAAATGATGATCTAACTATGTCATCCATTTCTTCTTCTTCTTTGTTCCTCTTACGTTGTTGAAATATCTGGTTCATCAGCAATTCAAATTTCTGGATAAGTTCGGTGACTTTTGCTTTAGTTACGTCCACTAACCAACTTATTATGCAGGCAATCACATCATGTTCTTCCTTGCAGCTTTTTATGAGGCGAGTACGAGCTGCAGAAATCAGTGACAGCAATTAGAGACTTAAATGCGAATTTATTCATTAGTTGCCATGTACCTTGGGCCGCATGTGACTCCAGCAGCTGCCGCACCATCTGGTTGTTCATAAGAGCATCCCACACAGCTTTATCAGATGATATCGAAATCACCAGTCTCTGCGTACATTTTGGATTCTGATTTATAATTTGCAGTTCAATTACACACATAAATCACAAACTTTTAATCATTTAAAGCTTTCAAGACCTTAATAATCGGCTCCCTTAGCAGCGCAAGAAAAGGCATGTCGAATCTTCCATATCCACCCGTAAACTCTGACTCAGATGAACAGATGCCCTGCAAAAATCTGTGGAATAGCGAATTTAATAGGAGAATAGGCAATAGATAATAAAAAAAGAACCTCAAATCGAAACAAAATCACTCACTTTTGGAGAGCCGATAAGGCAGTTTCAACTTCGAATTGAGATGGAACAGTGCCAAAGATGCTGCTATCCGATTTGTTTTGTTTTTCACTGAGACAATCACTCGTATGATGTTGTGTAAGATCTGAAATCTTATTGACCGAGACTGGGAAGTTAAGACTCGCCGGAGGAGGACGAGGAAGAGGTGATGGAGAGGGGAAAATAGGAGATGAAGTTTTGGATTGGATCATAGGGATATCAATAGGCGTAGCTCCTCCTCCCATTTTACTGTAGAATCAAGAACCAGCTCTGCAGAGATAAAGAAGATGAGCATGAAGTTCAACTCTGCCCACGTTTCGGTTAATTATTAGCGTACTCTGTTGTAATCTTGTATTTACATGAAGGAAAAATGTATTGATAAACTTCAATACTCTTATTTTGCTACATTATCAACATTTATTTTTTGCACTTTAAACTTTTAATGGATAAAAAAGTAAAATTAATATTTTTTTACTAATTTTAAATTAATTAACATTTTTAATTTATATTTTAGTATTAAATTATTAATTACACCACATCACTTCGAGACTGAAATATCGATAACAAAGATCCATAAAATGGGTTATAATATTTAATTTTACGTATTTTGTCTATTTAAAATTTAGTGAGTAAATAAAATAAAATTCAAAAATTTAATATTTTAAAATAAAATATCAATATTTAATAGCAAAAACTCATAAAAATTGGAGATTTTGGTGATAAAAATGTACATGATTTCACATTAAAATTTACTTCAAATTATCGGTTGGCAACAAGAAGCAAAAAGGATAAGTGGAAATGAAACGACGACGTAACCTCTATCCTAAGTCGCACGGGTACTAGTGGCGAGTCCGAAAATTAATTGGCGGTTTCAAAATAAAATATAATATTGGGTTTCGTTCAGTCGAAAACGCCGTTTCGGTTTCCAAATACATATAATATAAATTCAAAGAAGCGTTGCCGGAGATTGAGATCTCTGTAGCCCTTCTTCTTCTTCTTCTTAGCAAAACCTCTCTCACATTTTTCTTTAATTCTTGCTTTGGTTTATTTAAGTTCTTCTTCCTCTCATTTCAATTTTCAAGGTTCGCTCTGTTTTACTCTTTTCTAACTAATTCTCTGCGCGCACATTTATGAGTAATTAATGTCGTGATTTTGGATCAGATGGCGGACGGAAATGTACAATCTAGATACGTGAAGTTGACAAAAGATCAATCGCCTATCGAGGATATTACTCCAGGCGAACTCAATCAGCCTGTTGTAGTTCCTCAGGTTTCTTTCTTTATATGTACAATTGCTGATCGAAAATGCGCTTCGAGATTTTGATCGGAACTTAGGGTTTTTTTTTTAGTACGTAAAATTTTAATGGATTTCTATCAGGTTTATCGTATTGTTTTCGAATTTGTGACAGTTCCTGCTTTTGAACAGTTAATTATTCACAGATGTGAAGAATGTGGACAGCCTTTGCCAGAAAGCTATGAGCCTCCGGCTGATGAAGATTGGACTACCGGGATTTGTGCCTGCTGTGAAGATTTTGAGAGTTGTAAGAATTCATCTGCTTTGCTATTTCTCCGATTTAGTTATGTTATTGGAAAACATTCATAAATCGACTAGCGAGTCTGGAACTATCAGAATGGGATATCTGTTGGCAATGGTGCTCTTGACAGATTATATAACTGTGCCCATACAACTTAATGGATTTGCATATTTGTGATCAATATTACTTCTATCGACGTTCTTGCCAATATTATTGTATCTCTAAATTTATTTGTCGCTTATACAAGGACATTTGTTAAGATTGTTATTTTGATAGACTTTTCTAGCAGTTCCTTTCAGTAAGCAAAGTAGATCAGTCAAGCATTTTCAGGAAATGGCTGCTGTCTGTTCTGTTTGAATGTTTGTCATTCTTTTGTTTTTCCATCTTTCAATGATCTTACTAGGGAGAATTTTCAGGTTTGCTAAAGCTTCTATATTTTTAAATCTTAGATTTTGAATTTGAGATTAATTTTGGAAGAATCCATTCCATTGCTGGAGAGAGGAAGCAAAAATGGAAAGAAAAATTTAACAGGAGGAAATAAAGGATTTTCAAAAAGTAGTCCTGGAATCATGATTCTAGACTTTTGCAGTAGAACAATAATCTTTTTCTAAAGAAGGATGTTCTTTTTCCAAAAATAGGCAACAAAAGATCACGTAATGCACTAGTTACAAACTGTAGTGAGCGTAATTTTTTTCGAACTGAAAGTTCTTTTTTTCCCATAAACATAGGCTTTTATTCTCGCACATATATATTGTTTATATTTTGGTGCCCTGCGATCCTCTTTGATGGTATGTTAAATATTTTAATCTTTCACGATCTTTGTACAAAAAGTAATATTATTACATTTGTGTTGCAGGTCGCACGGGGCTCTTTTGCCCGTGTGTGTTGTTTGGACATAATGTTGAAACAATGAGAGCAGATATTCCTTGGACCAATGCATGTGTTTGTCATGCCATGTGTGTTGAAGGTGGATTGGCACTTGCGACTGCTACTGCATTTTTCCATGGTATTGATCCTAAAACTTCTTTTCTCATTGGTGAGGGCCTGCTGTTTGCTTGGTGGATGTGTGGCATATACACTGGCCTGTTTCGACAATCATTACAGAAGAAATATCATCTGAAGGTAATTTTCGTTCTATATCTTTTGAGATTTTCTAGTTGGTTGAATGCATGCATTTTTTTCTCAACTTTGACTCTGCATGCATGAATACCTCTTAAGCCATTCAAGCAATTTGAGCATGGTTACAGTTTCGAACCACAGAATGTGGGCAGTGTTTTACAGGCACTATGTCCCTGTAATTTGTATTTGGATGTGAAATCAAATTTCAGGGGGTTTGTTTTCCTGTTATGAGCTAGGATATATTGCTGGTTCAAATACTCAGGAGAATCTTTTTTTCTAAATTATTACTCTCTTTAGATCTACTCTTGCTAGTCTGATCCTACATGCTGACTCAATTTTGCAACTCTTTTGCAGAATTCACCTTGTGACCCATGTCTGGTGCACTGTTGCATGCATTGGTGTGCCTTGTGTCAGGAGCACAGGGAGATGAAGAACCATTTATCTGAAAACGCTGATATGCAGATGACTATGGTTAACCCTCCGCCTGCTCAGCAGATGAACTCTGGTGGTGGACAACCTGCATCATCTGCACTAACGCTTCAACCATCTAGAAACAGTGCACAGAAAAATTTAGAGGTGCAGCCCCTGTAGCATCAGCGATCCAACATTTAGAGATATTGATGGTTCTAAGAGCAACTTAATCAGGAATTCTTGCAATTGTAGCATCATAATGGCAAAAGTTCCATATAGTTTCTCGCGCTCAAACTTTTTTTTTTTTTCAGTAAGACATTAGTTTTACCATGTTCATAGAATGACATAATTGAAATGCTGGGAATGTAAGAGCAGCTATCGAGATTATGCATGCCTTTCTCATTATTTTATGCAGAATTTTTTCGAAAAGGAAATATTGAAGGGAACAGAGTGCATAAACTTGGAGTGAAACATTACATTTATGGATATTTTTTTTTTCGCTGTAGTGTTTATTGTAACAAATGGAAGGGTTCATTTATATTTGTACTTCTTCCATTATAGATGGAACGAAAAGACGAGAGGATTTAAATGCAACTGTTATTTAGAAAAAACCAACTGTTGGAGAGATGGCATTATAATAGAAATACAAGTTTGGTATGGTTCCATGGTGACACGTCTCGATTCCAACTGAAAAAGCGGATATATCTTATCATCATCGTCAGGGTTATCCATAATCTCGTTTGTCACTCTAGATTCCGCTGTCTCATCTTAGTCCCTTCCTGCTTATATATATATATATATAATCATCTGCATTTTTATACCATCAAGGCATCACTATCTCAATCACAGCAATGGCAAAAGACCCTGTGAGAATTTTGGTCACTGGCGCCGCTGCTACTTTTTTGGCTCTTTGAATTCTCCAGCAACGTCATTTTTTTTGAATCATTATTTTTTTTATATGTAAATGAAAACCCATGTGAAAGATGGGTTCTTTTCTTCGGAATATGGAGGTACTTCACGTTTTCTCCTTGGGTTTGTTTTGGTATCTTTATTTCTTGTCACGAAAGTATTTGTTTAGATACTCTATATATTTCTACCTCCTTTTAGAAGATAAATAACATTGTTGATATTCAAAGTAATATTTTGTAATTTGTCTGTTCTTGAGGAATGGATTCGGATTGTATTATGCTGCTTCAAAAGATTTTGGTTGTTCTATTTGTACTTACTCTGTCTTGGAAGATAATTAGATATATGTGCAAATTGCTAAATTCAGAAAAGGAACCCATGAGAGTGCTGGTAACTGGCGCTGCAGGCAAGCTCAATTCTGTACTTTGGTTAATTTTCCTTATTCCTTTTATTTGTAGATGAGAATTAGAAATAGTGTTCTATTTGAACAAGTTTTTGAGTTGTTTTATTTTTTAAACTTTTTTTTCATTCTTCAGGGCAAATCGGCTATGCTATTGTTCCACTGATTGCAAGGGGAGTCATGCTAGGTCCTGATCAACCTGTCATTTTGCACATGCTTGATATTGAACCTGCAGCTGAGGCATTGAATGGAGTGAAAATGGAATTGATTGATGCCGCCTTTCCTTTGCTCAAAGGTGGTTGTTTCCCCTGAAACTCTTTGGTGCAAACTTTGGAGTATATTTTTCTTAAAGTATATCTTGTTTCCCGTTTGATAGGTGTTATTGCTACCACTGATGCTGTTGAAGCTTGTATGGGGGTCAATATTGCGGTTATGGTTGGCGGGTTTCTTCGAAAAGAAGGTATGGAGAGGAAGGATATGATGTCTAAAAATGTGTCTATTTACAAGGCTCAGGCTTCAGCCTTGGAGAAGCATGCTGCTGCAGATTGCAAGGTAAGCTAGCCTTTAACGGCTCCGTGTGTTGCAATTGTTCTTATGGAATTGAGGTTTATGAATTAACAAAACCAAGAATGGTGACAATTTTTGTATGCAGGTGTTAGTGGTGGCAAATCCAGCAAATACCAATGCGCTCGTATTGAAAGAATTTGCACCTTCAATCCCAGAAAAAAGCATCACTTGTCTTACCCGGCTCGACCACAACAGAGCATTAGGCCAAATCTCTGAGAAGCTAGATGTTGATGTTAGTGATGTGAAGAATGTTATCATATGGGGAAATCATTCTTCAACTCAGTATCCTGATGTCAATCATGCAACTGTTAAGACCGGCAGCGGAGAGATACCTGTTAGACAGCTTATCGATGATGATCAATGGTAAGATTGGAGATAATCATCAATTCATTTTCATGTTTCAAAATCTCTTAACTGATGTCTCCTTTGAAAACTTTTGCCTAGGTTAAACACTGAATTCATCACAACTGTTCAGCAACGCGGGGCAGCAATTATCAAAGCTCGAAAGCTATCTAGTGCATTATCTGCTGCAAGTGCTGCTTGTGATCATATTCGCGACTGGGTTCTAGGGACACCTAAGGTTAATTCAGATAGTATATGATGTTGAAAACTTGTAGCAAACTGTTTTTTGAATGTTCTTGATTTGCATTATCTGGTTTAGGGAACATGGGTTTCAATGGGAGTGTATTCTGATGGATCATATGGGATTCCGCCTGGTCTTATTTACTCATTCCCAGTCACCTGTGAGAAAGGAAAGTGGTCCGTAGTGCAGGGTAAGTTCTCCTTATTTGAATGAATCACAGTTTTTAGAGCTAGCAGAAATGACCTGAGAGTTGTTTGAATTATAGCTACGTTAATTTGCACTCAGTTTTGTGTTGGTTACCAATGCAGGTCTTAAGATTGACGAGTTGTCGAGGGAGAAGATGGATGCAACAGCCAAAGAGCTAATAGAGGAGAAATCACTGGCCTATTCATGTCTCAATTAAGAATGTTTTCATTTCTCTCAGGACATAATAATTGAAATTGTTTGATGAGTGGTTTCAATGGTAATTTAAAATAATATTCTCTGATTAATGAATTTTTAATTTTATTTAATTTTTTTCCTTCTTCCAAATTACTAGTATGGTTCCAGCCAATAATTATATTTAATTATTTACGATTGGTATTATTCGGGGCTACTGTTCTTAATTATTTGCGGCTACTTTTCTTAATTATTGTTTATTTGAGTATAATGCTTGAATTTATCAAGTCTTGAAATGAGAAATTAACATGGCAAGTTCCTGGCTTTGATTGCCTAATTAAAAACTACAGAATAATTTATAACAAAACAAACATTTATGTGACACAAGCCATGCTTCGGTGCGATTCTGATGAGGATATTTTTCTACCACCAACTAATGATTTATTGTCACAAAGGAAAATAAAATTGCGACAGCCCAGAATCTGCACCCAAACGGTGTCGTTTCCCCTTGTTATTTTCCAAAAACGATGCTGCTTTTCTTTGGTTCCAGCTGCTACGACATCCATCGATTGTGTTCTTTCTGTCACCGCTCCGATCTCCCCTTTCTTCCGCCGTTTCTGCCCTCGATCAGCCGCCGTCTATTTCCGGCGACTACTTGTCCTTCCCCGGCGCGCGACAACAGCACCAGCAGCTCCATCTTTATTTTTTCCGTGCTTTTCTGGACTGAACTGCAGCCAGCCCGTCGCCCCTTCTCAGCCGCCAGCCACCGAAGCTTCTTCTCTCCATTACGCCGTGAATGATAGATAGAAGAAGACGTTCAGTTTTGTTGAAATCTGAATTAAAGGGATAAATGCGATGAAATTAGATTTTGCGGTTAGGGCTTTAAATTCCAAATTTCCAATTTTGGGGCTCAATCCTAATAAGAAAAGAATTTGAAGAAACAAGGAGAAGGGGAAAGAAATAGGTGATTTAGCTTGATTTTAAGGAGTGCTTTTGGAAGATTGAAGTTGATTTTGCCACCAATAGAGGTTTGCAATCACTAAATTTACTTTTGCTAATTAATTTGCTTTATGTTTAAGTGAAAACTCATGATATGATATGAATTTTATGAAATTAATTTAGAATTTATTGAATTAATGAATGAATGAATTTATTTAAGTTAATCATGAAAAACTTGTATAGTTGTGAAGGAAATAAATTTTTGGGTGATTATGCTTGATGAATTTGAGTTAGGATTGATGTTATTGATATGAAAATGAGTTGTTTAATATAATGTTGTGCTGATAAACGCTGGAATATATGGCTTTATGTTTGGATGTGGATTTAATTACGGATGATGGTCATGAATTGTTTATGTCTTGTTGAGTTAAACTGAAAATGGTGAAATTAATGCTCGAGTAACATGGTTGCAGGGTCAACGGGATGAGAGTTTGATATTAGATTGAATAGTTTACTCCATGAGATCGTGAATTTGATATGTGTGTGTGTATAAATGAAACCTATATATATAAATATATATATCCTGTGCATTGATGTTTTTGAGGAGATTGGGAAGATATTGAGTATTGTTCGTCTTGGTTGGAGTTGAAATTGTGATGAATACTATAGAAGTGTGTTTTGTCATTTGTTAACAGGGGGATAGAGACTCGTATAGGGAAAATTCTGTCTGTTTTCCATAAAAATATTGACAGTACAAAAAAATTCTGTGTGAATTATAATATTAAGATAAATTTGATTTTAGACTATTAGTTGGTGTAACATTCTGTATTCGGCCCTTTATTGGGGCGGATATTTGGTGTTTCATTCCCAACCAACCTAGCTTATTCTATAATAGAGTCAGGGGACCTTTCTTTCTTTTCTTTGAAGAACTTGAAAATATTAAGCTGCATTTATTTGCTTATAGTAGATGTTTTGATAGTGCATTCAGGTGAGGGTTATCATAAAGGATTCAAAAGATGGATGAGAGTATGGAGCAATTCCAGCAAAGCTTGATTGAGCTTGAAACTGAAGCTGAGCATCTCCTTTTAGCCCGGAATCAGGTCATTCCAACTTACATATGTTTTTCCTTAGTGTCCTAATTTGTTTATTTGCCTACCAACGTTAATGGAGAAGAACATCTTTGATTGGAGTTATGCGATGCACTTGTAAAATATTTTTTCCGTTTGAGAAACCCTAAGTATAGAAAATTGAGGCTTTACTCATAGTTTTTGAGGATAGAGAATGATCATATTGGTCGTTTATTTTTTAGGTTTATTTTTCTAATGAATTTTTGGTATCAAAGGTTTTTGCACTTATCTTTGCAAGATCCAATTTATTAAAATGAAAATCATATACTGAAATACATAGGTCTTTTATGTTACAGAACTAGTTTAGCATTTCTTAGTCAGAAATCAACAGGTTATCAGTACAAACTTTTAGTAATACAATTGCAGGTAATTGAAAATGATAAATTGAGGAATGGGAATAGGGAAGCGCTTACTGCTCTGAGGAAGAGGGCTCGGACAACAAAAACTAGTGTTCCTTCTCCTTTTGATTCAATAATGAAGGATGTAGGAAGATCTACATCAAAACCTTTAGTCAAGGAGATTTGTGCAACATGTGGCAACCACAATTCAGATGAGCGCACATGGATGATGTTTCCGGGATCTGATGTCTTTCCCAGTGTTCCGTTTCATGCTGCTCATACCATCCTAGAGACAGGTTTTCTCTATGTCATTGCTTTTAATTTCAGTAGAATAATGTGTGTAAGTTAATCAATATACTACATTTGGACATCTTATTGCATATGAGATATGTTAGTTCTGTTAGACATGAGACTGGGGACTGGTACTACATTGTTGACCTGCTGCTAAAAAAATAAGTTTAAGTACCCAGTTATTAGACAAGGAAATTTAAATTTCCCCACAATTTGCATCTAGTTTGGGCAGCTTGGTTGTTATTCATTCCGAGTTTACTAAGATACAGGGACAGAGACAAGAAATATTAAAGAGCGGACCGAACAGTAAAAAAAATTAGAAACTAATCTAAAATAAACATTTAATTATAAGGATTATTTTGAAAAAAAAAAAAAAGAAAAAGAAGGGGAAGGGGGCACCCTCTAATGCTCTACCTGTGTCCAGCCAATGCTGAGATATGAGGAATGATCTGGAGTTTGACCATCCCATTTCTTAGATATTTTTGGACAAGGAGGCTGTTCTGTTTTTTTTAAACAGAGATGCTTGCTGTCACAAAATGATGGGAACCCATAGGGACATTAATATGTGACACGGATTTAACAACAACTACCTGAGAAAGCTTATGCAGATATAATCCAGTGATGAACTTCTAAGGGTGACATCAGCCATTCAACAGACAGATAATTGCCTTCAAATAGTTCCAAGTTAGGATCAAATTGATATGTGATCTAAGGTTTAGACATGGGCCATTATCATGTATTTTTTTCTGCATGTTATTTAGCAAGTTCCCCTCTTTAAATCGGTCAAATTCTTCCTTTGCCTCTTCTAAGCCAACAAGAACCACGTGAATGTAGTTGTTAAGCAACAGTGTAAAAAGTATTTGTTTGTGAAAGCTGGGTGACTGGATGTGGTTTTTCTTGATCATGCAACCGATAACTGCCTCCACATTTGCTAAACTAGAGCATTCCAACTCATGGGAGATAAGAATGGTTTAACTATGGTATTTCAAAATTAAAGGAAAAAAGAATCTTTGGACATTAAAAGCCAAAATGAATATTATCCAGTTTGATCTTGTTGGAAACTTCAGGATTTGTAAAACATCATCTGTCTGAATTTAGTTTAAACTATGCAACAACCATTGGAAATGAATCACAGTGCCTTAAGCAGCAGAAACGGAAATCTTGTTTCCATCGTGAGAATGAGATATTGTTATCTTTAGTATTCTCTGCATTTTCTGTACCAATTGTAGACTGTGTTGTTCAACTCCATTGGAAACTAAGGTTTGTTAGCATAGACTGGCTTTCATGATATGTTGCCACAGCAGCTGGGAAGGAGTTAGGAAGATTGCTTTGATCAACTTTATAATACAGAAGGTTTCTATTGCAGATTCATAGAACACTGCAATAATTGAGCACCTTAGTGTTGTATACTTTGTTCCCCTTTGTTCATTCTCCTCTCTTTCTTCTCGTTAAGGATTTTTGTCTTTTTCGAAAGATATTTAGCTTAATACTTAAATTTTGCTTCTAATTATAGAATTTGTGAATAATGAATTCCCTGAATCTCATCTTTGTTGTATTAGATCAAGAACAACTTGACTATGAGGCAAAGAAACTGCAAAGCTATGTAAAAGAGAAGTCCTTCATCATTTCTGAAAAAGGTGCCCTTGCTGATAAGATTAGTCCTGGTGTCCTCAGATCTCTGGTGAGCTTGACAGACAAACGAGAGTAAGTTTTGCATTACAAAATAATTCTATTCATCCTTTTTTCTTTTTCGTTTTTCATAACATAACAGGTGAATTGATTAATAAGGGAAGTATCAGAAATAGTTACGCTGGTGCAAATGACATGATCGGTGATTTAGAATTTGCTTTCTTGTAAAAGGTTTCTGACTGTACCACCAATTGTAGATACATTACTATGAGAACATATGATGAGGAACAAGCTGTGGCAATGCATTGTTTAAGTCATCTTATTTCATGGTTATACTTTATGACGTTTAGTTGAGATGAATGACATTCTTTTTATACTACAAAATATTAAATAGAGTCCAATTTTTTTTTTTTTAAAAGAAAAGTGTGTTACATACGTGCGCATCTTCCCCCTGATTGGCCACAGAGATAGTAAGCAATATTCTTACCAATGCACAAAATTCACACGATGGCATGTACTCAATGCACAATATTATCTTCTGGTGGATGTCATCAAGACTGCGACCGCATAACAACTTATGGCCTCTTCTTTTCTTTCTTTTGTCCGTGTTCCCTTCCCCTTTGCCTAAATTAATTGTCAGAAAAATTGGTGTCAGTTTCAGGGTCCGCTTAGTTTTACCCTTTCACCTAAATAGTGTGGAAGTTTCGTGGGGACTGCTGAAACAGTTGAAGATACCATGAAAGAGCATTGTCTTCATGTTCTTAGGTGGTCCATTTTACCAAAAGTATCCACATGCTCCAGATGGCCATATGAAAATTGTTTCTCTTTTTTTTTCTGTATATATATTTTAGCTCACTTTTCTTGCCTTCATTTTCATCAAGAACGCCGATGTGACCCGACACTAGCTTATGTAAATTAAGTTTTGAACTGTGGATGGACAATTTATGCCTGCCTTTTGGATGGTAATACCCTAATGGCTGGGTTTCGATACTGCATTTGTTCGTCTTAAATAAAAGTTCAGGTGTTGCATTATTTTTGATTTTGTTATTACTTGCTATGGTAATTTTTTTTTCATTGTATTCACCATCAAATATATCAATGTGGTTTTTTTTTTTTTTTTTTTTTGTAGATGATGGGATCCATGGAATTTTCTCTTCTGAAGACTCCATCCGATGCAAGGAAGCTGTTGACTAAGGACATGCCAGCCATAACTTACTGACGGGTAAAAAACTCGTTCCATAGGATGACATCAACTATATATTTATTAAGATAAGATGAAAATTCCTGATCACAGTTGCTATAAACAATTCATGACAAATTAATTTGATTTTAATGCTTTTAATTACATATATGTACCTTTGTTTTTTTCTCTAAACCTACCATAGATTGGGGTGATCATTAAATTTTTAACTGTTAGTCTAGTGTTGACCAGGGCGTGGGTTTCTTTTTCATTGATAAGATGTGGCACGTCAAAATGGAATGATACCTTTGTTTTCTTAAACCGTTTTCATCTGAATACTATCAACATTAGTTGTTAGATCTCTTAAAAGGAGGGAAAGAGGAAAATTTATGTTTTCATAGGTATAGCTGTGACTCTATACCACCCAATATGTTCAGAACGCGGAAATGTAGAAAATATGTGTGCCCAAAATCTAAAGTGCAACTATATCTAACAATCTACGGAAATCTTGTCTCTGTCTTCTGGTCGCGGTCTATCAATCAGCTTCAGACCCTGATATTGCTCTTTTTGTTGTTCATTAAAGTCTTGATAAGGATCAAATTACATTATTCTTATAAAAAAAAAGTTTTGCTTTGAAAAAAATCTTTTGGCGTTTCATTTATCGAGTAAAGATATAAAGATGTTAGAGCACGAGGGAGACTTGCTGTCAGTTTGCCAGATCTGTCTGATTGAGAAAGCCACGTGAATTTTGTTGAATTAATAATAATGTTATACATATACAATGTTTTCTAATTATTTAATAAAAAACTTCATTAAATATGCATGTAATAAATTGTCAATTCTTTATCCACTATTTTTTAAAAATTCTTAATTTTACGTGACATTTCGATTATTTATTTAATTCATGAAGTAATTTATCATTAAATTCCTAAGTAAACGGAACTAAGATGTCAAAAAGTTCCAAGGAAACAAATATCCAATTAATCTGTAAATTTACAAATAAAAATAAGTCTCTGACTAAAGAGAGTAGACATTCGGAACAGAAGAGTCAACGTCCGTGTCAGCCTTTCACCAAATGCCACCAGCCTGTGCCATTTCTGCACTGTAACTTTCTCACTCGCTCCTCTCCTAAACTTTCCTAATACTCGCTACAGTCACTTTCCACCTGGAAATTTAGGTCTACTTTCGTAATTCAACCAAACCCAATCTTGTCCGCAAGCGAGTATCTTTATCTCTTCCCAGACGCGCGAGTACATAGAAAAAAATAAAGGGACCATTTAAACAAACTTCTTGCAATACCGAATAATACATCGTACATTGAAGATACGATGGCCTCTCCCCCTGTCTTTTGCTGTTTTACATTTATGCCCTTGGGGTTTTTATTTCGGCCGTTGTGACAAATTTGTTAATAGATTTTTGTAAAGGTAAATTGAGTAGGTCCACATGATTAATTAAAACAATGATGTGATTATCAGTGTGTACCCCAGAAGTACTTAAGACATTCAGCCTGAGATAGGTGTGCTTTTTGGACTCTAATCAATTCATAAAACAGGTTTTAGCAACTTCTAATCTTCTATCAATTAATTAGACCATATTCGCTAATCTTTTAATTAATTAATATTATATTATATATTTAAATACAACTATAAGTGAATATTACCATTTTGTTAGGGAATACGAAATTATGTGCACATTTAGTATAAAACAAGCGATAGGCCCAAAAAAAAAATTCCGTTACTTTATAAAAAGAAGGTCTTAAATTATCAGGATTTTTAAGGTGATGTAATTTCTACGAAATAATAAAGTAAATGGAAATTCAAGCTTTTTCAATTATAATATACTATAATTTGCATAAAGAGGTGTAAAATGTATTGAAAAAGATGAAAATTTACAATCATTTGGTTATCAGTAAATGGCTTTTAAAATAGATGCAGCAGGCATTTTTTTAGGATTTAAAAAAAAATTATTACTCGTGGTAACTTTTTATTTATATATATATATAGAGAGAGAGAGAGAGAGAGAGAAATTATTGCCATGAGACATGCTTTCACCTGCCCTCGTGGATTGGCCTCATGGTTTCTGTGAAATAGAATAATTAGAATTTTCAAACAAGGTTTATTACTAATCATGGAGAATATGGTCAACGTGACACTATGTGTCGGCGACTAAACTTACAAAAGCTATTGATTTTCCATTAATTCACGTCGTCACATCTTAGCATTTGATTGCTAATTAATCTCCAATCTAAAATTTAATTTCGAACAACATCAGTTTATGTTTATTTAAGGTTTTTGCTCACATACCACATAATTATAAATTGGGTCACCTCAGTCTGAACAAAAGTATTCAAATAATAATAATAATAATAATAATGATAGCTGGATGATTATGACAAAAGAAACCTAAGCTAAAGCTAAAGCACCTCGTATTTAACTTTATTATAAGCTTCCCACAGCCAATCGGCTGCTTCATTAGCTAAACTCTTTTTGTAATTAAGTTAAACTTAAGTGCACTTTTCAAACAGTAAAAAGAAATTTGAAGTTTGATTTATTTATACATTAAAAACAAAAGTGGGGGAGGGTAAGAGAAAAGGGCATAGTGAAACAGAAACTGATATGGTTGGGGATGTCCTTGTGGGTAAAATTGTTTAAAATTAGACAGTGCAAAACGGCATGTGGGGCCCAAACTCTTGATCACCAACACCGCGTCTCCAAATTTCACCTTCTGCTCCAACACGGTTCTACATTTTACTGCGACAAAATACCCATTCCTTGCTCCTAACAACTCGGGGAAAGTAAAAACCAAGGAATTTCTGTACCTAATTTTACAATCCGGTGGCCTTACTATAATTATGTTACTTTCGTATGGGTAAAATGGTAGTTTCATATACGGCACCAATCAGGCAATCACCTCTGCTCAAGCCGCCTCATAACTCAGTTGCTCTCAGTTTCTCAGACTCACTAATACAGAGATAGAGAGAGAGTGAAAAAGACTTGGCCTTTCTTAGAGAGATAAAGAAAGAAGAGAGTAGCTCTTTAGCTCTCAAGCTTAAGGCTCTTAAGAAAGACTGTGTCTGTCTGTGTGAGCTAAATAAAGAAAAAACGGTTTAGTCTTTGTAGATTATATTATATAGAGAGGGAAAGAGAAGAACTTAATGTGCACGCCAATACAGAAGAGAAAAACTACAGTGAAAGGCTGCAAATTGCCAAGTTATTGGGGTTTTTGAAATTCGCATTTTTTTAATTTCTTCTTCTTCTTCTTCTTCTTCTTCTTAGCTTCACTGAGTTTGATAGTGGCATAGGTGAGTTTAACTGTCTACCCATAAACACCGACATGTCTCCTAAAGCAACTCCTATTCCACTCATAAAGCACCTCCTTATTTCATCAAAATCAAAGCTTTTCTTTCCTCAATTATCTCCTTCTTGAAAGCTGACATCTTTCCGTTCTCTTACTCATTTTTAATTTCCTTCACCTTTTCTTTTTCTATTTTTGGTTCAGAGGTTAAAAGCTTCAATTCCTTTAAGCTCCATAATTTTATCTGCAGAAATGTTGGAATACGAATGGGGGAACCCATCCGCCATGATCCTCTCAGCAGATGACCCCAACCAAGACGCGGAACAAACCCGTCAGATTTTCGATCATTACACTTCTCAATCCTTCAGCGACAACCTCCTTCCTCAACCCATGTTCCACCACCCACCAACTCATCAGGCCAACTCCTTTTATGACCCACGCGCCTACGCTGGCGCCGGCGCTTACTCCACCACATCTACTCACCCTTCCCTCCTTTCCCTGGATCCACTTCACAACCCCACCGCTGCCGGACCTTCTTACTTCCTTGTTCCAAAAACGGAGGAGGTATCTCGACCTGCGGATTACACGGCCAGGATTGGTTTGAATTTGGGCGGTCGGACATACTTTTCTTCTGCTGAGGATGACTTCGTGAACCGCCTTTATCGCCGGACCAGAGCAGTTGAACCCGGTCCATCAAATGCGCCGAGGTGTCAGGCTGAGGGGTGCAATGCTGATCTGAGCAACGCCAAGCACTATCATCGCCGACATAAAGTCTGTGAGTTTCACTCCAAAGCGTCTACGGTCATCGCGGCCGGGTTGACTCAGCGATTCTGCCAGCAGTGTAGCAGGTTTTGTTTTATTTGAAATTACTATAACACCCTCCCCATGCAATTCCCATGTTCACGTTTTTGTCATTCAAAGTCATGCAGTAGGTTCCTATTTCATAGAGAAGACGATAGCGATTAACCGGATAATGGCGTAAATGCCCCTGTACTTCAATGATTGGTTTCTCTCGTACAAGGGTAATCCCGAGGGCATTTGCGTCCGTAAACTTTGTTGCCGGATTTCCGTTTACGTACCTGGTTTTAGTTCGTAATCTCTTTCTGCTTGCTTCTTAATAAGTTCTATACTGTGAAGATTACGAAAATGCCCACAAGTGCTTCTACATTCTCTCCCCTTGCAATGATTGGGATTTCCCGTACAATTGGAAATCCCGAGGGTATATGTGTCCGTATACTGTACAAACATGGGTTCTATTTTAATTTTTTCAAAGTCCTATGATTTTTAAACAATTTCAAAAGTGATTGATTAATATATAGTGTAAAATTGTCCCCCAGATTCCATCTTCTTTCGGAGTTTGATAACGGAAAGCGGAGTTGCAGAAAGAGGTTAGCTGATCACAATCGCCGCCGGCGAAAGTCTCACCAAATGAATCAAGAAACTCACAAGTCCCAACAAAACGATTCTGCTCGGAATTCTTCGTTGGAGAATATCACAAGTGAGCTTGCTTTTAATTCTCCTAATTAAGCGTCCCCATACATAGCATAAAATGGAACAGGAATTTTATTTTTTATTTTTGTAATTGGAATATTTATAATTAGGGTCGCCACCGGAATCCGGTGCTCATAATTCTTCATCGTCGGTGACCGTTGCCGTATCGCCGCCACGAATGTTTTTAGATTGTTTGAAGCAAAGGCCATACCAAGCTACTGCACCTTCATCTTCTGCATCAACAAACTCACTTTTTTTCCCGAGTGGGTAATTAATCTAATGTAATGGCAATGAAAATGGAGGACTCCTGATTTTTATTTTAGCAGCAACATAGTGTTAATTACTTCTAATTTTTAATTCTCTCTTTTTTTTTTTCCTTTTATATTTCAATGTTCACCCTGGAGTTGGTGTTAGTTATTATAACATCAAATGAATTATCACCAATATATATATATATAATATAAAATATTTTTTTTGCTTTGTAGTTCTATTAAATTTTGGTATTTTTAGTATTCAATCCGTTTATAGTAATTCTTTGTCCAAATTGCATTTGTGAGTAAATTAATAGACAGTCCACTATATTTACAGAACAATCATTCCATTTTGTATATAACAATTTATTTTATAATGTTTAAATAAATGTAACTCGAAGCCTCTCATGGTAGCATTTATTATTTAAGTATTTTATGATTTTAAAAGATAATGATAGGATATGTTTGTACTTACTGTGTGCATCATATCATATTGATTGATAATTAAAATTTAGTTGTTTAGTAAATTTTTTATAAGTTATATAAAATTGTTGCCGATGGATTGAATTGTTATCAAAATTAATATTTTTTTAATGTAAGTATATTTTTACTATATTAATAATATAATATAAACATTTATATGTTGATCAGATAAACAATTAACGTAAAAAGAATATGGTAATCAATATGGTAAAAATATGTTCAACAATTTAGTAAACAATCTAGAAAAACATGGCAAGTAAAAAAAAAATCAATGTATCTATTTGATTGAAATTAAAAACCAAAAAAATTGAAAATTCTTTAAATATAAATACTTTCTCCATTTTTTTTATCTATCATTTTTATTATTTAAAAAAATAAAAAATAATTAAATTTAAATTTAGGATTAAAAATAAAATTTAAAAAAAAAAGTTAAATTGCATTATAAATTTAAAAATAACATATAAATAAAATTTAAATTTTGTCAAAAATTTATTGTTTGTAATTGGAAAAGAAAGACGGAGGTATTTGAGTAAAGCGTAATAATTAGGTTGAAAAACAGAGGATAAAGAAGGAAAAGCATAACGATAATGGATGAACTTGTTTTTATATTAAATGAATCGTCCATTATTTGCATAGGAGGGTGGGTATGGCGGACAGTATTGACAATTAGGGAAAACCATTAGTATTACAGTTTTGTCCGGTCCGGGGAAAGAGTTTAATCCCAATAATGAAAAGGTAACACGAATTTTCTCGGAAATTTACAAAGGACATGAAAACGATCTACCTGTCTCCTCCATGGAAGCTATAGTCATTATGTGGGCAAAATCAATCAACATGTTTATCTCTATCGACGTCATTCTCTTTGGCTTTTTTCTTTTTTAAGAATCCTCAGTTTCAATTCAACTTCACGAAAATGTTTTGCAAATTTCGTTATTTTTGGTTTTCCACATGCACCTACAACTAACCTGCCTCTAATTCGCTTCTCTTTTTCTTTTTTAATCTTCAAGATAATACCAACTTCTAAATCCCATTGCTTTTATTGCGTTGGCCCTTTCTATATATTTGGAAGTGATTATCATCCCTCAGCCGAATAGCTCGCCAAATTACAATTCTTGATAGAGAAAAAAGCGAAGTTGCGTGGTCTTGTCTAGATCAGTACTCATATCATAACCTTGATTTTATCACCACCTGCATGAAACAATCATTCCTTGGCTTCTTATCTAGGTCTGACTTCATAATCTTGGTTTGATTTACGGATAAAATTTTTTGTAAGCTCCAAAAATTGAATTTGCTCTTCAAGTTCAAGTAATTAAAATGGAGAGAGCAGTAGAAACTTATTTTCAATTGAGACTATAATTGATATTATGCTACTACCACAAAAGCAACGGATAATAACGATGGAAAATTATTACAAAACTGTAACATAAAAAATATGTTGTATCGTATTATAAATGTGTTGATTTATTGATAAAAAAAGCAACAATATGGGTGGCTATTGCTAAGAATTATAATATCATGTGCCAATCCAAATGGCTGCATTCTAATCAATTCACATTCGATTGGAAGAAAGTGGCCGTATATATACTTGATTTAAAAAGACGGATAGTAAAGTTTATGAGTTAGAATAGAACAATGGAGATATAATTAAATTTTGATTTCAAACAAAATGCAAAAACGTTATAAGATGCTAGTAATAGGCTATGGAATACGATAATAAGTAGTCATAATAGTTCAGCTTCCATGCAACTTCCCAGCAATTTAAAAGACTTCTTTCAGAATCAACATTTCTTTATTTATCATCATTATCGCTGGAGAAGACAAACAAACAATCCTTCAAATCATTTACGTATCACTTTTTAGCATCTCAATGTCGCCAAATGAAGAATATCTTATTTATAATCGAGTTTCCTGTGGAATAATATTTTTTTTTTAATTTTTAATTGAATATTGATCATTAAATTAACTTTTTAAGCTAAGTTTTTTTAGTTAAAAGTTCAATTAAGCCCTTTGTCGTCATATCTCAATAAATTATCTAATTATACAAATGGCGCCTACTTTGTGAACCGATTAGAGATCGCAAGGAATAATTTAAAGTATTTAATAGAGCTTCTAAAAAATATTATCTAACATATCTAAGCACTATTGTTTATTTAATATACTATAAAACAATAGTATAATGTAATATAAGTTTATTTGTTTATCTTCCAATAAGAAAAAACACATGTACATATAGATATGGATTTGAACTAAAATGAACTGTTGAGGCCGAATTAATTTCCTTTTTTTTTTCTTACTGAGTGATGCAAATAAATTTTAAATATTAATTTTGACACATTTAAAATCAAAATTCGAATGCCCTACTTAACATAAATATAATATGACGGTTTTAGATTATATATGACATTTATTAATTGGGCATTTTATACCTAAGTTTTGAAATATACTGTATACATAACTCTCGTCATTATAAATATTTTGTGGTGAGCATCCTTTTGGAAAGCTGGGGGAATGTTCCACGAAACTTCCTCCTCCTCCTCCTTTTTTTTTTTTTTGCTGTTTCCATAAAAAAATGTGCAGTTTCCTCTACATATGAAAACAGGAGAAGGAAGTTTCATATCCTGATCACTAGTGCAGCCATAGGCTATCAAAATTATATTTTTTCCTCTTTCCCCAATTTGGCATGATGTTGAAACGGCAACCTACCTGAGTTCTTGTGTTGTCAAACATGGAGCTGCCAAAAAACTTTTATTATTCTATAAAATAAGCTTTTCCCCAAACATATACATTCATGTCTATTCACTAAGGTGGAGAAATATGGGCCACCCAATAGGAGAATCCTGAAAATGGCCATTATAAATTAGACTTTTGGTCGGGTAGATTGATAATAATAATAATAATAATAAAGAATAATGTATAAACCGCATGTGTTTTCTTTTCAACTTTTCTGCTGTACAGTCAACTTACTTGCTTAAGAATACATTGATTATATTTTCTATTTATTATATCGATAATACTTGTGTGAACTCATACTTTTATTTATAATCGGAGTAACATAGTCTTGTGTTGCTTATATCTGAATACATATATATATTTGACTTTCTTAATCAAGAGTCAATATTTCATTAAAGAAATGTTGCCTCTGAGCTTCAAGAACCTTTGCTACACACAGAAGAATTCAAAATTTATTGAATCTTATACCTTCAAGTAAATCTGACATTTCCTTAACGTACTTTATCCAACAAAATTTAGTCGCCCGGATCAAAAAGTCGTCTCTCTCTCTCTTTCTGGAACTTTCAACCTGAAATTGTTGCTCTTTTTTTTGACTTTCACGCGTCAGCTCTTTATCATACATTTCATCAACATATTATAACAAGTCGATGTGTTAGTTACAAAGCTACATTCTTCTTCGGTTCAAAAATTCCGACTTTCTGTTTAATTAATAAGCAAAGTGATTATTTATCTGTATATGTGGGCGAAGTGGTCCTAGTGGGCATGGGTGTAATCCTTTTCTTTATAAGTCAATCCTTTTGGATTTGGAAAGAGCTTAAAGGTGGATGAAACGGAAGTTAGGTTTGGGTGGTGGAAGAACCAAGTGCCGCGTTAGGCTTGGCTCCCCATTGGCCAATGAGGTCCCTGCAAGAAATTAATATATTCATTAATGAGGGGTCCTACATTATTCGTCATGAACTCGGGGATAGGGGAATGTGGAGCCCAATTTGTGTTTAAATAAATGCAATTACTAACTCCATTGCTACTGTTTATGGAGAAATACTTTTCAAAATCGTGCACGTGGAGAGCCTGGAGACTCTGTTTAGGTCCCTAGCCTGATATAGTGGGGTTACCCACTGTTTTAGGGAGACGTGGGTTTCTGCAGATATTCACGTGCACTGCACGTGTCCTTCTTTTCATCGCCCATTGTCCTTTCTTCTTTGCTTGGCCCTTCTGGTTTTGGTATAACTATGACTCAACTGCTATACAGCTGGGACACAAACGTGGTAGCATAATGTTCTTAGATTTCTCATCACCATTTTACTATAATTAAGCTTTGATAATAATAATCTAACAACAATAACCATAATCTATCATGGATATTAATGATTAAAAAAGAAAAAAAAACAAACACAAAAAGGAGGGCAGCCCTTATTGACAACTGTGGTAATGATCATATACAATAATTACAAACTTGAAAGCAACTGATCGGGTTTGACTATGGTATGGTGCATTGTATTGAAGCACTAATTCCAGTTAAAAGGGGAGTTGAGAATTCTTGGGGAATTGGAAAGCATGCACTCATTAAGAGAAACAAATTACTTGATTTAGATGTATCAGCTTTTTTCAGCTTTGTTTTTTAGCTTTTTTCAATTAAATCTCATTATTGCATGATTGTTGGTTGGTGGGGTTGAAGTGTTTCAATTTTTAATATGTATCTAAATACTTTTACTGTTGTAACTAATCTGATATCCCAAATCTACTTTTCCGACTAGTTGTTGCTAGAATTCATGGATACAAGAATGATACACTGAAGGCAGAATCACAATTCATATTCATATCACAAAGCAGTTAAATAACCGAAACGTATGTGACTACAAGGGCTAAGCCCACACACAAGTGAAAAAATAAATAATAAAAACAAAAAACTCAAACTTGATGGGCTCCTGCCCAGGTGCTCCATAATTCACAACATTCTTCTTCCACCTCCTTATTATGTTTAGATCTAGCAGACAATAACCCGAAAGCTGAATTTGGAGCTTGCATTAGGTCCAAGGTAACAGCTTGCGACCCACTATCTTGGAACCGGTCCCAATGATTTGGGTATCTGCTAAAATTTGATGTTGGTGAGGAATAAAATTACAAGTGTTATTGGAGTTAAGTTGGGATTGATGACATAATTCTTCAATCGAATTATGGTGCAAATGTTTGCTCAAGATGGCAGCTCGATGCTCTGCGATTAATTCACGCAGCGCAGCGCTTGATCTTATGGAAAGATCAGAGGATGAAATCCATGAATCGGCCTTCGATGACAGAAGAGAGTGAGCACGGCCTGCTGGTGATTCTATGTACGGTAGTTTCCCACCCATCGATTTCTCTATCCACCACCAAAAAAATTAACAAATAATATCCAATTTAAACTTCTATATGTATCACTCATTACATTAATAATCAATGACCAATTACAAGAACATACAAATACCATTAAGTAAATAATCCAAAATTATATTCACAATCAACCAGTACTCTAAATTAAAGTTTAAAAAATAATTGAACTCTAGATTTTCTTCACCTAAAATTAAAGTTTATGAACATCCTCGGCTTAAAATAATAACATAATTATTGCCTCTTAAAATAATTCCGAGTCTGAACTTCTCTCAATTCTATAAATTATATCTCGGATTGTGTGATTGATAACATGAAAGAAAATTAGCAGTTATCTCGGCATGTGTATGGATGAAATTTGAAGCAAGGGTGATAATTATATGAATAAATATTTTAAGATTAATTTCACCCATAGTTATTAGACTATACTCCAATAACTATCCAACAACTATAGTCCAATAACATAAAGGAATTTTATCAAATTGGGGTGCATAATTTTGACATTGACTCTAGCTTTACTTTTACGATTTGCAGTATCATCTCACAAACTCACTTTTAGCAGCTGAAACATATGTTATTTTCTCAAAAAGGTTTGATTTATCAATCACTTGCACATAAACTCCAAACCATCCAATTAGCATATATTCTTGTAATCCAATGGTTGCAATGCTAGTGCTCACCATCCAATCGCAAGTATCACCATTATTACAAGCATATGCAAAAATTCAATGGTCAATGAGCAAGGTGTAAGGAAGAAATTTCAATTATATTAGGGGTGAATAAGAGTCGAACCAAAACAAAGAGAGCTAAATAACTTAGCTGTATTCAACTACCTAAAAAAGAAAAGTATTCAACTGTCTTGGGTTTCGCATCGTCGAAGGATTGTAGAAATATAAAGTAAAGAATAAAAGCCTGTTGATGTATAGCTAGAAATAAATTTTACGCAGTCTTCTTAAGTATCATCTACCAGAACATTAGACAATAAAATCAAATAAAACCTACCAGAACAAGCTTAATTATTCAAAAGAACATGTTTATCGAAATAAACAGGAAGCTTAAATACACGTACCATCACAAGAATTTCTGTGAACAGAATCCTGGGAGCTCTTTCTTCTTCGCTCGTTGTGACCTGCCAATCTCCTCCTACAGCTTCTCTTCGACTCGTCAAATTCTGACACCACATGAAACCTGAGCCCGATAAACAGAAAAAAGAGTATTACAATCAATTAACCAATGTAATTAACACTAATTAACTATATAAAGTTTATCGTTTACCTGCTACACTGCTGGCAAAATCGCTGCTCCAAACCTAAAACCATTACTTTGGATGCCTTTGAGTGCATCTCACAAACTTTATGTCTCTTGTGATAATCTTTAGCGTTGACCAAAGCCACGTGGCAACCCTCAACTTGACACCGTGGGACGGTGGCCGACGAGGATGGCCCCACCTGACCAATGTAGTAGGGTTTGCCTCTTTTGCCAAAGGAGAGATCGGCCATCTCCGATCTTTGAGCTACCTGGAAATTAATATTATCCTCGAAATATTGACGCTTACCTAGCTTTAAGCACGTTAGATGTGGGTCCGGGTGCAAGTGAGGCCCTTCGCCGCCATAAAGAGTGAGGTGCTGGTAGTGGTGGCCGTGAACATTCTGATGTGTAAACATAAAGGCGTCGGAATTCGAAGAAGTGAGTTCTGGGTTGGTCTCCCCGCCGGCGGCGAATAGCGTGGCGTCATTGGTATTGATGAAGTCGAATCTTGAAGAATTAGAAGACCAAAAATGTTGGGGTCTGCTACGGTTGGTGTGATGGGTGTAAAAGTTACCGCCGTTTTCCATCTCTTATATATGCATAAAAACGATTCTTCTGTTTCTGTACCGCTACTCTTCCTTCACTGTGTCTCCGTATTTACAGTTAGGAAGCTGATTATTTGCTTTTTTTAGTGCATAAGAAATGATTGCAACAAATGAGAGAATCAGTATAGATTTTACTGGTGGCTTGTTGTAAAGAGGAAAGTTTTGAATTTTGATAGAGAGCTCTTTACTTGTTGCACCCCCATTGGGGCGGTGAGTTTATGTTAAAGGCTGCAAATTTTTAGGAGAGAGATTGAGAGTACCAAGACGGGTTGGATGAAGAGTTAAGAAGAGATAGAGGGAAAATTGGCACGTGTGAAGATGTGCGTAAGCACGTGGGAAGGTTTGAAGTAGGACTATCCTTTCCTGATGGATTGAAGCGATGTTGATTAAGAAGAATCCTGTCGTTCTTCGCTTGACTCCGCTACCTGCAAACGACTATATAACACACCCTTCGGCTCCCATTATTTGTCATTTTAAGAAAAAATAAATTAATCCAATTAAGATGTGATTTTATAAAATCAAATTAGTATTTATTATATATTTTTTATTTTTATCCTCTTATTAATATAAATAACATATTAAAAAATTAATTATTTTTTATATATTTTTTATTTTCATTAAATATAAAAAAATATTATAATTTTTTAAAATATCTTTTTATTAAATTAAAAAAATTAATAATTATTTTAATATCCTCAAAATAAAAAAATGACAACTAATCTGACACTGAATGAGTAATAATAATTAATTAATTAGTTTAGCAATTAATAATAATGAAAAGAAGAAAATATGTCTGTTTTAGTCCCCAAATCTCCAATTAAGTTTGTAATTTCTATTTTATCCAAATTTATTCTCAGTCTAAATTGGAATTAAGCAAAAAAAAAGAATAAAATCGGAAGATATAATCCCTACAAATAAAAGTTGAAAAAATTAATTATAACAAAATAAAGTTCAAATGAATTAATATGAGAGAGAAGTGTAGAGATGTTCAATAATGAAATAGACTAATTAGTTATTACAATTGTACTTTAATTTAATCTATTTAAAATAAATAAATTTAAATTACATATCTTTTTATAAAATATATTATATACAATTAAATCAAATTTAAAATTTATCACAATCCAAAAAGCAGGAAATGTACAGAATATTATTTCCTTACCAAATCCACACGCAGTTCGGAAGGACGTGCAATACACTGTCCTTTCTCGTCTAATTTGCATGCATTTTCTACGTAATGCCAAAGCTGCAACCTCCTGGTTTTCCTATTACGCTCAGCTTATCCTGCATGAAACGAGCGTGAAAGCCACGCTCTACAATGAACTGCGAGGACATTATTCCTCTTCTCTGCAATATCTCTTTGGAATCGCTAGCACGGTGGCATGGTCGGTGTGCATTTAGCTTTACTTTTTATAAGGAATGTTTAAAATTTGATTGCAATTATGTAGCAATGGAAAAAAAATATTTATTACAAGTATATATGTTGTATTCAAAATTAAAATTCTAACTATAAACGTGAATTTTGCATTATAATGTCTCAAATTTAAATATTGTGAGTGAATAAAATTAATGCCGAGAGACTTTTATCTCTATAGTACCGACTTAGCTCAAATTAAATAATATTTTTAATTATATAAAAAATATATTATATGGAAAATATTGGTTTAGACGGTTTATGAATAAATTAATATTCATGAACTAAAATAATAACAGCGTGTCGTTTTAAATTAAAAAAAATGATGTGGGTAAATGATTATCAATTTTATGAGTCAACTGTAGTATTCTAATGATGTGGCTAAATGAAATAATAGCCTACAATATGCTATGGTCGCCATCTTTGATTGACTTGATTGCCTATAGTACTCTAATTTTTTTAAAATAATATAATAATATAATAAAATCTTACAGCTGCATACTATATAAGCATAAATCAATTAACCAATTTATTAATAAAAAAAATTAATTAATTTATTAATATTAATTTTTTAAAATTATTAAATATTCAATTAATCAATCTATTAATTTAAATTTTTTAATTTAATTAACTAATATTTTTTTATTAACAATTAAAATTTATAATATAAAATTATTAAAAAAAATTAAATAAAGTTTAATTCAATTTTAAATGTGTAAAGTAATTTAATATAAAAATTATGAAATAAATATAATTTATTAGTTAAAATTCATGTTATATAGATTAATAACTGATATTATAAAATAGATTTGATATTTGTTGAAAATTAGAATATATTTAATTTTAAGTTAAATAAGAATTTAAATAACATTAAATGTTATAACATAAACTCTAAAATATAAGAAAATATAATTACATGCTATTAAGTAAAATATGAACACCAATATATGATAAAAAATAATATATATAAAAGTTAATCGGATACTATATATAAATATTATTATATAACTAAAGAGAATGACATAATATAAATTTAATTTAATATAAAAAATAATATATATAAAAATTAATCGTATACTATATATAAATATTACTATATAATTAAAAAGAATGACATAATATAAATTAAGGTATAAAAATAAAAATATATTTTAAAATATTATTTTATATAAATTTTAGAGAGAAATAAAAAAAATTAAAGATATAAAAATTAAATATATATATATATAAATCGGTTAATCATTGACTAACGGTTAACCAGTACCTAAAAATCTAAACCATAATTATTAATTAAAAACATAAAAATTAAAAATTGTAACCGAATCCATCGAATTGATTAATCATAAAAATCAATTCGATTTCGAACTAATTTTATAATTAACTATATTTTCGATTTTTTTTGCTCATCTCTAGCTGCATATGTGTAATATAATAAATATCCTATTATAAAATAGGAAGTAACTTTTCAACATTACATTTATCTCCGATTTTCAGATTATTTTTTTATTTTTGTTATTTTTTTTACATTTTGAATTATAAAAAGAAAAAATAGGAGTCCAATAACGTATCTTATAGACAACTATATTGTATTTCATTTTATAATTATTAATTAAATTCATCAAATTTTAAAATCACTAATATATATATTTCAGTTGTTATGCCATATTTTAGACTTTCTTTCTATTTCTTGTTTGATAGTGAAACGTATTTAAAATTTATTTTATAATAATAATTTTTTTCAATACTAACAACAATACAAATAACTTAATTTTATTTATTTTTTATTTTTTTACAAAATTAATATAATACAATATCAAACACCAAATACAATATAAAATATTATTGGCTCATACAATTTTTAATTAAATATTAATATGTAACAATACAAGTTAAATAATACTGATTGATAAATAATAATATACATGTTAATATTATACCGGTTAATGCTATACGAAATAATACAATACCATATACATGCTTTATTTGTACTAAAAAAATTGAACTGAGAAAATTTTAGAAAAAAATATATAATTTTATTTAGGCATGGTAGCCGGGTTGGATTGGACTATATCATATCACAAATCACAATTAGAATTAAAAAATTGAACAAAATCAAATCTGACTAGATTGAAATGATTCTATATATTCGGTTCGATCAAACCAATTTGATGTTAAAATAAAAATTTGTTTATGTTGATTCAATTTGTAATATGTAAAAACCATTAAAATTTGAACCAGACAAACTATTTAAAAAATTATAACTTTTTATATATTTATTTATATATAAATTTTTAAGCATATATTTTTTCATTTCTATTTATGTGTCGAATTAGATAAAAAAAATCAGTGCCACAAATAGATCCGATCGAAATGAAAATATTTTGAATTTGAGATGTTTGTCAATATATATTTTATTAAAATATAATTATTTACATATATAATATTATATACATATATGACATCGCATTAAAATTATCTTTTTTTTTTCTTAATTTTGCATATATATTGAAATATATAATATTAAATTATGATTTATAAATTAAAATAAAATTTAATTGAAAAAATGAGATTTAAATTGAATTACATGTATTTTTAGCAGAAGTTTTGAATTTTAAACCGAATTGGATTCAAAATTTATTGGGTTATTCAAAATTTGATTAAAAATTGACGGATATCGTTAAGAAATTTGCTTTGAAGGTAAGATCCACCGGCAAATTACCGCGTTCCTTATCAAGCGCAAGAAAGAACTAAAAAGAGCAGCAGAGGACAGCAGCCAGCTTCAAGGAAAAACGCCACATTTCGGCGACCCGA